>JBAMAV010001411.1:0-342831 GCA_037043315.1 Amiota communis | reverse complement strand
GAACTTATTATAATAAGAGCATAAAACTCTGAAAGGATCATGAAGGGCAAAGTTAGTAGTGCATCTATTTAACACTAAAGGGACAAAATTTCTCGTAGGACGACTAGGGATAGTAAAGTTCAAAAGATTTAAAAGCTCTGGAGAGTCAATGTTTCCGATTAAGAGCTTATGGAAAAAAGAAATCCCTAGAGCAATTCTACGATGCGCCAAAGACGGAAGACTGATAAGTAGGAGTATATCAGGGTAAGATGGTAACCGGGAATTAGGATTCCCGTTGAGGCCACGAAGAGCAAACAGAAGGAATTGTTTCTGAACAGACTCGATTCGATCTTGGTACTTTGAATATTGCGGTGACCAAATGCAAGAGCAATACTCGAGAATTGGACACACAAGAGACACAAAAAGAATCTTAGTGGTATAAGCTTACATTTAGAAATATTTAGATCTAAATTTGTCAAGCACCAAGTACGTAAAGAATCAATATCCTCTTGAAGTTTAAGATGAGAGGCGCCATCATTAACTGAATGGCACAATTTTACATCATCAGCGTACATGAGCACACGAGAATGTGAGATGGAGAGAGGCAGATCATTAATAAATAAATTGAAACGAATAGGTCCTAGATGACTACCTTGAGGAACTCCAGAAGTTACGTGGACAATATCTGAAAGAGAAAACCTAAACAACACTCTTTGAGAACGATTTTTTAAGTAGGATGTAATCCAACGTGGAAGATTATTCGGAAAGCCCATAATATTTAGTTTATACAAAAGAAGGTCATGATTAACTGAGTCAAAGGCTTTAGTAAAGTCTGTGTAAATAACATCAGTTTGTGACCTATTGACGAAACCTTGATTAACAAATGAAGTAAACTGAAGGAGGTTAGTGGTTGCGGACCTGCATTTTACAAATCCATGCTGTGATGGAGAAATAATTGCTTTACAGAAATGTTGCAAATTCGTTATCAGGACCTTTTCAAACAATTTTGGGATAGCGGACAGTTTAGATATGCCCCTATAATTTGAGATATCAGATTTATTTCCTATTTTATGGAGGGGAATAATGAAAGATTCCTTCCAAATAGGCAGAAATGAAGATACCTGTAGTGATAAGCTAAAAAGCTTAAATAACGGCCTATATAGGGAGTTTGCACACCGTATAAGGACACAACTAGGGACATTATCTGGACCAGGAGAATAAGAGAATTTCAGGGATCTTAGATTATGAAGAATATTCGCCTCATCAAGTTCAGGGGTTCTGAAATTGTTAATTGTGTTAACATGGTAAGGGTAGGAAGTACCAGAAAATGTTGCTGTAGAAAATGTCGTTTGGAAAAACTTTCCGAATAAGTCAGATATCTCAGGATCATTTAATGCTTGCAAATTATCTAAGAAAAAAGAAGAAGGAAATAAAGCCGACTTGCGCTTAGCATTAACAAAATTATAAAACCGCTTGGGATCGCTTGAAAATTTCAACCTACAACGGATAAGATAAGTGTTGTAGCAACGGGAATTAAGAGAGAGAAACTTATAAAGTGCCATCTATCAAAATCACAGGAAGACCCAGAGATTTTAAATTTTTTATAGAGTCTAGACTTTAAGTTTTTTAAAGTGGAGAGCTCACGCGTAAACCAAGGTGGTTTGTATGATACTTTTGGTGCATTCATTAGAGGAATACATTTAACAAAGGCAGAGTACAATGTGTCATAAAAGAATTTAATGGCCACAGACATATCGGTACAGCTGTAAAGAAATTGACTATCTGTGCAAGCAGAAAATTAAGTGAATCAAAATTCGCTTTGCGGAAACAAAGACGCCGGTGAGGAAGAGGTGTAGACTGTACAGTACGATGGTATGTGAGACTGAGTGAAATTTCTAAGGATGGGTGATAATGGTCTTCAGGAAGAGACAAGGGAGGGGTTTTAGACACAACGGTGAGAGTACTATCATTACACCATACTAAATGTAATGACCTATGAAGATGATTTACAACAAAATTCATTTGGAACATAGAAAGTTCGATGAAGCTATCAATGAAAACATGGTTTCCAGAGGGAACAAGGTAACTTGAATGTCCGAAAAAGGACCACGAAATGGTAGGTAAATCACCCAGCACGACCAGGACGATGATCACCGAAACGGACATAATAGTTTCATAGTGATGCGTATAAGTTTCTAAACTCGAACCTGGAGGAATATAAGAGCACGTAACAAAAATCGCACTATTTTGGCGCCAATATATTCAATATCAGCAGGCAGAACAACTTGAATAACTTCTGAACGAAAACTTGACTTAACTGCAACAAGAACACCACCACCACGACGAAACTGGCGATCCTGTCTATAAATTACAAAATGATTACCAAGGACTTCATTATTAAGTACATTAGATGTAAGCCATGTCTCAGAAAAAACAATGATATCAGCAAAACTATCCCTATACAAATTATTAAGCTTGGACAGTAAGCCTCTAACATTTTGATATGTTATGGTGAAATATTGAAGGCAGGAAACTAGTTTTTTGGAGCCGAACTTGGAGCCGAAGAAGAACCAGTATGTAACGGCAGCCTTATAGAACTAGACCTATTCTTTTTCTTCTGTTTAAATTCATGAACTACCATATTTGGAGGCCAGAATTTAGGATTACACACTTCATTGAACAAATCGGTAGGTACGCTAATTTTAAACGACGAGATTTCCCTGGATTGTGAAAAATTGAATTTCTTTACACCAACCGTCATATTAGACTTGGACGCAATATACCTGTTAATATCATCACAGGTAGTATCATAAGAAAGTCTAGAAAGGAAAATATGTTTCCGAGGGGCCACTACCGACAAGATAGGTGGTGAAACCACATTCAAAGAATTGCGGTCATCATCTGAGAGATGTTCTGAAGTAAGGAGTGGAGACGCAGGTCTGGGCTGCATAGAGGCATTGATGCCAACGGTTTCATTATTCTCATTATTCCCAGTATTATCCACAATAGTGATAGATGATGATGGAGAAGCGGGTCTGGACCACTTGGAGGCATTGGTGGCAACAGTCCCAATATTATCCCCAATGGAATTCGACGAAGGAGGAGAAGTTGGTCTAGACCGCTTGGAGGAAGACATTGCAGAAGAGCGTGGAAATATCTGAATTACAGGGAGCACAGGTGTTGAGATGGGATCGCCTGGAGTAGCAATCTTTGTAGGAATAAGAGGAATGTTAGAAGGAAGTTGGGGGGAAGCGTGTTCATCTGTTGGTGAAGGCGACAATAAAAGAATGGGAAGGGGCGAAGCGAACTGATAATTACTTAGTTATTCAGTGCCCGAATCGAAATCAAGCGAGAGTTGCTTTAGAGCGATATTTAACTTAATAAATTTGTCACGTATATTCCGATACATTGACGGAAAATCAACTTGGCTTTTGGAACAGGATGGACAAGACCATGTGAACTTACCACAAGCAGATTTAGCTCTATTAAGTATTCTGTCATGGTCTCGGCCGGTCAATCCCGCACACTTTATGTGGCAAATATTGTCAGACTCCTCTTTATGTGTTTTAAATTTTTATTTAAACGTACCAGCGTGCTTGCAATTATTAACAATTCTTTTAAATTATCCATTTTCCATTTAAATAATGTTTTTTATTAATTTTCTTATTTACTGTCTCTCAATTCAACAAACTTTTTCTTCTTCTTATGCACATTCAATACAAAAAACAATTGTTAATGATACGAAATGGCATGTCTAAACACCAAAGTGTATCATCGTGTGAAGTCCTGTCTAAATCGGCTGTTATTAGCTTTGTTTAAAGTATAAAAGGAGGTTTTCATATCGAATTTTTATCTCTAAAAATTTATCTAAGGCTTCCATAACAAGTAGACTGGGTTTAAGACTTCATGCTTTTTGACGGAGTGGATTGATTCAAAGTATTTTCCAACAATGCCATACATATCACCATCTCCTCTAATGGTATAGTTGCTGGATAAGGCGACAGATTTTAAGTAATTAGGGTTAAGACCAGCTCTTTGAATAAGATGATAGAGTCCATTGACACATTAATCATCAATTCATAATGCACCCCTCGACTAACAGCAGAGGGAAACGGTCTTCCATACGTAGGCAAACCGCAAGTTGTGTTAGATGAATATAGCTCTAGTGATGTTATAACTGCGATTCGCAACGCGAAGCCTTCTAAGGCCTTGGACCCGATGGTGTTTCGATGCTTATGCTCAAACATTTAGGACCAGAAGCGATATCGTGCCTAAGCTTTTTATTTCATCTTTGAGCCAACTTGTTGTTCCTGACGTATGGAAGATAACGAGAGTAATTCCTCTCCTAAAACCGGGGAATGATGCTGATTTAGGTAACTCCTACAGAACTATTCCTCTTCTTTCTCTCAGATCACCAGCATGGTTTCAGGAAGGGGCACAACACTACCTCGGCGTTAAGTGAGGTTACTACGCACATTGCCAATGAACTCAACCACGCGACGCCATGCGATAGGACAGTTATGGTAACTTTAGATCTGGCGAAAGTCTTCGACACTTTCGATCATGCTGTTTTACCACACTGAGCGCTCACACCAAACGCTGGCTAAAAAACTACCTTCATGGTAGAAAGGCATTTGTTGAGTTCACAGGTATGAGATCGACGTTTAGAAAGCTAAATGTTGCTCCTGTTGGGACTCCTTTCCTCAGTGACACTCAGTGGAGATAACTGCAAATCAGTCAAAATAATGCCCTGAGAACAGTGACCGCTTGCTTCCAGATGGGTAGTATTTACCATCTCCAACAGAAAGCAAAAGCATTATCGGTTCGCCA
This sequence comes from Amiota communis, assembly GCA_037043315.1. Taxonomy (NCBI): domain Eukaryota; kingdom Metazoa; phylum Arthropoda; class Insecta; order Diptera; family Drosophilidae; genus Amiota; species Amiota communis. The sequence goes on along the minus strand of JBAMAV010001411.1, from coordinate 338,022 downwards.
ACATAGCGAATTGCTTTCTAAGCAGCTTTTGTTGGCTTCACATATGAATGCGCATCCCAACTATGGCACTGTTATGGGCGTTATTCCTCCCAGACATATACGAAGAGACATCAGAACTAACGAAAAAAGACATAGCCTTTTTATTAGGCGATACTCTTGATAGTGGTCGTTATAAGTCTGGTCATAAGGAATTACATCGGAGGGCAAGTGAAAATGCTATTGAGTCACACAAGAACAATGTTGTCTTAGGAGGCCGTCCTCCACCTGTTGATGATAGCGGGATGTTACTTCCTCGTAGCTTTCGGGCCACCTTAGCTCAGTTAAAGTCGGGTTAGTCTCTTATCTTCCAGTGCTATAGGGAACGTATTAGCCATTCAGATAATGATCGCTGTCCACAGTGTGGTGGTTTTCCTCACAATACTGTTCACATTTTTAACTGTCCCAAAAAACCAATTGACTTAAGGCTTCAACCGATAGAAGTGGCTTCCTTTATAGGACTTGACACTTGATTAGAACTGTACCCATATTTATTCTTACTTGAGTAATCTTATTTTAACCTAATTTTATTTACCTTATTTAATTCATTTTTTTCCATTTTTATCTTTTTAGCTTTTGTTGCACACAAATTCTCCGTTTTCTTTTTACCTTTCCTTATCCTTTTGCATGCGTACCACTATTTGCAGCTCCATTACTGTTACAACAACAACCACAACATTAATGTGGGTAACCATTTTGTTATTTCTTTGAAAAAAAAGTATTTTTTTTAACACGCTAAATTTCAACGGAGATTTGGCGTTAAAGTTGTTTAGGGACTGTTCCAAGTGGTTATTTAAGTGAATATCAAAAATACTTTCGTCCATGATTTTTTTTATAAGCTTTATCTTTGTTTTAGCCAAGCAGTGGGTGTGATATGAAAGGCGGATTTCTAGTCGATTTTGTTTCTCAACTAAGGTGATGGTTCTGCTTTTCTCTTTTGATAAGCACCTCATACTGGATAGTTGGGCTAGCAGGTTGGAAAGGAAAATATTTTGGGATTTGGGTACGTTTTCAGCTATCACTTTCATAATTACTTCGTTAAATTGTATTAAGTGTCAATCTCCTGATGAAATCGGTTTGAATCATGTGGGGCTGGTATTTTATGGAGAAAGAGTCGTTTTATAGTGTTATTAAATTTGTGCCAGTTGGATCTCTTACAGTTAAGCTGCGCATAGTTTGAGTTGAGTAAACTGAACCAATTGGGTTCGAGAGGTTTAGTGACAATGAGCTGAATAGCACGATGATCACTGTCATAATCGATACACTTAAGACAGTTAATTGAATCACTGAAACCTTGGAATGTCATTCGATGATCCGTGATACATAAGTCTAGGAAGGAGGAGGATTTTCAAAGGAAGGTGTTATCGAAGCGTATAATTTACATCTGTCCAGTTCTTAAGGTGGTTTCCTTTGGCATTATTTGTTGCATTCCTCCAAAGACGATGTTTACAGTTCTGATTAGAGGTGCGCATGATTACAAAAAATGTACACTTTGATATGCGTAGCACATTTACTCACTTATTTAAAATGAAATAAAAGTATTACTCGTATTTCGCATCTGTAGTATAAATAGTACTAATATTAACTTTTGTATGTACCTACTTTTTGAAAACGATACGGTGCGTATTGCACATTTTATTTATGTACTATAAGCAAAAATTTATGTATTTCTTTGTTGTTTGCCAGTATACGTAGTATGAGCGGTGCGAAGTGAGCTGACGTAACACACAAGCAAAACAACCACGGTCGTGCACATTCTCTAACTCGCCTCTCTCTCTCTCTCTCTTCGTCAAAGCGTAGTATGTAGTATGTATACTTACTGTAGTATGTATGTAAGAATGTTTATTTAATAAGTTTAATAGTGTAAAAGAATATGAAATAATATAGTTGACCAAATTTAACACTGTGTCTTTCTTCACTGCCTTCTGCTGATTGCCTTCTAACATGGCGTCTTCATCTCTCCTTCTCTTGTTGGCCGCCTTGCCAACCTTCTGTTATTCATCGATATCACCGATGATCGATATCGCAGGCGAACCGATACCGCTCGATGATCGCCAGAACCCCATCACTTCTTACATGTATACTTGTATACGTGCATAGAACTAAACCATACCAAGCAAAGTAACTATAATACTAATAAAAATACAAAGAAAAAATTTGAAATCCGATAAAAAATGGCCAAGTTATAAGGTAATATGTACAGGAACCTCTTAAAAACGGCTTTTGGGCTCTAAATCAAGATTTTGAGGGTATATCAGAGATTTTTTATATGCCATTCTTTTTAGTTTTTTATGATCTATAACCTCCACTAGGTCTGATAAGAAGTTTTTTAATTTTTTTTTTTTTGTAACACAGTGTAATTACAATAATAACTTATAAAAGAAAAAAAAACAAAAATAACTTAATTTATAATAATATTAACAATTAATAGTATGAGTTTGTAGAATAGGGCTGCAATGTGGGTGATATAGATATAGTTTATATTTTATTTTATTTTAAAAATTTTTTTTTTTTTTTTGAATGCGGGTTTTGCAGCTTTGCAATGTTGCAATGGCCAGGGATCCAGATAATTTTAGTTCTTGGGGAGTTTTTTACAATTGACTGTCTGATGTTTAGTGAGTAGTATGATTGATTGGAAGTGTTGGCTATAGCTTGCAATGAAGAAAAAGAGTCGGTGCGCAAATGGCGAAGGTTAGCGCTGATTCAGCCCTATAGATGGCGATGATTTCGGTTGAAAAAGTTCAGCTGTAGTGAGGTAGGAGAAATTACTCATTTACACCATTCATTACTATACTGAATGATAAGCTGCAATCTGATTTGGAACCATCTGTATAAATGAATTTATAGGAATGTAAAGATTTTTTGAGGAGTAGGTACTCTTGTTGGTAGATAACAGGTGAAGTGGCAGACTTTGTAAGTTTGTGAAGGTCAGTATTGAGGTCGGGTAGGTTAAGCATCCAGGGTGGACTTGGGCTTATGATGGAGGGTAGTGGTTTAGTTGGGAGCCGTAGGGTTTTTATAAGTTGCAAAGAAAGATGAATAGCAGAAGGAATTTTAAGTATTGGTTTTTTTGAATTTGAAATCTTTTTGATGGTTATTGCTAAAGGTGAGTCGTTTGAGAGGAGTGTTGGTTTTATAAGCATAGCAGTAATGAGTTTTTTTCGGAATTCTTATGGCATTATTTATGTTTCGAATAGCATGTTATTTATAGGAGTTGATCTACATGCTCCTAAGGCAAATCTAATAGCTGAATGGTAAATGACTTTGATTTTGTTTAAGAGAGAGACTGGTGAGTTTCCGTAGAGGTATAGGCCGTAATCCTTTTTTGACATAATCATAAGGTTTATGACAGATATAATAGATAGTTGGTTGCAATTGTATTTGTTGTTTGAGAGACATTTTATAATGTTTAATCTGGAGTTAAGGGAGATTAAAAGGTTCAAAATGTGATCGCTCCAATTATATCTTTGATTGAAGGTGATTTGGCAGTGCTGCTTTCTACAGATATGCAAATGCTTTCATTTTGAAACGGAAAGTATTTCACCAGAATACTCGCACCAGGAGAGGATATCTGTTATTAGGAGATCTATGTCTATTGAGGATCTGTTGGTTATTTTTTTAATAATGAGGTAATCATCAGCGTAGGCGTAGAAATCAAACTGTTTGTGTTTAAGAATTATTTTATTTAGTTTGTTGTATGCGATAAGGAATAAGATGACCGATAGAGGGGGTATGCCGTTATGTTGTGGGAGAACTAAGGAGAAATTATTGTTGGCGTATACAACTATTTTTCTATTAGTCATGAAACTAGTGACATAATTAATGATTTTGGGGCCAATATTCCAGGAATGTAACTCGTATATGACGGAGTGAATTCCTATTTTGTCAAAGGCTTTGGTGAAGTACAGTGAAATGATAGAAAGATGATTTCTGGAAGAAAGGGCTGACGTGATCAGAAAGTCTAGCGCCAGTAAACTATCAGACACTGTTTTTTCCTCTTAAAGCCAGTTTGCCGACTGTTGATTGGATTGTTTTGAGACACAAATCACCATAGTCGGTTTGCAATAATTTTATCTAAGACTTTAGCACAGCAAGAATTTAGTGAGATGGGTCGGTAGCTGTTTACTTTAGTTTTGTCGGAGTTGGGTTTGTATATAGGGATGATTTTACTCGTTTTATGTTGTTGTGGTAATAATTTATTAAATATGTTTTTGTAATGATCAAGGAGACGTGAAATGACTGTTGGGTGAAGATTTTTTAACATGGAGTAAGAGATTCTGTCAAGACCTGGGGTTTTACCTTTTAACTTTGAAAGCGCGGATGTTAGTTCAAGTGAGGTTATTGGGGTTTCAATTTGTTTAGATGCAGGTGAGGATGAATATGCAATTGGGGCAGAAAATATGTTTTGTTTGCGTAAGCGGAAGGGACTTATAAAATTGATGTCGTTTGATTCATAAGACCAGTTTATGCAATATTCTTCTACGATTAAGTGATTTTCTGTGATTAGGGTTTGTGAGTAGGGATTATGTAAGGCATGTATTCGATGATGCGGTTTTAAACCACAAAATGTACGAAATGAGTTGGAGTTGGGTTTGTATATAGGGATGATTTTACTCGTTTTATGTTGTTGTGGTAATAATTTATTAAATATGTTTTTGTAATGATCAAGGAGACGTGAAATGACTGTTGGGTGAAGATTTTTTAACATGGAGTAAGAGATTCTGTCAAGACCTGGGGTTTTACCTTTTAACTTTGAAAGCGCGGATGTTAGTTCAAGTGAGGTTATTGGGGTTTCAATTTGTTTAGATGAAGGTGAGGATGAATATGCAATTGGGGCAGGAAATATGTTTTGTTTGCGTAAGCGGAAGGGACTTATAAAATTGATGTCGTTTGATTCATAAAACCAGTTTATGCAATATTCTTCTACGATTAAGTGATTTTCTGTGATTAGGGTTTGTGAGTTGGGATTATGTAAGGCATGTATTCGATGATGCGGTTTTAAACCACAAAATGTACGGAATGAGCTCCAAATTTTTGATGTAGACGTATTTGGGTTAATTGCTGAAGTGTATGATTCTAATGAAAGGCGTTTAGCTATTTTTATATCCCGTCAGATTTTATTTGCCAGGTTGTTTCTAATGCAAGGGATGATGTGGCTTAAGGTAAGATCTATGTGGTTAAAAGTGTGGTGGGTTCTGAAGTGAGTGGGTGATCCGTCGTTTAAGATAGAGAAAGGTGATTAGGATAAGAATTTACAGATTGTATTGCCTGTACGGCTGTTTGTAGGTGAGCCCCATAAGGAGTGTCTGCTGTTAAAATCTCCTGAGATTATGGATTATGGATTATAAGGAAGTGTGAGGTTATTATATACATTACGTAGGTTGTTGATAGAGAATGGTTTATTAGGTGGAATGTATGAGGCATTGAACTTAATTTTCGAGTTGATTATTACGCCAATCGAGTCAAAATCAAGTGGGAGGCTAAATTTTTTGTGTTGTAGAGAGTCATGAATGAGGATAGCGATGCCACGTGATGATCCGGAAGAAGAGCTATGAGCGTAAATTTTATAGTTGATGGGTGTTCGTCGAAGTTTTAAAATGAGTTTCTTGTATGGTGATGATTCTTGGGTTGTATTTTTTAATCAGGATCTGTAATTGATCATATTTATATAACCATTGTAGTTCCATTGTAAAACCTTTAGAACAATTGATATAGAGAAAGGGGGTATGGAGTATGTGAGATATTAGTTGGGTTTGATAAATTACTGGCGCTGAGATTTTGGGCATGACAGAAAATGGAAATTCACGCCCAAAACTCAACGTAGTGAGGGAATCAATTTGACTGGGCTGCGTCACAGATTACTAAGTACTTGACATGTTGTTAAGGAGATACTTTTGCTGCAGTATCTAGTTCCTACAAAATGCGCTAGGGATAGGTCCGACGTGACGCAGCCCTGTCTGAGAAATTAGATTAAATTATGTTAAGTCTTTCTAATCTTTTTTGAAGTTTATGGCTACCTCTGCTTGCAGATTGCTTTGCAATGATTAAAATTTTGGTGTCACCTATCAATGCTGAGTCCAGAGTTACATCTTTGGCAGGATCCGTGTGATGAGGCTCACTATTATTGTTAGTGGGTGAAAGTGTATCCATGTCGGAGTAGTTTGTTGTTCGGCGTTGGTTTGAGTTATTATTGTTAGAATTCGAAGTAAATTGAGACGAGCGAGCGACGGTAGAGAAGAATGACATACTTTGTTGGTGGCGATCATTATAGATCTTATGCGCTGTTTTAATGTCAGATTTTTCAATGACTCTGATGGCTTGTATCTCTTTATGCTTTAAGAAGGTTGGACAATTCCGGTCTCGAGGATTGTGGTAGTAGTTGGAGATGTTATTTTCCTTGCTATTGATACAACGGGGTAGGTTGTTGCAAGATTCGTTTTTTCTTGGTCAATATGGTTCGGGATAGCACAGTTTAAGCAAAGCTTGTCACTTGTGCAGGCCTTGGTTGTTACCCAAGTCTCCCACAATTATTGCATCTGACTCGTAGAGGTATATATGGGCGAACAAACCAATGTTGATATCCGTAGGTAAGTTTGGAGTGGAGAAGGTGATGATAATGAGTCCGGTTTCTCTTAGTGTATCATTATCTTTATTTTAAATTTTTTTTTTGGTTTCGGTTACATATTGACTTTTAAGTTCATTTGTGATTTGAGTTGTTTAAGGAAGTAAGCATAATCAGCTTTGTAGCTTGCGTTAGGTTTTATGTTTTTAATAGAATTGTTCTTTTTCGCAGTGGCTTACATTGCACAATTTCTCCATTACAAACATTGTCAATCACTTTTTTAGCAAGAACGGTGAGACATTTGATAAAGTGTCATTGCTGTTTTTTCTGCAGAGAATTAAATATTATATAGTTTTAGTATTTGTTGCTATCATGACAATATAAATACACATTCTGTGAAAATTTCAACTGTCTAGCTATTACGGTTCATGAGCTACAGCGGAGCCGGACAGACGGACGGATGGACGGCAGAAGCTTAGTAATAGGGTCCCGTTAGCACCCTTTGGTTACGGAACCCTAAAAAAGTAGTATATACATTTTTCCTTATGGTACATAAATAAAATGTGCAGTACCTACTACATATTATAGTTACTTAGCTCGGTATGGTTTAGTTCTATGCACGTATACAACTATACATACTACATACTAAGCTTTGACGAAGAGAGAGAGAGAGCGAATTGAGAGAATGTGCACGATCGTGGTTGTTTTGTTTGTGTGTTACGTCCACTCACTTCGCACCGCTCATACGATGTATACTTGCAAACAACAAAGAAGAACATACACTTTTTCTTATAGTACAAAAATAAAATGTGCAATACGCACCTAATCGTTTCGAATGAGGAAGTTTACTACTAGTAAGCAATTTCAGTTAATACATTAAATAGATGTACATGTACGATGAACGATGGTAAGTACAGGGTGGCTAATGAAAACCGCTACCAAAAAAATGGTCACACCGTTACGGTTACTGGAGACCGTTATTTGAAAATGCTGAAAGAATTTGTCTATCCAGAACTACGCCGAAAGAGAATTCCTTTCAACTCTGTGTGGTTTCAACAGGATGGGGCAACGCCTCACATAGCCCAGCCTGTTATGACAGAGTTGCGACGAAAATTTCCTAATAAACTTATTTCAAGAAACTCCGGATTCCTTTGGCCCCCCAGGTCGCCTGACCGTACTGCACCTGACTTTTTCTTGTGGGGCTTATGCAAACAAGAAGTCTACAAAGCAAAGTCGACAAATTTGGATGAACTAAAGCAATCCATTCGGGCAACAATTGCGGCTATTCCTGTCGCACCTCTCCAATCAGCAATGAACAACTTTTTACTAAGATGCCGCACATATGTCAACGAGCAGGGGGGCATTTAAATTCAATTCTTTTTAAAACTAATTAACCTATATTTAGTAAAATGTAATGACCTGAAAAAAATAAAAATGAATTCCATACACTAAAAAAAAGTTATTTGAGTTTCTTAATGTAGCAAAATTCATCAGCCACCCTGTATATTAAATATGTAGTACATAAGAGTAGTACGCAGCACGGTTATAATCATTGCACACCTCTAGTTCAGATCACCTACTAAAATATAAAAATGATTGTTGTTGTTTAAATTTAGCTCTTCAGAAACTAAATTTAAATCGGAATTGAAATTCGCGTTGTTATTCCAAGCTGGGTATTATAAAAAATAACTTATTAGATGACATTTTCAACTTAATTATGCTAGTCTCTAGAAGTTGCAAGAATGTAGTTTATAGTTATAGTACTTTTGAAATTTGATATTATTTCTGATCTCCACTGACACCGCCAATCCTGTCATTTTTTACAAGTTTGATTTAATTTAAGTCTGTGTTTTGGGTTCAATTTGGTTTCGTTAAGCAACATAATATGTATTTGGATTGTAATTTTCTCTAAAATGAATTAGTTCTAGTTTTCTATTTAAATTGATCAGGGAATTAACATTGAATTGTAATTTCCATATACAATTTATTTTCTAAAATTTTAGTTACATTGTGGTTATGATTCATACTGAACCAGTTGCTTACTTAGTGCTAACACAATGTTTCTCTTATGTGCTTACCGTCCGAATTTGAAAACGGCGATGTTTTGCTATCTGTCTCATCTAAAAAATATCTCCTCAAAAAGCCAAAAAAAAACTTTTTTTGTATAGCAAAAAAAAACTCTTCTAGGAAAGAATTATTACACATTGCGACAAAAAAAATGTTTATAACATTAATGAAAAAAGCTATTATTAAATTGGACATGCTGAACACGAAAATTTTAACGGTTTTCTTCTAACACGTACCAGTTATGATATATTAATAAATTACTTAGCATATAAGAAGCATGAATTTACATTTAGTGCAGGCGCAAGGAAGTTGAGTAGGCAAAAAATGAGGACCGCATTCTGTAATTAGTTTTGAATTAAAAAAATTAATGTTGAATGTTGGCAGGAGGTTTGTTGGTCCATTATTTTTATACCCCATTCCATTAGATATCAAGTATACGTACTGAACAAATGTTTTGGAACCATTTAAGTGATTGTTTTGGTGGCAATATTCAATTGTGTCTTTAGAAATAAAAACAAGAATTGTCGATAAAAAATGTATGTTGTGAGATACCGAGCATTTTCAGTACCTTGTTTTGTTGTTGTTTACATAAATAGTCAGTGCACGCGAATTTCTCCTTTAATTTTAATTTTATTTAATTCACGAAACACTAATGAACATTTGTAATACAATATCGATTCAATTTAAAACTACAGGGTGAGTCAAAAGACGGACGTTTTTTTTTTGTTAAGGATCATTGAAAAAAATTTTTATTTGAATTTGTAGAATCGTTAGGTCAAAGCATTTAAGAATTTCAAGTGTGGAAAACAGCATCGGGCATGTGGTGACCCCCACCAGTGATGCAGCGCTGAAGCCTTTCCACGAAGTTTGCGTCTACTCTCTCGAGCATTTGCCGGTCGATTCTGGCAGTTTCCTCGCGAATCGCTTCCTTCAATTCCTGGAGGTTTCGAGGCTTGTGTGTGTATACACGAACCTTAAGGTATCCCCACAAGGAAAAATCGCATTTGGAGAGATCAGGTGATCAGGTGGCCAATTAATGTCCCCAAATCGGGAAATCACACGACCTGGGAAGTGTCGGCGGATGACTCCCACTGAGTTGTTTGCAGTGTGGGCTATCGCCCCGTCTTGCTGGAACCATACACACCGAATCAGTATCCGTTTTCGCCTTAATTCAGGCAAGAAGAAGTTGTTGATCATGTCAACATAGCGCTCCGAGTTAATGATGACAGCAGCTCCATTGGCATTCTCGAAAAATTAAGGGCCAATAACGCAAGACTTCGATATCGCGCTCCAACAGTCACTTTAGAGGTATGCAAAGGTCTGCCATGCAATTCTCTAGGATTTTCATTGGCCCAATAACGGCAGTTCTGCTGATTCACCATGCCGTTCAGGTGGAAATAAGCTTCATCACTCACGAACAGAATAAGGTTCTCGTGTTGATCTGAGAGTGCTTCCATCTCACTCACGAACGTCACTCGTTGTTCATAACCCCTTGGCTGCAAGTCTTGAACAATTACCAATTTGTAGGGGTGTAAATGCAGTTCATTGTGTAAAATACGCCTTACCGATGGATTACGTAAGCGAAGTTGAGCGGCGTGGTTTCGTGCAGAACGACCTGGGCTGCGCATGAAAGCTTGGCGGACCGCCTCAAAATTTTCTGGCGTTCAAGCCGTTCGTGGACGCCCTGGGGGACGTCTGTTGCTCAAAATACCTCGGGTGCGAAGTGCTTCCACCCACCAATGGATCGTGTTACGCGTGGGTACTCTTTGGTTCCGATGAATGTTGAGTGGCGTCGGCATTCGCGCTGAACAGCGGTGATCGACTCGTTATTTCACACGAAACTCTCGTAAGCGTAAACGCGGTATTCCAACATCCACAGGGCCATGGCGGTACCTGAAAAAAATGCTATTACGGACGAACATAACGGTACCAACCCCCCACCCGTCGGCCCTTTGTGGGGGAACTACTAGCCATTTCAAAAACGTCCGTCTTTTCTGACTCACCCTGTATATGCAAGTTTGTATAGCAAATAAACAAAAAAACACGCGACTCCACGTGGCGAATGTAAAATCGAGAGCGATCATAACCAAAAAGAAGCAAACAAAATTGCATTTTTTGCATAGCTAACATAGCGGGATGATTGATAAAACAGTTCGTAAACATGTTTGGCCTACGACATAGAACATGCTCGAGTATGAGTGCGACCCGTTCCAATGTCTTAATCATCTGTTTCAGTTGCAGCTGCGAATATCCTCCACCCCGTTGAAGGACAGCGGTCCTCAACACAATCTTCAACGGGTAAGATGCACAGTTTATTAATTGCTCGCCGAGTGATACCATTTAGAGTGCGGAATATGACAACTCGCACTACGCCGTCAGCTCCAGCTATTGTCTCTGTTACCCTGGCAATCGGCCATTTCAGCGGGGGTAGATTTTCATCCTTGATACACACGACGTCATTGATTTTAACTGCAGGTTGCGGAATACGCCATTTAGAGCGCCTTTGTATCAAGGTTAGATATTCCTCACTCTACCGTCTCCAAAATAATTGGTGCACATGGGTGACCCGCTACCAATGATCGAGGCGACTGCAATTAAGTGAGATGAGATTTGGCTCAGGAATAGCTGTGAGCGCACCACCAATTAGAAAATCACCTGGAGTCAAGACATCGAGATCCGAGGGATTCTCTGATAGAGGAGCAAGTGGCCGTGAATTTGTTATTGCCTGAATTTGTGACACCAAAGTGCGTAATTCATCGAAGTTCAGGAGTGCTGATCCAATAGACCGATACTAATGGTGCTTGTCCATCTTAACAGCAGCCTCCCATAAGCCGCCGAAATGAGGAGAGCAAGGCGGGATGAAGCGCCAATCTATGCCCATGCCTAAACAGTATGCATGAATTTCCTTGCGATGAACTTCACTGTAGAATAAGCGACGCAACTCTTCCAATTCATTTCTTGCACCGACAAAATTAGTGGCATTATCTGACCAAATGCACCTTGGTACGCCACGTGTTGATATGAAACGCTTCAACGCGCTTAGAAAAGTTGAAGTAGATAGGTCTTTCACCAATTCCATCCAAACTGCCTTGGTTGAGAAGCAGATGAAAATGCTAATGTAACATTTTTGAGGTGGTCTCTTACGTACATCCGACTTGTAATAAAAAGGACCGCTGTAGCCTATGCCTATAACACTAAATGGACGAGCATCCTGGATTCTTTCCTTATGCAAATCAGACATAATATGCTCTATGAGCCGAGGCTTAGCTCTACAGCAAATGATGCACCTTTTTAAACCACGCCTGACAGTCTTCATTCCCCCCATTGTCCAAAATTGTAAGCGTATGGAAGCCAGCAAAGATTTCGGACCTACAAGGTGATGTTTTCAATGGAAGTGAGTAATGATGGCGTAGGTTAACCTCCCTTGGCAGAATGATCTGGTGACGAGCCTCAAATCCATGAATAGAGTTCTTCAGGCGGCCACCAACTCGAATCAAACCAAACTCAGCCAGAAAGGGAGATAGCGACACGATGCTATTTTTGCTTCAAGTAAGCTATAGTCAGAGGCGAGATGAGCCTTTTGAATGAGACGAATCATTATATAGCTACCGAGGCGAATGTTGTCAGCAGAATGTTTTTTTTTTTTGCTGCATATGATAAATTTGTGCATATATCTAAATATGCGCTGCATGGTTCCAAATGAATTTATGTATTTGAAATTTAGGGTGATATCGGAGACGCTGCTAACTGCTGTTAATGTTTTAAGACGAAGCTCTGGTAGTTTCATTTCTGTTTAACTCTTGGTGGCCCGTCCATTAATAGATTTGAATGGAATAGCTCACGAATGGTAGCTTCCCTTGACAAGATGTCCGCAGGGTTCATTTCAGTTGGCACGTAATGCCATTCCATTTTTGCAGTCAGTTGCTGTATTGTGGAAACTCTGTTGGCAACGAACACGTTAAATTTTGAATTTCCTCTTGCAACCAGGATAGCACCACAGACGAGTCAAACCAGCAATGATATTGCCCATTAAACAGTTCCATTTTCGCGATTTCGTACACCAGCTGAGCAAGCAGTGCGGCAGCACAGAGTTCTAGTTTAGGATCCGTCAGATTTTTCAAAGGTGCTACACGAGTTTTAGAACACAGCAGATTCACAAGCACGCCATTATCCTTACGTGAACAAGTATAGATGCAGGCACCATAAGCCTCAAGACTAGCATCGCAAAAAGCATGTATCTCAAAATGGCCCCAGGCTGTGGTACGTAATGAGTAAATGTTGCATGGCACACATCAACGAAATCATGACACAATGCAGTCCAAGCAGTGTGAATTGCCTGTGGCACGCTCTCGTCCCAATGCAGCTTGTCTCTCCACTTGCGCTGCAGCAACATTTTGCCTTCGGAGCGTTTTGTGTGTTGCATAGAGCTAGTACTGCTGTGAAGCAAAGGTAAAAAAGAAGTTGTCATTTTTTGGCTGGCAAACCAAACCAAGAGCCTTTGTGACATCGCTACCATCATTGAATTTAAGCATATCCTTTCTATCACCTTCAGATACATCACGATAACATCAGGGCAACTAGAGCACCACTTCCTCAAAAGAAAATTGCCACGACAAGTAGCTTGGTTGTTGATGCATAATCATACGAACTTCCTTGACCGAATTACCTCCAGAATTTATATCGTCTACGTAGAAGTCGCGCATGATCGTCTGGGAACCCAATGGATACGCCGAGGACTCATCAGAGCCAAGTTGTTGCATAGCGTGTATAGCAAGAAAGGAAGCAGGCTTGGTTCCGTAAGTGACTGTATTAAGCTTGTAGATCTCCAATATGTCTTCAGGAGAATCACGCCATAATATGCACTGCAACATACTATCAGGCACTGCCACACGAACGCATCGATACATCTTACAGATGTCACCTGTAAGAGCAATTGAAAAAGTACGAAAACCAATTAAAGTATTAAACAACTTAGCTTGAATTGTGGGCCCAGCCATGGGGATATTGTTTAACGATAAGCCAGAAGTCGTTGCTGCAGAGCCGTCCAACACAACTCTGAGCTTGGTTGTAGTGCTGTCATCTTTAATAACAGAATGGTGAGGAAAGAAGTATCGACACATGTGTATGTTTGCACTGGGAACTGGCGACATATGATTGAGTTCATGTAGTTGCGAACCAGAATCCAATAATGCGCGATATGGCACAAGTGTGCCGGAACGATTGCGTACAAATATAACAGCAGTGGCTAGCAGCACAATATCAGATGGAGAATGAGACACAGTGGCTTGAGGAGAGGTCGATGTAATTGCGACCATGGCGTTTGAAGCGGGCGATAGCAGCGACAATGTCGAATTGAGAAGTATCCACAGAATCGTTGATAGGATGCAATAGCGTGTGATGCTTTAATTTACAAGTGCGACAAAATCCGGCTTTCCACTCTCGCATTTGGTGACCCTTCTTTAGGCATTTAAGGCATAGCGCAAAGCCTTTTGCCTCTTTCTGACGCATAGTTGGGGGAAGGTTGACAAAACGAGAGCAGTTATAAATGGAATGGCCTGTGCATCCACAGAACGAACAACTAATGGTATTATCATTTGCAGCAACGAAACTTTTTCTTACACTAGAATTCACTGCCTTTCCAACATGACCATCTGAATCTCTGATGGCATGTTCGACATTATCCATGGTTCTACAGCATTTGTCCAAGAAAGTCTCCAATTTTTCCCACGAAGGCATTTCATTTTTATCAATTTTAAGACAACTTGTATTCTCTTTGCTCTGCGTAGCAAACCGACAGTTAGTTAACTTTGTCAACTTCTTAAATACGGTCGAAGCGCAGTAAGCAATCGGTTTTTATTAAATAGTAATAAAATATATACAACAATTGTGATTTGTGTTAAATCATTCGTATTGCATCGAAAAACATTTTGGAATCTAGGAATTCGGTCTAGATTCAAACATTTTTTGGTGACCCCGACGTGATTTCGGTTGTTTGTTCGCTTTTTTAAAACATTTTCTCCTGCGGTGCATTGGGCAACGTAAGCCACAGAACATTCGGTTCTGAAACATTTTGGATGAAACTAAACATTCGGTTTAATTAAAAAACATTTGAACAATAAAACGCTCGGTTTTAATTGAAAAATTCTTCAAAATTAAACATTCGGTTTAATCAACAACATTAAAAAAAAAGACATAATTGAAACTTGAAACATTCTGGTGCGGTGAATTGTGTACTAATTTGAATTCACACTTACATACATACAGTACATATGTATATGCCATTGAAAATTGATTATAAATTGTGACAGTGCGATAGTGAAATTTGGCAACGCCCTTTGGTCAAGTTCAAGGGCAAGTGTATATTTGCGCAATATATATACTTATCCATATAGCATTGGACATAACTACCGGCTTATGTGCATATGCTTTGATTATATATACACATTTAAGTGCTGTCACATGTGCGGAACTTTTTTATATACATTGTTGTGCTTTGATCGATCTTGCTTTTTGTTTGGCTTTTGGTCCATTTCAAGGGCAAGTGTATACTTTACTCATACAATACTTATACATATTTAGGTAACATTGAACATAATCACGGGCTTATGTACATATACTTTGAGTATACATATCTAAGCGCTGTTACGTGTGAGGAATTATTTTTTTATTTATTTTGCTGTGTTTTGATCGATTCTTAAACTCTTATTTTTTTTTTTTTTGAACATTGGATTTGTTTTGATTTATGCATAACTATTGTGAGCTATGGCGACTAGTGAAAATAATGCCAAATTTTATAAATTAAAGGCTGAGGCTTTATTTAAACAAGTAGAAAAAACAAATGAATTCTTGGCTGCTAGTGCGCTTAGTGAACTTTTGGATGACGATTTAAATATTATATAAGACAAGTTTCAAAAGACATTTAATCTAGTGCACCATAGTCTTGAAGAGTTGGACTATGACGAAATAGGTAGTCCACTTCGAAACAAATTTGATTATCACGTCGCGTCGTTAGAAACCCGTATTAATTCGGAACTTCGGAAACGGAAAAGTGTCGGTCCACAATGCTCAACATTTCATCAAGGAATCTCGGATGATTCTCACTCGGTCATTGTAGTCCACTCCTCAAAATCGCGTGTCCCCGAGTTAAAGCTGCCCACTTATGCTGGCAGTTATACAGAATGGACAGATTTCTTTTCTGTATTTGCAACCATGATACACAAGGATTCGGAGTTAAGCAAGATCGAAAAATTTCAACACCTGAGATCTTGTTTGAAGGATGCAGCCTTGGACGCGATTCGATCTTTAGAAATCAACGAGGCTAACTATGGCAAAGCATTGTCCATTCTTGAAAATCGTTTTAATAATAAATGTTTAATCTTTCAGGCACACATCAGGGAGATCTTGGGGCTCAAGAGAGTGGATTCATCATCTGTACATGGATTACGAGAATTATCAGATCAGTTCAACGCTCACATGCGTGCCCTACAATCGATTGGCTCACAGGACCAAATAGCCGGCTGCGCTATAATTCATTTGATGCTACAGAAAGAGGATAGCTCCACTCAGATTCGCTGGGAGGAATCACAATCCACTACTGATATTCCGTCGCTTGATTCATTTTCATCGTTTTTGGAAGCTCGATGCCGAACTAGGGAAAATGTGGAGTACGTAATGTCATCAATTGATCAGCCTGATTCGGTAAGCAAGAACAACAAAATTATCAATTCAAATAAATCATCATTTGTTGTGGCTTATTCCAATGTAGATGGATGCGATTTCTGTGGAAACGCATTACATACTATATACAACTGTCCTCGTTTCACTAATCTTCCGCCTACCATTCGTTGGAAGGAAGCTAGGAAGCTTGGTTTGTGCCTAAATTGTTTAAAAAAGGGCCATCGAATGAATGCTTGTAACTCAGAACATTGTAGAACATGCAATTTAAAGCATCATTCATTATTACATTTCATGGGGTCGTAGTCAATGTCACCTGAATCCCCTATGACTACCTCTAATGCAGGAAACAATTCTCAACAACCCGTTACTAATACTACCAACACATTGATTGCAGCTGCGCTGTCCTCATCTAACTCTCTTGATCCCCAGATCTTCGTTCTGATGACGTGCTTCTTGCTACGGCATGCATATTGGTAAGGGATCGTTTTGACGCACTAATTCCATGTCGTGCATCACTCGATTCTTACAGCTTCATCTAATAACAACTCGGCTAGACAATCGTCTTCAACTTAAACGAATTAAATCGTCATTATCTGTATCAGGAGTTGGTTCTACTCATCTTACATCAGTTGGCGCTACAGTAAATTTTTTTATGCAGTCTTTGTCCTCAGACTTTTCTGCGATTGTTAGAGCTCTAATTGTATCTACAATAACTGGTGATCAGCCGACTTGCAGTTTCGGCACCGGAGATTGGCACATACCTGAAGATATTCAGTTTGCTGATCCACAGTTTAACAAATCTAAACGAATTGATTTGTTAATTGGTGCTAGTATGTTTTTCGACCTTCTGTGTGCAGGTCAAATACGCCTTCAACATGGCCTACCTCTTCTGCAAGAAAATCGCTTGGGTTGGATTGTTGCTGGAGGAGTTCAAAATCCTTCCAGTTTATCACCTGCTGTACTGGATCGGCAGTCTACTGAACTGCCGGACAGTGGTGGCTGAATGGGGTGCGACGAGTCTGGCAAGGAAGGCAAACAGAGGTACGCCTCAAGGGGGCGTAATCTCTCCGCTGCTTTGGACACTTGTAATGAATAAAATTCTTAATAAAATGCGAGGTGGAGGTGCAAGGTTAACTGCCTATGCAGATGACCTGGCCGTAATCATCTCAGGCAAGTGCCTTAGCTCAATGAGTCAAGTACTCGAGGGGGCACTTAAAGAAATTAAAGACTGGGCAAGCAATGTGGGACTGGATGTGAATCCAGACAAGACGGACTTAGTACTTTTTACAACAAAATACAAGATTCCGCACTGGCTCCCTCCTAAATTAGGAAACATTGTACTGGCACCAAAGATGTCTACAAAATATCTTGGAGTCATATTGGATAACAAACTGACGTGGAAGTTAAATGTGGAAGAAAGGGTGAGGAAAGCTCTCAATGCCTTTTACGCTTGCAGGAAAATGCTCGGAAAGACATGGGGTTTATCTTCCCGTCTAACATATTGGATGTACACGGCAGTGGTTAGACCTATATTACTCTATGGTATCTTGGTATGGTGGACAAGTGTCAACAAAAAGACATACGTCAAAAAGTTGGAGAAGGTACAGAGAATCGCAGAGCTTTGTATAACTGGTGCAATGCGCACCACCCCTACAACAGCACTTGATAGAATACTCGACCTTCAACCTATAGGCTTGGCAGCGAAGAACACTGCAAAGAAGTCTGCGCTAAGACTAAAGGTAACAGGACAGTTGATACAGAGGCCTTATGGTCACAGTAAGATACATGAAGGTTTAAACAATAGCTCTGACTATGTTATTCCCCAGGCCAACTTCAATGGAGGGCCTAGTGTAGTAATAGAACATAATGGGTGGCAAAGGGGACTCCAGTTTGGCGGTCATACTTGCAACCTGTTTACAGACGGATCTAAAATGGCAGAGGGAGTGGGGGCTGCAGTATTCTGCTCAGAGCTTGACCTTAAACGGTCATATAAGCTTCCAGACTACTGCAGCGTGTTTCAGGCTGAGATTTATGCGGCTACAAAAGCTGCAGAATTAGCAGCCGAGCTGACTCCTCTAAACTCCCAAATAAACATATTCATCGACAGCCAAGCAGCCATAAAGGCAATAGCGGCGGTGATGACGAAATCGTACTGTGTTCAACAATGTAGAACCAAAATCGACGAACTCTGTTTGGACAGACGAGTCACCATCTTTTGGGTACCGGGACATAAAGGAATTGAAGGGAACGAAGAAGCAGACGCACTCGCTAAAGCTGGCGCTAGCCAAGCTGAGGTAAGTGCGTCATACTTACGTCCCTCTCTGTCCACGTTAAAAACAGAAATAGACGAAGCAACGATTCAGGAGGCGAAGAGAATGTGGAATGGCACACTCTCTTGCAGAACCGCAAAAATCATGCTTCGCTCTGTTAATAATAAGACTACCAACTACATCTTAGCTCTCCTAAGAGAGGATTGCAAGTTATTAGTCGGAATACTCACGGGACACAGTTTAACACCTTCCCACGCAGCCAAATTGGGCTTGATACAGAGTGATGCATGTACATCATGCCACGAGGTAAATGCTAGGGGAACTCTAGAACACCTACTTGCCAATGTCCAGCTCTCAACAGATCACGCTTTAGCTATCTCGGATCTGTATCTTTCCTCTCCTTGGAAAGTATCGCGGATCAGAAAAGTAGCAATTTATTAAAGCTCGCAAAAAAGTGCATAAAAAACAGCATTTAAAGAGTCTCCATACTTCTTCTTGGCAACACAAAGGACCATTATTGGTCTATGTGAGATCTCTTGATCAGCCAAGCAAACCTAACCTAACCTAACCTATCACCTGCTGTGGCTCATGTTCATGCAGCTAAACAAGATAATTGTCAAACTGATGAAATTGTGCGTCGATTTTGGGAGATCGTAAATCGTTTCGAGCTAGCCATTAACCTTACCAAAGAAGAAATTGATTGAAATATAAGGTCATCGGGAGATTCTTATCAGTCTGCAATGAGTCGGTTTAAAGGTCTGGAACGCAAGCTAATTCGGAATCCGGCCCTTGGCAATAAGTATGCTGCATTCATCAAGGAATACATCGATCTGGGGCACATGTCGCCAGTCTCCGCTGAATCGTTTAGTTTATGCAAATATTTCTTGCCTCATCATTGCGTCTTCAAGGAAGATAGTACAACTACTAAACTAAGAGTGGTTTTCGATGGTTCTGCGCCATCAACAAGTGGCTACTCCCTAAACGACGTCTTGATGGCCCTACTATTCAACCAAAACTATTTCACATCCTCCTCAGATTTCGTTCATTTCCAATCGCACTCACTGGCGACATTTGTAAAATGTATCGATGTGTTAGAGTTTCATCATTGGACAGCTACATGCAATGCATTTTGTGGCGTGACTCTCCCGAAAAGGACATCCAAGTATTTAAACTGGACACTGTAACGTACGGTACAAAGCCAGCGTCATTCTTATCCATACGAGCAATGCATCAGCTCGCTGAGGATGAATGCACATCGTTTCCAATAGGTGCTCAAATATTGAAGCGTGACTTCTACGTCAACGATTTAATTACAGGAGGAACTTCAATAGAAGAAGTCATGGAAATAAAGAAACAAACTACTGATCTACTAGACAAAGGCAATTTTAAACTTCGAAAATGGTGCTCAAGCAGCCCCAAAATTTTAAGTGGCATACCTAATCAGGGGAAAGAATCATTTTTAAAGTTCGATGATGGAAGCGATGTTACAAAAACCCTTGGTCTCGTTTGGAATCCTGTGTCTGACAAGTTTCTATTCTCGTTTTCACCGTTGCAATCGTCAGCAACTAACATCTGTAATGACATGGCGCTATGTACCGACTGATTTGAACCCAGCCGAAATTTTATCTCGGGGAGCATCTCCCAGTGAACTGCTTCAGTCTGCATATTTGCTCGAAGGCCCATCGTTTTTACATGAGAGCAATGATAGCTGGACAAAAACTTGTTTGCCTGATCAAGAATTGCTTGAGGTACGGAAACAAGTTCTGACTACGACAGTGATTCAGCCAGATTTAACATTGTCGTACAAACACATCAATTGCTTCAAAACAATGCAAAGAATATTCGGCTATGTCTCCAAATTCATTCGACGGAGCAAAGCAGCTGCTCTGGAGGTATCATGGAGTTCAATTGCTGATTCGAATCGTGCAGAGAGCTCAGCTCTGGGCTGACTACAAAAATCTGTTGGACAAAAGGCCAGTCAGCGCGTCTAGCTCCATTTCATCGCTGGCACCATTTTTAGACGATGTTGGATTAATGCGTGTTGGCGGTCGGTTAAAAAATTCAAACCTAAATTTCGGTTCTCGCCATCCAATAATTCTCCCAAAGCATCATCCTCTTACGATTGCCATCATTCGCGACTTTTATGAAAGGAATCTACATGCAGGCCTCAGGCACTTTTAGCCTCAATTCACCTACAATACTGGCCAATTGGTGAACGGAAAACTGTTGCTCGTGTAATTAATCAATGCATAAGATGCTTTCGAACAAGGCCGCACCTAGCTGAACACATAATGGGTGACCTTCCGAAAGAACGTGTGGAACTGGGATTGACTATTGTGGACCATTTTATTTCAAGTCAGAAGTTCGCAACAAGCCGCCGATCAAATGTTTCATCAGCGTTTTCGTGTGTTTTGCAACCAAGGCCATTCACTTGGAACTTGTAAGGGATCTTTCAACCTCTGCCTTTCTTGCTGCACTGAAGCGATTTATATATACACGTGGAAGGCCAAGTCGCATCTGGTCTGATAATGCGACAAACTTTGTGGAGCAAAAAATGAATTGATGGATCTGCGTCGTCTCCTCCTCAGTGATGAGCATCAACAAGCATTGTATCAATACTGTCTCTCAGACCATATTGATTAGAAATTTATCCCTCCTCGATCTCCACATTTTGGTGGACTGTAGAAAGCAGCGGTGAAAACAGCAAAATATCATTTCTATCGAGTAGTTGGCTCATCAGCTTTGAGGAATTGCGTACTCTAATTTGCTACATTGCTGCAGTTGTTAATTCAAGATCATTAGTTCCTCTTTCAGAAGATCCTGCTGATTTGGATGTATTGACACCAGCTTATTTCTTGATTGGCGCCTCATTTGCCGCCATACAAGAGCCAGAAGTAACTCATTTAAATTACAATCGACTTGATAAGTGGCAACGTGTGTCATATTTGCATCAAATTTTTTGGAAGCGGTGAAGTAAGGAGTATCTTACCTTGCTGCAACAGCGTGCCAAGTGGCGCGCACCCAGGCCTGCTTTGAAGGTCAACGATGTGGTGTTAATTAAGGACGAGACTCAGCCGCCTCTAAAATGGCCATTAGCAAGGGTGGTTCAGCTTATTCCTGGCACGGACGGAGTCTCTCGTGTTGCAGAAGTGCGTACTACATCTGGTTTGGTTCGTCGTGCGATTCGCAAGCTATGCATGCTCCCACTAGATGAATTGGTTGGAAGCCCTAGTCTTCCAACGGGGGGTGTATGTTCAGAGCAGCCACTCTGAATTTTAAGACAAATTGTATTCTCTTTGCTCTGCGTAGCAAACCGACAGTTAGTTAACTTTGTCAACTTCTTCAATACGGTCGAAGCGCAGTAAGCAATCGGTTTTTATTAAATATGTATAAGTTATCTGTTTAAGCTAGGGATGCTTAAATAAATCTGATTTTAATAAATTTTCTAACGTGACAGGTAATAATGGTTGCTTATAAGTATGTAACGAATATTTATATATATATTTTTTTTGTTTAATATTAATAAATATAATTATTTTGTTGTAGTATATAAATTTTGATTATATTAAATGGAATAAGTTGGCTTCTTTTAGAAACTTTATAATAATTTCTATGTTTTTCTGGGACGGGTGTGATAATAGTTCAGCGATATTGGAATAGGAAGGGATTTGGGATCGCATATTAGATAATGCATGGCATACATTAAATATGTGGTCTATTGTTATTTCTGCGTTAGTTTGGCAAAGGTGGCATCTGTTGGATTTCGTTGTATCTAGGTAGTGTCGGAATGTGATGTTTGTGGGACCTAAACGTAGTTTGATTATTTTCGTTTGATTGATTCTAGATATTTGGTATTGATCTATGGATAAGGTAAATTGGTGTGCTGATTGATTTTTCATGAATATGTGATTATACCATGTTGATGTTTGTCTATTGAGACTTTTTGATCTTAGGTTGTTTTTAAGGAGTTTACTTATATCAGGGAAGTTAGCGTTGTGCGTATATATATGTGGGTTTTTATATGCTGCCTTTGCTTCTTGGTCTGCAATTTCGTTCCCTTTTATTCTTTTGTGCCCTGGAATCCAATGAAGTATTATTTTGGGGTAATGTAGCAGAAGGAGGGATCTTATGGCTGATTCATAGTAGTTATGGTTTTCGATATTTTTAATTACTGTCAGAGCTGATATCAGAACAGATTATAAAGTTGCCATGCGTGCGTTTGATGAAGTTAATTGCTTCATATATAGCAATAATTTCAGCAGAATAAATAGTGGAGTATGGCTGTAATAGTCCAATTTTCAATGAGCTATCTTCGTTTGTTATAGCGAAAGAGGTCTCATGGTTAGATTTGGATCCGTCAGTATATATAAAGCTGTAGTTCTTGTATGTGTTTTTGATTTCTGAAAAAAGTTTATAAAAGATAGAGTGGTGGGTGTCATCTTTGTTGTACTGGCTAGGTTCTGTTATGATGGCATTAGTTGGAAGATACCAGAAAGGTTTTTTTGGTGTTACGTCAGGAGTGGTAATAACTGGGATATTGTGTTTAACACATAGTTTAATCGAATTATAGATAGCTGATGGGATTTTTTGATTATTATTTATTTTTTTTATTGTCGCTACTAATTTGTGTAGGGGGGAGTTGTGAGGGAAGAGTATGCATTTAATAAGTTTTGATGTGAGAAAGTCGCGTCGTTCTGTAACTGTATTTATATTGGATTCCTTTAGAAGGTTATTAATTGGCGAAATGCACCTAAGACTATTCTGATAGCTGTGTTTAAAATAGTTTGTATTTTTTTCAGAGAAGAAATTGCTGTGTTGCCATAAAATGGTAAGCCATAGTCAATTTTTGTTAATAAAATTGCCTTTAATACGGATATAAGTGTGTGGGTTTTGCTGTTAAATTTGAGACTAGATAAACATTTGATGATATTAAGTTTTTTTATAAGTGAATTTGCAAGATTTTCAATACGGTTATTCCAGCTGAATTTATCATTGATGGTTAGGCCTAATACTTTGAGAGTAGAAACTTTAGGAAAAGTGTAGTTATTTGTTTTAATTGTGCAATGGCATCTCTTCTTTCTGCATACTACATGTAATGATTACATTAGGAAAGTGATAGGGAAGAACCAGAGAAAGCACACCATTCGGCTATCTTTGAGAAGGTCTGGTCTAAATTTATTGTAGAATTGGTTTGTTTTTGGTTTAGTTTTGCTAATAGGTGAAAATCATCCGCATAAGTAACGAAGGATAAATTTCGTTGAATTGTGATGGTATTGGCAAGCTTGTTATAGGCTATTAAAAATAATATCACAGCTATTGAAGATCCTTGAGGAATTCCATTGTGGATTGGATAGGTATCGGAGATATGTTGTGATACTTTACATTTGATTTTCCTATATGTCATTAAATTTATTACGTATTTTAATATTTTAGGTCCTATTCTCCATTCGATTAACTGTTCTGTTACTGCATGTAGTCCAATTTTGTAGAAGACTTTGCTAAAGTCCAGTGAAATTATTGATAAGAGTTGTTTGTGTGAAAGCGCGGAGGTTATCAGGTGGTCTATAAAAGTAAGATTGTCTGTAACCGACTTTCCTCTTTTAAAACCAACTTGATTTGGGTGTAATAGTTTGTTAGCATTGACAAGCCACCACAATCGTTAGGCTACGATTTTATCGAGGACTTTACTAAAACAGGGATTCAAGGATATTGGACGATATGAGTTTACTAGAGTTTTGTTACAGTTAGGTTTTAATACTGGGATTATTAAGCTAGTTTTGTATTGTTGTGGGATAAAGTTTCTTGAGATGCTGTTATAGTGGGTAATCAGTTTATTTTTAAATGAGTAAGATGTATTATTGATCATTGGGTAAGAAATTCGATCAAAACCTGGAGTGCGGCCTTTTAAACTAGAGAGTGCTGAGTGTTCTACCATGGTTATATCATTTTCAATAAGTAGGGAAGTCTTTGATGGGGTAAATGTGTGTGTGATATTCACCAAGTTTTTGCAGTTAACAAATGTTTGTGTGAATTTGGAGTCTTCTGAATCAGAGCTATTTCTATATTGTCTGTTATACAAAGGGTAGTAGCTGAGTGGGTTATGGCATGAATATGTTTTCTATTATTGAGGCCGCAGAAGCGTCTAATGTTACTCCAAATCTTGGTGGTTGGAGTGAGAGGTTGTATATCTGAAGTGAATGCAGAAATGGCTTCTCTTTTACTTATTTTAAGTTGTTTTCTGAATATTGCATTTGCGTTTTTGTAAGTAATGATATTTTCTGTTGAGATGAATCTCTTTAAAGTGTGCCATGCTTTTAGTTTTTCTTTTCTTAGTTGTTCCAACTTTTGATTCCACCATGGTACATTTTTTTGGTGGTTGCTGTTTGAACTTTGTGGTATTGCGAAGTGAGCACTTTGCAATACAATTTTGTTTGTAATGCTAGCCTCTTTATTTACGTTGGTTGAAATAGGAATATTATTACTAAACAATTCAGTTCGTTTTTGGTAATGGTTCCAGTCAGCTAGTTTAGTTCTAAATACGGGTTTATGCTTTGTTTGATTATAATTGTTCATGAACATAGTAATTTTGATCGGGAAGTGATCGCTCCCATGAAGGCCATCTAATATTTTTCATTCAATATCAGTGTAAATTTCCGGAGAACAGAATGATAAATCAATATGACTGAAGGTGTTGTGAGTACTAAAGTGAGTGGGTGATTTGTCGTTTAAGATAATGTAATTAGAATTAATAAGGAAATTTGTAATTGTTTTGCCTCTGTTATTAGTACGAGGGGAGCCCCATTGGGTTCCCCAACTAAATGAAATCTCCTAAAATTAGTGAGCAAGGTTGGTGGTTAAGAACATTATCTAGGTCCGATTCTGCGAAAGTGCGATTTGGGGGGAATGTAGGCTGATATGATCTTTATTTTCTTAGTAAATTCTACTTCTATGCCAGCAGCATCAAAGTTGTTTGGAAACGTGGTTTCTATTATTTGTAATGAATTGTGAACCAATATTGCTGATCCACCATATGTAGTTGAATGGTTATGTGAGAATAGAGTAAAGTTAAGTGGTATGGGTATGTATTTTATGTTATGAATATGGGTTTCTTGAAAGCTTATATTTATTAATGATTAATTGCAATTCACTGTAGTTGTTGTAGTAGCCACGAATGTCCCATTATATAATTATTAATGACATTTTATAAAAAGTTTGGAAAAGTTATTTATACATATGTGAAAGATATACTTATATGTCAGTGTGATAATTCACAGTTTCTGACTACAGTGATTTTAAGAGTAGCTCTCCAATAGTCCCCAAGAGATTGATCGATCCACACCCGCTTCACCCGGTGAGGGGTAGAGTATTGTCTGTCGATCGATCAACCCCTGGGGGACCGAATTGGGGACTACGTTTATGGTATTGTATTAATCTTTTTTTTTTTTTCCTTTTGGGTTCATTTATTTTCGATTTAGTTTTGAGTTGTCTAATGATTCTTTTGGAGGTGTTTTTGGTAATATTTTTTTGGTAGTTGATGTAGTTTTAGTGCTATTTGAGTAAGATGGTATGGTACTTGTCTGAGATTGGAATTCAATATCTGCATACGTTGGAGGTGGTCGTGTTGCTTGTTAGGTTTGTATTCTTTTGTTGCTTGGCAACTGTTGAGTAAAGCGCACCGTCGTGATGATTTCTTTCATTATATATTTCGAAAGCCTTCCTATTGTCTACCTTGTTTACATCCTTAATTGCTTGTATTTCTTGGTATTTTATAAACAGTTGGCAATTTTTTTCGAGTGAGCTATGAGATGAGTATTGTAAACCTTTTTCGCGGCAGTTAAAGCAATTTGCATTGTTGTTGCAGGTTTCATTTTCGTCAGAATTGGTATGTTGGTTTAGTCCGCAAACTATGCATGTTTTGGCACTACGACAAGCTTTGTGAATGTGTCCAAAACGTAGACAGTTGTTGCATCTTAATGGTAGAGGAATATACGGACGAACGTTGGTTTTTTCGTAACCGATCATCAAGTATTTCGGGAGTTCCAATGCTTCGAAAGTGATGATAATAAACCCTGTCTCTTTGAGTATGTTGTCAACTTTTTTTATGATTTTCTTTACTTCTACGACGTGGTTGTTTTCTAGTTCTGCTAGAATATCTTCCTCTGATATTCCACGTAAGTCATTTGAGTAAATGATGCCCTTCGTGTAGTTAAGATTAGTATGCATCGACACTTTGACGTTTATCTGGTTCGTGAACTTCTTTAGTTAATGGTTTGTTTATGATTTTTTGTTTTGATCAATAAATTTCCAATTCGTGTTTTTTTCACATTTCAACTTCATTACACGTGTTATCGATAATTTTTTTTATAAGAAAGGGCGAGACACTATTAAGTGTTTCACCTGCATCGGTTCTTACAACATTCAAGAACTTTGGCCCCACGGTTGTGAACCGTTTAACCGTATTTACAATTTCCATATTCTCAGCCGTTTTCGTTATGTGGAGATCGTGGGGATCACCCATGATAACGGAGTTTTCAGAATATATTAAATTTAATTTATTAATATGCTGCTTAAGTGGTAAGATAAGCGTTTGCCTGTGACCGATCGCAACGAAGTTTAGTCGAAGACTGAAGATTTAGTTATAATATTATTTAGTATGTAAGTGTAAGTAATTTTTAAATAAATAAATAAATATATAAGATTTAACAATAACTTTTAGTTATATTACATTACCTTCATTCATTTTTAAGTAATTAAATTACTATATTATTATTTATTCTAACAGTATTAAAACATATTTATCCATTGTTAATACCAATGAGTTGAACGCCTACGATGCTATTACTCTTTTAATTTTTAAGCTGGCTCATAATTTGATATTGAAAGTTATTTATTAAATAAATAATTAAATAAAAAATGTTCTTTAAAGTAAGTATCACATTAAATATCTTCAACGCATTCCTTTAATTTTTTTCTTTCATTTTACACAAATTTGTTGCATTGCTTATTTGCTAGATTCATATAATAATTACACAGGCCTGCGAAATTTGACCTTTTTTCAGTTACAAGAACCTGTAGTACTAATTCTCGTAGATTTTTGCGCGCTGAACACGAATCTGATGTCCAAAATGGTCCATCACGTCAGGATTTTGAGTAATTCAAGGTCAAATGTCCCAAAAATGGCTATTTTGGCCACTTTTGAGAATTTTTTCTGGGAGATCTAAATTTTTTCTTTAATTTTCCAAAGCTCTATCATATAGTGCGTATTCTCAGCTTCAAAACCCATTTTTGAAAATTAATTTACGATTATTTTTAAAGAAGTTATGAACATTTGAATTGATGGCATTGAGCCATTTCTTAAGACCATTAACTCTTAAACGCCTGACTTTTTTTGTAGAAATGCGATTTAGTATTAGTGATTCTAAACTGTGAGTGGGTTACAGTTGCAAATCATATTTAGCTGAACTGAATCTAAACTGTGATTGAGTCACAGTTTAGAACCACTGTGATTTTAAAAGAGCAGTCACAGTTCTTACTGTGATTGTGAAATCACTGGTTAGCTCAGACATTTTATAACTTCATTGTATGTGGCTTGGGCGCTTTAGTCCGCTTCAGTGTTGAAAAATCAGCTCTTTTCCCGCCGTTTCTAGCTTTTTTTGAGACATGATAACGAGAAAAAATGTAAAACAGCCGACAGTGGGAATTCAGTTTTTTTTGAGAATGATATCGGCTTTTTTCGCTTTTATTATTGAGCACATTTGCAGTGTGGCCATCTCTATCTTGAACGTGTCATATCTAATAGTGGCTTTACAGTGAGCTAAGATTCGAATCTATGAAGATGCGACTATTGATACGAGTTCCATTTGACAACAACAACAGGGAAAATGACAAAATTGAGGGGTTATTGTTGTAGATGTGATTCGATTGAAAGATGCTAATCTCAAATTGATATACTTAGATTCGGTTTTTTCTTAGCAGTGTTGGGCACTTATCCGTGTAATTGCACTGCAAAGCACAGAACCGATGATCAGTTCAGCCTCGCACATCTGAGGCTTACGAATCGAACAAAGAATTTGGATGATATTTTGAAAAAATTCAATTGAAATATTATTTTCAATACAGCTTTTTTACTTATGATCCCGCTAGAAACAGCTTTTATTTCCTTTTAAAGAATTGGCAACACTGGCCCGCTTCTCCTAGGTCCGAGAATGGTGGGAGAAAAAAACATTTTGTGTTTAAGTAAAAAGGATGTTCCGTGAAAAAGTTACGATAAGTATCAGGAAAGAAAAAGGGAATTGCAAGAACTATTTGCATAAAGCGTACGCGCAAAGTTGCACTTGTCTGTATAACCAAAACAAAGAACAGCTATTCAGAACACACTGAGGTCGCAAAACCAGAACTCTCTTCTTTTTTCTCACTGTGATATATCTTTGAACTATGCAGACGTGTAGAGAGACAATGTTGATGTCGGATTTGCCGTCGGCACTTTACAAAAATTTCATTTGCCGTCGGAACTTTACAAAAAGTACTGAAGTATGATGATATATCAAAACCATTTGGATACTCCGTAATGGCATGATACAAGAAAACAAGGTAATGCCACTTTGACCGTTGTCGCCCTTGAAATTTGAATTTTGACGTCACAAATATATTAGTATAGTAAACGTTGAAAAAACGCAATTATTTGTTCATCATAACGTGAAAAAGTATTGTAGGCTTATAAATTTGTATGGTGAACAGCACTATCATATGTTACTTTCATTGTTTACATGTGTGATAATGTTTGGTTTTTGTTTAAATGTATATTTTTTAACAATATTCAACATCAATTAACAAATTTAAATTGCTATTTTTGACCAACACCTTGTTTTCCAAGCTAAGTTTTGACTTCATAACACCAAATTAATAATTTTCAATACTTTTTCAGGTAATGTGCAACATTAAATGCATTTTTTTAAACGTTTACTACACGAACATTTTTGTGACGTCACATCACGTAACTGTTCGATTACCTTGTTTTCTTGTATCATGGTATATGAAACGCACACATACTTAGTTAACTAACACTATGATGATGACCGTGTCTTGGCGCGTTAAGAACAAAAAGAAATTAGCCAAGTGTGAGTCGTACTCGCACACGGAGGATTCCGTACAAGATTTTTTGTCGCAAAAATGAATTATATATTCAATAACTCAATGCTTGAACAATTCCAAACACAATGTATGTGCATTTATTATGAAATTGACAAAAAGCTCCAAATATTAAATTATTGATTTGACTTATGTTTAGAGTAGAATCAGTATTCATACTGCATATCAACATTGAGATCGGGAACTGTGACAATTATCAAAAGCAATAGTAAAATATTCATAAAGCCTAAAATTATCTTAAAAAAAAATGTATGAGGACCACTTTTATTTTTTAACTTTATTTTAGTTTTATTATTTGTTGTAGTGGCACCCGTCTGGATATATGGCATCCAAATCTGGGAGACGACTGCTCCATACAACGTTAGAAAAATTCAAGCAATACAAAATAAAGCATTGCGACGTATAACAGGCGCTCCATGGTTCG
Organism: Amiota communis; assembly: GCA_037043315.1. Lineage (NCBI taxonomy): Eukaryota > Metazoa > Arthropoda > Insecta > Diptera > Drosophilidae > Amiota > Amiota communis. Next base: position 307,838 of record JBAMAV010001411.1, on the reverse strand, counting down.
TCAGAAATTCGACCTTACATCGTGATTTGAAAATGCCAACGTTACTTGAGCAAATCTATCGGCTGCTGACGTTATAAAGATCGACTGCTCCAACACCCTAATCCCCTAGCAAGGGCCATAATATACAACAGAGCTCCACGAAGGTTAAAACGACTTCACCCTAACGACCCCCCAACAGGGGCTCGTAAACACCACTCTTTTTAAACTCACATGATTATTATTAAAAATGATACTTTGTTTAAAAACCTTTTGATTGATTTGACGTTAAAAGATATGAGACCACAAAAAAAAAAGTATTTGTGCTATCATGACAATAGAAATACTCAATCTGTGAAAATTTCAACTGTCTAGCTATTACGGTTTATGAGATACAGTGGAGTCGGGCGGACGGACGGACGGCGGAAGCTTAGTAATAGGGTCCTGTTAGCACCCTTTGTTATGTTGTTAATATATGTTTCAAATAGGATTGGAATGGAGAATATCTTAATTGTAGGCAAGATTGGCATCCTTTGTTGCCTTTTTCTCAGCTTTTTCTGTTCAACACTCCCAAGCAACAAATTAAATTGCGACACTTCGAAGACGAACATTTTACAACGACGTAATTTTACAAGTAGTCAGCACTGCGTTTAAAAAAGTCAAATCAGTCAGCGCTTACTAGAGGTGTAACATCGAATAGAAACATCGATATTGACCACTTATCGTACTACCAAAAAACAACATCGATACAACCGTTAGTATCGGGTAGGAAATATCGATAATCGTACATATCAAATATATTTGAATTACTTACATTTCTCCTATCTACCTGCGGTCATTTTTGAATGTAGACGAAGTATTAATGAAATTAAATCTTTTTTTTCACAGCTTAAAGGAACGTATGTAAATAAAAATTATAGCTGGACGGACTAAAAGTTATATCAACTTCATATATATGTCAGATATATAGTTTGTTTTCTTGTATTCATAATTTGAACTCTTAATTATTTTGATTCCAATATTTTTTATCTATATTCTTAAGAAAAATTAGTTTACCAAGTCTTTCCGGGTTTAGTCTATTCCGTTGTTGTGTTAACGTTGGTCCTGCCCCGGAGATTAAGCGCTCTGACGGAACTGAATTAGCTAGCACAGGCAACATTTTTTTGGCGATTACAATAGATGAGGGAAAGTTTCCCGCATCCCGTTCCATATTATTAGGGCATTGTTAATAAATTCAGCAATGGGAACTCTTAAATATGCACTTAGCTCTTCGTCTGTGTTATTATCTGGTTTTAGTTGCTTTGCCATGTGCAGTTAAACTAAGGAAGCTACGCATAGATATTGTATCAGTCCAAACGTCGGTTGTGAGCGTAACCATTTTATCGCACAAAATTTGTTTCCACAATGCTGACATAGCCGTAAATGTTGCGTCAACCCAATTCGTTACTTGAAAGCGGGATTGAATTTTGTAGTGGGGTGCAGTAACAGACATCAAATTTATGAAACCTTCATCTTCAACTATTGAAAAATGCTGACAGTCTTTCACTATTAAGTATATTATGTCCGCATCAAGTTTTTTTTTGCATTTGAGCCATTTGGCGCAAAATCTTTGATCTTATTAAAACTAGCTTCTATAGACATTTGTTGGGATTGTGCTGTGCTTGGTGTATTTGTGGGTGTACTATTTTCTGCACTAGCTGAATTATTTTTTTCATCAAATTTTTGCGCCGTCATAAGGTGAGAATGCTTGTTTGAAGTATTGCCAGAAGATTTTAATCGTTTGCCACAAATGTTGCATTGAACATATGTTTCGTCGACCTTTTTAAAGTATTTACAGCAAATATTTTGCTTTGAGTTTATTCTGAAACTGTTTAAATACGTGAGCATGCATTATATATGCTTATAAAATAATACTTAATTTGCCATTTTTTTATACTGGTATTGTAATCTGTTTCATTCAATTAAATTTTATGTTTAGTTTGTTGGCGTCATCACATTGCAATTATCGAAAGTAAATATTGATGCTCTCGACGGTATCAATAACAAAAAAATATCGATGAAAACATCGATAATCGCATTAAAATAATATCGAGGTACGATATATTGATGTTTTTCAACATCCCTAGCGCTTACTAAGTAATCGGAAAAAGATCAGCGATTGGTCCTGCTAACGCACCCATTGTGTGATAGGGATATATAGAACGTACAAAAACAACACATCGTCTACTTCGTTCATAAACTACTCAATGCAGCTGCATCGTAAATGTTATTGTAGACAGAATTAGTAAATCGACTAAACTCTTTAAAAAGTTTTACTTTAAATGGATAGTGTTTTTGAAGCATATCTATGTCAAGTAGACGGTGAAGGCGAACCGGATGACATCCCAAAGTACAATTCTACTGTTTGGGTGCTTGGAAGATCTTACAATGCTGTTCAACGTATGTAGTATTTCATTTTGTTTTTCGGTATTAAAAATGCAGCAATGTAAACAAAACTTATATGCTTACATACATCATACATAGTACACCAATACAAAATTTACCCCATAACTAATGGTTAAAATTTGATATAGTAACAACAATAATCAAAGTTTTTATAAAAACGGCCTTACAGAGTTGGAGCTCATCCGCCGTGACATTCAGTCACGTTTGTGGTGCACTTATCGCCGCGGCTTTGTGCCACTAGGTGAATCGCAACTAACATCTGACAAAGGATGGGGTTGCATGTTGCGTTGCGGTCAAATGGTTTTAGCACAGGCCCTTATAGATTTACATCTTGGCCGTGATTGGTTTTGGACGTCAGAAAATAAAGATTCGACTTATCTGAAAATTGTAAATCGTTTTGAGGATTCTCGAAAAAGCCCATTTTCAATACATCAAATCGCTTTGATGGGTGATTCAGAAGATAAGAAGGTAGGCGAATGGTTTGGTCCAAATACTATCGCCCAAGTTTTGAAGTAAGTTTGCGTGCAAGAGTTTTTATTGAACATCTATTATAACATTATGATTACATACAGGAAGCTTGTTCGTTATGATGATTGGTGTTCTTTAGTTATACACGTTGCAATGGATAATATTATTGTTACTGATGACATCTACTCTCTTTGTCAACAAAATGTTACTGACAAAGAAACATGGAAGCCACTTTTGCTTGTCGTGCCATTACGCCTTGGCCTAAGTGAAATTAATCCCATTTATGTGCCAGCGCTTAAACGATGTTTTGAATTAGTGGGTAGCTGTGGCATGATTGGTGGTCGCCCAAATCAGGCTTTATACTTAATTGGGTACGTTGAAGATTCCTTTCTCTTCCTAGATCCTCATGTTACTCAACGTTCTGGAACAGTGGGCCAAAAAGTCTCACTAGACGAAGCTGAATTTGACAAAACTTTTCATCAAAAATATGCTGGACGTTTAAATTTTCAACAAATGGATCCTTCGTTAGCAGTGGTAAGTACATACGTACAGTCTGACAAGAATAAGTTTTACCACGAGAAAAAATATAATTTTTCAACTTTATAAACAAAAAAATCACCAATTTTTAAATGGGATATTTTAAAAATATTTTGGTTATTTACTGATTATTAAAATGCATATTTAAGAAAAATGGTACGATAATAGAAAAATATGACATGTGGTATAGATTTTACGTTTTCATCATATTATATAATGAAGTGTCCACACACGTTTTAAAAAATACATAAAAAACCAGAAGGAAGGTTATCGTTGGCTATGCCAAAGATGAAATACTCTTCACGCTCCTCCGGGTTGCATCCAACCGAACGGCTACAACTGCCAGATATCAGATATGCTTCCTTTCTTATCTTACATACTCTATCAACAAATAACACAGTTTGAGTATCAAATGTGACAACAGTTTGAGGGGCATAGTGTGTATACATATGTATTTTATATGAACTTTTTTTTTGAAATTTGGGTACCCCTAGGACCTTGAAATTTTTATGGTTGATGATTATAGATCAGAAACTTATAATGTCCACATTTCAGTTCAATAAGTCAAAAACAAAAAAAGTCTTTCTGATAAGAACTTTAATTTGAATTTGGGTTTGTTTGGGAGGTACCCCTTCTGGTAACCCTAGAATCTTGAAATTTACATGGTTGATGAATATGGATCATAAACATATAGGGTCCAAATCAGTTCGATACGTCAGAAAAGAAAAATCTTTTTCTAAGAACATTTATTTAATTTGGTGTTTGTATGGGGGCTACCGATGAAAATCAGAAGTAAAATGGCCCACGCCATATTTTTTTATTAAAAAGATGTCCACACGCTTCATCATATTTTTTCACTAAATATATAACAAGTTGTCATACTTCTATGATCGTGCGGCAGCACCTAGTACAACATATATCTTCTATCTATGTATGTATAAAAAATTGGATGTATGTACTATGTATGTGGCAGTGATGCAAGAACACCAAAAATAACATTTTAAACAATTTGCGCAGTTTCATGAAACAAACAACAACCTACATATGCGGTCGCAATAAAAAAAAAATGCAGAAAGGTTATCATTGGCTATACCAAAGATATAATACTTTTTACGTTCCTCCGGGTTGCATCCAACCGAACGGCATATATCAGATATATGTACTTCTTTTCTTAGCATCACTATTTTCTCTCTGTTACGGTACGTTTGAGATAGTTTTGCTGCTCCTTTGCGGACTAAACTATCTCGACGGATCCGAAAACGATGAGCGAATGAGTCACCTGTCGGTCAGTTTGTGGCAGAAAATCTATCATTTAAGATAGTTAAAAGATTAAATTGAGGCTTTCGCGAGCACTTTGGTGATACCGCTTTTGGACCGTTTGCGATAGTGTTTTTGTGTCTCCTAATATTGCATTTGGACCGTTTGCCATACTTTTTATTTACCCACAATAATTCCAAACAAAATGCATTATTTAAAATAGTTGATATTTGATTTAAAAATCAAAATAAATTTCATTCGATATATAAGACACTTCGTTTCAGTCAAAATAAAAGTTACTAACTGAAATTATATATTTACATACAAAATTAGCGAAAGTCCATACAAATTCTGGAATAAATGGAATATTATTAGCATATAAAACCATGACTAATTAAAGAAAAAAAAAATTATTTTAAAGGATACACTGAAAGTATAAAACTTTAAAATAAATTACAAATGAAAAAAAAAACATTTTCCATTTTTCAACAAAAGAACGAAAAATTCAAAATTAAAGGAACATTAAATAATTCACAAACTTAATTCATTTTTAACTACATAACAACACTTCAGCATCTTCTAAGTTAAATTTTAATTTAAATGCATCTATAAAGAAAAGAAGTAGTTTTGGTAATGAGCAAAGTATTTTAAATATATATTTCACTAATGAACAAAATTAACAACAAAAAATTTGATTCGGTTTGCATGAATAAATCGGGTTTTTTTCTATGCACAACAAATGTTTAAAAACGTAAACAACGCAATAATGTATTTTATCATTGAAAATGATTAAGAGCTGCTGTTTTGAAAAATTGTGTTACGAAAAATCTGTAACGAGAGGCTGGCGGGGAAGTCGTGGAGAGAGGAGAATGAAATGCTGATAAAGCAGGAATAACTTAAAGTGTGTGTGAGTATGTGTATAGCCAAGCATCGTAAGAAAGGAATCCAAGAGAGGAGAATAAAGTAGTAAAGCAGAAATAAGTTGAAGTGCATGTGTTAGCAAAGAGATGTGAGCCGTGAGTCAATGAAATAAATATAATAAGTAAAGGTGTATGTATGAGTGTGCAGATCTTATGAATTGAAATGTGATGGCGCACAAGTCGAGAGAAGAATGAAATAGTTAATAGAAACTATTTAACTTAACTTAGAAATAAGTTAAACCGTATGTGTGTGTGTGTAAGGAAATTTTTAATGATGGCGTCGTTTATGCATTTCGTAAAGAGAGTTAATTTTTTTATTCACAGCGCAATAAACAATTACCTAGTTTATGCGACGCTTATATCGATTCTGCGAGTTTCGATATAACGAATATCGATTTTGGTGCTTATGTTCATAAGAGGCAGTCGACATCATTTTGATTAAATCGATTTTGGTTTGTTTTCATTGTGTCAGAGTAGCCATATGCATAAAATATAATGTGATTTTCTCAACAGAATTTGTTATTTTTTAAAATCACGTTGAATAATAATATGTAAATGTAATATACTTTTCTTGATTTTTAATAACTTTCTACAATGATTTTGCAGTATTTAAATCACAAAATATTAAAAAAAGTTAAAATAAAGCAAATAAGTTCTACCACATGGCAACTCTTATGAAACAACATTCTGCCTATCCGTCTGTATGTTTGTTTTCTTTGGCGAGTGTAATTGTAGTTGTGTTTACGTTTGCCGTCTGTCCCCTCTTGCCAAAAATTTTTTTTTTTTTTTTTTTTTAAAGTTTTAAATTTTTTTTAGTATATTGTTACTATACAAAAGCAACTTAACCTAAATATATAATATTATTTAACAGGAAACTGGACAATACATCTAGTTAGTAATATACTTGTTGTAAATGATTTTAATTAAATACATATAGATATGATACAAAATTTACAGGTTATTTAAATCTTGTTACTTTAGTTACAATATAAGAGATAAGATTTTAAAAGTACCTAGAGTCAGATTGTTCTAGTTCTCAAATCAATGGGATGCGAGCGTTTTAATCTTCTTCTTATGCTGGATAGAAGCCTTCTGGCCAAATAATTTGGATGAGCAGATAATCACTGGTCCGCATATACCAAGGAGTGCCAGAGATACGTCTAAGTGTTTTAGCCTGAAAGACTCTTAGCCTGTCAAGATTCGACTCTGCCGCGATGCCATATACCTGTATACCGTTTCTCCAACAGGGCGCTAAAATACATTTGCACCTTGTTACGTAGGGACAGCTTATTGCGAGGGTGAAGTAACCATCTCATTTTTTCCACCTTAGTCTTTAGTGAAGCCACAACTCCTGTAATGTGTAATAGGTGTGACGCTTGTCTAAGTATACACCCAGATACCTAAGTATACACACAGATACTCTTCAACTGCTCCGGAGTGACGTGTTTCTTACGGAAGTCAAACTGAATACAGGGTATAGCTTTTATTATCTTTGAGCAGATCAGAATCCTTCTTAATAAACATCTTTCCAGGATTTTTCCAAACGATGGAAGTAGGCTAATTGGCCTGTAGGAATCCAAATGGGCCCACCGGAAAATGACCTATGCTTAGGACCGAGTTATAGATCAGCAACAAAAAGAGCAACGCCTTAAGTGGCAGCAGTTTAATTGTTCTATTGTCAATGTTATCTTCTCCAGGGGCTTTTCGGTTTTTAAGATCTTTTATTTCCCCTACCACTTCTTGTAGAGTTATGGGAGGTACCGGGGGAGTCATTTGAAAGGGGGTATCAAGCTCATTCCTAACAACTTGTACATGCTCTAGGGAGGCAGTATTAAACAGCGGAAAACGCTCCTCGAGATTTTGTCGCTCTACCGCTGACCTGGCCCAAGTACCTACCATCCGTCCTTTTAATTGCATATTTAGATACACTTTGCCTTTTATATCGTCTGGTAAGTTTCCATAGGGCATAATTTGAACTGCTATCCGGACTTACAGACTCAAGAAAACCGTCCGTTTCCTGTTGTCGCAAAACGGTAAGCACCTTTTTGACCCTATTGCAGATCCTGCCATAGATAGCCAGTATTCTAAGGTCACCGGGTCTCATAAATTCCCTTCTTAGCCTCCTCTTGAGCGAAATTAGTTCTTCAGCAACGGGATGCAATGGTCTAGAGCGAATTACATGGTTCTCAAAAGAATTTTGTGAGGGGGCAGCAGATAAAGCAGCGAAGTGAATTTCATTTAAAAAGTTCTGCACAGCGTCCTCTATATCCTCTGGGGAGTGGATCTCCAAATTAAGGTTTAATGAAGTCGCAAGCACATTGCTGAAACATTGAATATCAGCACCATAAGATAACAGTCTATTGAAATTGGGTTTACAATGTACAGAATCAAATAGTGTAGCAACAAGTGGTAGGTGATCTGATGTTAAATCGTACTCCGTGCAAACTGTGGTGTCGTTTTGTCTGAATCCATTATATAAAAACAAGTCAATTGCTGAAGGTGTAGAACTTTGATTATATGGGAAGTGAGTGGGTTGCCCAGTTGCTAGGACTTGGTAAGAACCGTTGGCCAATGCTTCCTGTAGCCCACGTCCCCGTGTGCAGGCGCGATGATTTCCGCACCACCCATTAAAGTCACCTCCAATAATGCATTTATCCCCAAAATGATTCAAAAACAATTTAAAGTTGTCTTTGATGGCTTGTTTTCGCTGGTGCAAGTGGGTGGTGGATGATATCTTGACGAATAAAGATACCCGTTCCACCTTGCGCATGCCCACTAGGGTGATCTGTTCTATGTAGTATGTAGCCAGGAATATGTGCATTAATTCCGCAACGCAAATGGGTTTCAGTCATCAGCATAGTCCACGAGCGTTCTATAATCTGAGGTTTAGTTCCGGGTCCATTTATTAGTTCATAAATGTCATGACGATAGCCCGAAGCATCTTGTTGGTCTCTGCAAGTTCTTTGCAATAGTCTGCCAATTGATCAACTTTTTTTGTAACGCTCTATTTTGGTGCTAGCATCACCTCATCCACCGGGATTAGTTAACACGCGTCTTGCTGACTGCGTTTTTTGAGGAGATTCTATAGCTACCTCTCTGACCTGTTAACCTGACTTCAGAGTGTCTGCGAAGGAAAATCCCTTTTTCATCGTAGAAGCAGGAATAAACTGCTGCCGAGACAGACAGACAGACTAATGTTCGGGAGCACCTAAAGAAGTAGTCGCCGCATGCTTACGATGACGATTCAACTTCTGCACACTCCGTCTCCATATTTGCGAGATCGGAGTATTTACCCTCATCCAGCAAAACCAAATTTGTTGTTGGCTATGCGGACTTTTGTACTGCCAGACTTTAAGCTGAACTTACCAATATTTACGTCAGGCCTTCGCTTTTTAGCTGACTTTACAATTGTCATCTTACCAGGAGGCCTTTTTTTTGGCAACAGCCTGCCATCCAGAGCACGACTCAGTAATTAACGGGATAAATCTGCTTTGTCCTGCAGCATCCTTGCCTTTTGCTTCGCTACCTTGATAACTACTTACTACATTCAATTCCTTAGAAGCTGTATCTGAAACGTTATAAAGCTGGTTGACAGCCGCTGTCGTGGTTGAAGTTGTTATAAGAGAGCAGATCGAACTTGTACAAGTAGCCGTAGTACTACAGTTTGAAGCCCTTGTTGATAAATTTATGCCATAGACCGTGGTAATCTTACTCAAATCAAGCATTGACGAGCGATCATTCAGCTGAATTGAGTCCTCTTCACTTGACCATTGCTCTAGGAAAGTCTTGTGCCATAGTTGCATTAACTTTAATTTCGAATTCTCAAAATTAAGGCAAGCACTTATGTACGTTTACAATAATAAACCACACAAAAGACTAATTGCTGCAAAAATTACACACAGCTAAGTTGTTATTGATATTATCACGCCACTAGGGCGAGCCAATCAGAGAATAGCACACCAATAAGAAATTGATTGTTTATTGTAATATCTACCGGCACTGCATAAGACAATGCCCAAAAAGAACAGTTAGACACCGACGCCGAAGAATAAGTGTTTAATAATTACCGGAAAACTCAAATAATAATTACTTAGCACAGAGAACCGTACGTAAGTAACGAGAGCAACTGTACAAAAAAAAAAAAAAATAATAATAATTTAACTCAACTGCGAGCTTCTGTGTTTTTCGTTCTCTTTTCTTCGTACATTCGCTTGTTTTTGTACAACACACAAGCTGGTTGCTTGCATGTTGTTGCTATACACCTTTTTATAACACACAAGCTGCATGTTGTTGTTGTGTAATTGTAATCTCTTTTTTGAGACTTTTCCGGTGGATTTTCCAAAAATTTTTGGGGATATGTGATAGAAATACACATTCTGTGGAAAATTTGAAGTGTCTGCCTTTGCGGTTCATGAGATACAAAATCCGAAAAACGTTAAAATTTTTATTTTTTACTCAAAATTTTGCACTAAACTTTGGCAATGCTGCTAAAGAAGTTTCATTTCAAAAATGTAGGAACATTATGTTTCATTATCATACATCTAATACATATTTGAAATGGAAATGGTTTCGCCAACTAGTTTATCTAGTTTCGTAGACATTTGCCACTGTTGCTCGTTTATGTTGTTTAGTTGAGAGAGGATATCTGTAAATGAAAGATATATTTAATAATAGGAGAACACAAAAATTAAAAAATAAGCATTTACTGCCTGTTAATTCGTTGCTGTTTTCTTTTTGGGCGCCTCCAGGTGTATCCCTCATGAGACATCCGCTCTTGCCAACTTTCAACAATTGTGTACAGTTCATTGTTTTCCTTAAAATTAAATTGTAAACGTTTTTCACTTCGTACGCGTCTGCTGCACTAAATGCATACACAATAAAGAAGAATAGACAGCAAAAAAAATACCGTATTTTTTGTGTTTGTGTCGTTTGTCAATTAAACCGTTCGTTACCTCTTTTGCTTATTATTGCTATTTATCCGTTTCATGTCCGATATATTTCCGTGAACGAGAACGTTTCTGAGCATGAAACAGATGTTGCGGCGCTGGTTTTTTGTTGTTGTGTTGTCACTTTTGCCTATTTTTTCTTATACATCCATTTTGTGCGGACAAAACCTCATTTCCGAGCCCGTTTCAGATAGTTTCGGCGGAGGTCCGATCAACATACGGTGCATGGCACACTGGGAAAGAACTTCGTTCCAAAATCTTTTTTAATAAGAACCTTATTTTAAAGTTGGGTTTGTATGGGAGGTACCCCTAGTGGTCTGATTTGACTGATTCCGACAATTGTGCAGCGTATGGTAAAAAGAAACCAATGTGTTCTCTAGCTCAAAAACTGAGGTTTTTGCATACATACAGGCTAAATCAACTCGTCTCATCGAGCTGATCACAAATATATATACTTTATGGGTTCTGCGATGTCTCCTTCTATGTGTTATAAACTTCATGACTAACTTATAATACTATTCACTCGCGTGAAAAGTATAAAAATAACCCTTATTGGTTTATTAAATCAGTTAGAAGTGCGCGGGAGTACGACGCCATTGGTCAAACATCTTTTTAAGGTTTTTTTTTTTTTTTTTTAGATTGCGACTGTACAAGTGTTGTTGTTTTTTTCAGGAAAGATGCGCTTATTTTTAAAATCTTATATTTTCGTGTTCATGCACATCTCTGGTTTGTGTGTGGATATGCTCCATATGGATACCATTGGTGTGAATCGGACTTGCTGTTGTCGAGAAATCGCTGAATATAAAACTGAGACATATAGTATTTTAAATTCAATCAAGTCGTCGTCAATCGAGAGCAGAAGCAAGTGCAAAGTATTTTATCTGTCTGTGCATATTACATAAACAAAGTTACCGATTGATGTTGCCTTGTTTTGCCATAGCCTGCTTAATATTACAAAATTTTGTTTGTTTTATAGAAGAATTTTTTAAAAGGTCAAAGGATTGTAAGCTTCGATGAATTGAATTTTTTCTAATGTTTAAATTATTTATTGTCAGACTGTTTATACTTAACTAAAATATAAATTTCCTGTTAATTAAAAACTATGCATTTCAGTGCTTTCTCTGTAAGTCACGTATGAGTTTCGAAAAGCTTCTTGAAAACTTGAAAACTGATGTTCTGAGTGCTAGTACGCAGCCTCTTTTTGAAATTACAAATACTCGCATGCCAGAATGGCCAATAATTTCAGGTGCATAAATAAATACAATATTGATAAAGTTTCTGTATAAAACTATATAAATATTATTTTCTTCATATGAAACATTTCTATTCGTAGGAACTCCAACTGGTTCTTGTTCAGCACATACAAATGTATCTACAAACAAATTGTTGGCAAAGGCGATACAAAAACATAACGGTAATATATGTACAAACATTTGTGAGTCAGGTAGTCAAAAAAAAATTTCATATTTGTACTTCAGTGAAAAAGGTATCCGGAAGTGGAAAATTTAATTAATTGCTTAAATGATTTGTTTATTTTTTAAGCGGTATTTACCAATTATTTTATGTAACTGCATCATGATTTTAAAATGAACAAAGATAATTTATAAAAAAATTTGCCAAAATTTGACTTTACAAAGGTGTGACGTTTGATTATTCCTGTTAATAAAACCAAGCTTACAATTGATACAAATCAATCAATGAAGGTCTTAAAAAGTGTATAGCTTTATCTTGATCTAACTACCTTTGACCACACAGCCCAATACGAAATCGACAATACAAAAAACAAAAATTTTTTTAATAAAAACATTAATTTAAATTGTGCTTTGTATGGGAGTTACCCCCTAGTGATTCCGACCAATGTGCAGCGCATGGTAAAAGGAAACCTATATGCAAAATTTTAGCTCTCTACCTTAAAAACTGAGGGACAAAATTGCATACATACAGATTGGCAAGGCTAAATCAAACTTATAATACTATTCACTCCCGTGAAGAGTATGGATTCAAGAAACATTTTCTAAATGGGGGTTTGTATGGGAGGTACACCTCCTGGTACCCCTAGGATCTTGCAATTGACATGGTTGATGAATATGATCAGAAACTGTATCCGTCACACTAATGATGGGATTAGACCTAATCCATAAAATTCGTTTCAGCTAAACGAATGTTAACGCGTACCCGTAAACAGTTTTCTGCGTTCAACAGAACTCGTTCATTGGTGCTTCAGAAAAATAAATTGAAAAATATATATGATATATATTGTAATTTTAAAATTTCCTGTTACTTTTATTACTGAAGGAAGTACGTAGCTATAATTTAGCTCATTAACACAGCTGTTTTTTTTTCCTTTGCAGGCTTCGAAACAATAAAACACCCCTCACGCAACAACAAGGATGGTGTCGAAGTGGACTCTGATTCTGAGGCTGATTTTGAAATCATTTGTTAGAGTCGTATTTTTTGCATTTTATTACAGCTTTACTAATTAAGTACAATACTGCAACTAAAATGTACAATAATAATAACATTTTTTTATTTGAACTCCCCCGTACTCTCAGAACCTTAGTAGAGTATAAAATTGTTTATTTACAAAACTAGAAATCGTTCTCGTTTTGTCAAGAACTTCAAAATTGATCTTTTTCTTTGTGAAGCTTTCAATGACATAATTTTTGTCCAAAAACATCCTCACCAGAGAAATACAAAAGAAAATCATTAATGAACCATTTTTTGTCAAAACATCGCTTTTATTAATGATTGACCCATAAATACTAATGCAAACAATCCTGTTTGATAGGGTTAAACAGACCCAATCAACGTTCTGAATCATCGTACCTACACTGCCGCTCAACTGAATAGGTTCAACATTTTTCAAAAGTAAAAATAGCTACAACATGTCAACCAGCTTTTCGATTTCAATGAATTGAATTTTTTTATATAGAAATATTCAATTGTTAATGACACAAGAAAGTTTGCGTATTTAAATAGTTTTAATTTTTTTTCCAAAAGCAACAAAAATCATTTGGCTCAACTGAATAGATTCAAAAGGTTAAAATTAACAAAAAAAAATAATTGTAAAGTCATAATCCACAGCTTTGGCTATTTTAAATATAAAAGTATAATTTAGTATTTAGTACTCCCACCTTTGTTGGTTATTACTTCAAAAATTCTATCTTTCAATGACTTGTAATAATTTTCAAGAACTCTAACCGAAATAGTAGCCAAGGCGTTTTTAATGTCGTCAATTAGGGTATCCACATCATTAAATTATCTCCCACACTCATATACTTTACGGGACAATAGTCCCCAAAAGTTTTAAATGATATTTATGTCCGGGGAGTATGGTGGCCACTCTAGCAATTGCACATTTTGGTCGCTTATCCACTGTTTTATCACTCTGGCAGTATGAATGGGGGCGTTTTCTTGCTGGAATGTCCATGGAATCGGTCCAAAAATTTTTGAAAGTTCTGGAAATGACTTCTAGGACAGTTTTGTATACATTTGCATTCATTTTTTATGAATCAAACTGCAATTCACATGTCCCATAGTATGATATGGCCCCCACACCATTATTCCACCGGCCTTTCGAAGGTCATGATAGTTGTAGTTGTAGCTATCGGGTCCATCCAGGTTAAACTTCTTTTCATCAGAAAAGACGACCGTGTGCCGAAGGCTTGCAGCCTTCCTTTTTTAATTTCATTCTTTTAAAATGCCGAATAATGCGTTTAACAGTTGCTAAACTTGCATTAACTACAAAATAACCGGTATTTACTTCGGATTAAAAAATCGAAATAATACTGCGTTTACTCATCGCCGCAGATCACAAACTAAAATCATTGCCATTGAACCTATTCAGTTGAGCCGAAAAATGCAGCATTTTTAGTGAATAATACGACAAGCAAAATTCTGAATTACCGTTCTAAAAGTCCCGCTATTTTCCTCTGTTGTTTTATGTGTAGACATATGAAGGTTCAAACTTTAAAATAAAAAAAATCTGTGCAATAGAAGGTTAGGTTAGGTTTGCTTGGCTGATCAAGAGATCTCACATAGACCAATAATGGTCCTTTGTGTTGCCAAGAAGAAGTGTGGAGACTCTTTAAATACTGTTTTTTATGCACTTTTTTGCGAGCTTTAATAAACTGCTACTTTTCTGATCCGCGATACTTTCCAAGGAGAGGAAAGATACAGATCCGAGATAGCTAAAGCGTGATCTGTTGAGAGCTGGACATTGGCAAAGAAGGTGTTCTAGAGTTCCCCTAGCATTTACCTCGTTGCATGTTGTACATGCATCACTCTGTATCAAGCCCAATTTGGCTGCGTGGGAAGGTGTTAAACAGTGTCCCGTGAGTATTCCGACTAATAACTTGCAATCCTCTCTTAGGAGAGCTAAGATGTAGTTGGTAGTCTTATTATTAACAGAGCGAAGCATGATTTTTGCGGTTCTACAAGAGAGTGTGCCATTCCACATTCTCTTCGCCTCCTGAATCGTTGCTGCGTCTATTTCTGTTTTTAACGTGGACAGAGAGGGACGTAAGTATGACGCACTTACCTCAGCTTGGCTAGCGCCAGCTTTAGCGAGTGCGTCTGCTTCTTCGTTCCCTTCAATTCCTTTATGTCCCGGTACCCAAAAGATGGTGACTCGTCTGTCAAAACAGAGTTCGTCAATTTTGGTTCTACATTGTTGAACACAGTTCGATTTCGTCATCACCGCCGCTATTGCCTTTATGGATGCTTGGCTGTCGATGAATATGTTTATTTGGGAGTTTAGAGGAGTTAGCTCGGCTGCTAATTCTGCAGCTTTTGTAGCCGCATAAATCTCGGCCTGAAACACGCTGCAGTAGTCTGGAAGCTTATATGACCGTTTAAGGTCAAGCTCTGAGCAGAATACTGCAGCTCCCACTCCCTCTGCCATTTTAGATCCGTCTGTAAACAGGTTGCAAGTATGACCGCCAAACTGGAGTCCCCTTTGCCACCCGTTATGTTCTATTACTACACTGGGCCTTCCATTGAAGTTGGCCTGGGGAATAACATAGTCCGAGCTATTGTTTAAACCTTCATGTATCTTACTGTGACCATAAGGCCTCCGTATAAACTGTCCTGTTACCTTTAGTCTTAGCGCAGACATCTTTGCAGTGTTCTTCGCTGCCAAGCCTATAGGTTGAAGGTCGAGTATTCCATCAAGTGCTGTTGTAGGGGTGGTGCGCATTGCACCAGTTATACAAAGCCCTGCGATTCTCTGTACCTTCTCCAACTTTTTGACGTATGTCTTTTTGTTGACACTTGTCCACCATACCAAGATACCATAGAGTAATATAGGTCTAACCACTGCCGTGTACATCCAATATGTTAGACGGGTAGATAAACCCCATGTCTTTCCGAGCATTTTCCTGCAAGCATAAAAGGCATTGAGAGCTTTCCTCACCCTTTCTTCCACATTTAACTTCCACGTCAGTTTGTTATCCAATATGACTCCAAGATATTTTGTAGACATCTTTGGTGCTAGTACAATGTTTCCTAATTTAGGAGGGAGCCAGTGCGGAATCTTGTATTTTGTTGTGAAAAGTACTAAGTCCGTCTTGTCTGGATTCACATCCAGTCCCACATTGCTTGCCCAGTCTTTAATTTCTTTAAGTGCCCCCTCGAGTACATGACTCATTGAGCTAAGGCACCTGCCTGAGATGATTACGGCCAGGTCATCTGCATAGGCAGTTAACCTTGCACCTCCACCTCGCATTTAATTAAGAATTTTATTCATTACAAGTGTCCAAAGCAGCGGAGAGATTACGCCCCCTTGAGGCGTACCTCAGTTTGCCTGTTTGCATGAAATAGAAGCTTAGATCGAAGGTATAATGCAAACAGTTTGCTTTGAACCTATGCAGTTGAGCGGTAGTGTATATGTACTGTTGTGTTTGATCCACTGTACAAACTTTTATGCTAAAACATTGTGCAATCAACATAATGCTTGAAGCTGGAAGTACACCAACGTTGTTTTTTTTCTAATCGTTTTTTCTGGCTTTCAAGGAGACGAAACAGTAAAGTTATATTGCATTCAGACAGAGCAGAACTCGAGTTCAAATTTCAACAACCACAGGGAAAATGAACGAAATTTGTAGTTGTTGTTGTAGCTTAGAACTCGAGTTACCGTGAGAGTTCTGCCAGAACTCGCTAGTCTGACATGGTCAGTCTAAAAAGTGGTGGTAAAATTTGGACCGTTTTACGTGATGTCGATAGATGGCGGCAATAAACAGCTGATGATGGCAGATAATATATTTACGGAAAATACTAATTGTAATTTTTTTTGTAATCTATTAACAAAATACGTAAAAGGAATGAAAAAGGGAAATGCCAGAACTATGTGCATACATTGAAAAATGTTCTAAATCATGTATTTTTCACAAAATTTCAATTTTTATTTCTCTAATTGCCACAACGGTCTCTTTGTGTGTATAATGAAAAGAAAAAACAGCTGTTCAGAACTGGCAAACAGTAACGGTGAACGGCTAACCGGAACTCGCATAATCAGAACTCGATGTCTGAACGCAGTATTAAAATGTATGAAACGAAAGAAGACAAAGAGAACGTCAGCGCAGACTTTTACGAGAAAAATGGGCTCTTTAATGGTACAATAATACAAGGTACCGCCACTAGGGCCTTTTACTCTTGAAATTTGCTCACTCTCAATTGTTGACGTCATTCGCATATCAGTGTATAGAAATCTGAAATAATGCATTTAGTGTTGAACATAATTTGAAAATGCATTGATAATTGAAGAAGCAGTGCTATGAAAATTTTTCAAATTCTTCAATTTTCAATGCATTTTGAAATTACGTTCAACACTAAATGCATTATTTCAGCGTTCTATACACTGATATCAATGCATTTTTAAATCATGTTCAACACTAAATGCATTATTTCAGCGGTCTATACACTGATATGCGAATGACGTCAAAAATTGAGAACGACACATAACTGTAAACTAATGGCGCCACCTCTATTTCTTACACCATGGGGCTCTTTGTTCATAATGTTTTAGCTTGCGTAGAGTGAGGATGCATGCGAAATGCAAAATAAAGTAGCCCATAGGAGCGGAATGTGAAGAAGTTTGCTCTGCGACAGAACGCACAGCTGCATAAAGAAACAAATGAAAAGTAATAAGCAAAAATTTGATAGTCGCATCATGAGTGTTTTGAATCATGGCCCTGTCTAACACGGCTTACAGTATGAGGTTGTACCAACTTGCCCTTTACACTATGCAACCGATGAACCAACCGTCGAGCCAACTTCGACAGAAATCAAAATTTTGATTTTTCATCCAACATGCTTACAACCGGCATTTCTCTTCCCTACTCACGCTTTGCCAACCTTCAAGCATTCTTCCATACCATTTCATTCCGTGAAGATGACTGGTCGCATATTGTGAGGCCTGCTATACAAAAACGTTGAACAACTTTCTATTTTGTTGCATGCGTCAATTTCCGACCGGAAAAGGAAGTATCCTGTGAAAAAATTAACTGTTTGCTGTGGTAAATGATAAAAAACTGATTTGATGAATAGCAAAACATATTTTGATGTTTTTGTGAACGCCAAATACCTTTTGTTGTTTATATATTTTCGTAAATTTTAAATTATTTGCGTGCATAAATGAAAGATGAGTTATTAATAACCTCAATATTATATTCATTCAATTAATGAATAAATATGAACTTAATATGTAATGAGAAGTTGCTTACTTTCTATTTTCGAATTAATTTATTTTATTATTCTATAGTATATAAATAAAGATGGAAATAATGGAAATACACAAACGTACTTTTCTTTCAAATCGTTTGTTCTGGCTTTCAAGGAGACGAAACAAAAAAGTTAAGATGTATGAAAATGTATTAAACTCGGCGGCAAAGCCAACCCGTGAAAAGTTGCTCGACTTCAACATTATCAAAATACAGTATTGGTAATTGGGAAAAGAACTACTTTTTGATGTTGTAGTGAAAAACATATACCTTTTTTGGTGAATGTCAAACAAAGTGATGCTGTCTTTAGTGAATGACAAATATGGATAACTAATGATAATGAATGATACTAATTAATTATTAACAATTAATGATAATTATACTAATAAAATAAATGTAACTATAATAATGATTATTAATCATTAATATTATTCAATTTTCGAATTTAACTGATACACATGCTCAGCTGTTTTTTGTTTAACAAAAGCCAATAATGTTGACACAATTTTGGACCAGTGTAATTTTTTTTTTTTAAATAACACAATTTCGAAGCGGTTTCAAAAAAAAAAAGCAGGGTCGCATTGAGAAAACAGTGCAGCCAGGTTGCATAAACATTGGCACCAGATGTCAGTGTATTAGCACCAGCACTAGAAACAAGTAGTTTTGTCTACTTTTCGGTGCCGTTTTTTCTTTTTGTTTTGATTGCTCTTCGGTATTTTAATTTAATTTAGTTTTAAATATGAATTTCTATTAGTTTTTAAGTTTACTATACTTTACAATGGTTAACAATGAATTGTTATTATTTTATTTTAATTTTTATGTTATTAAAATTACTGAAAGTGGAATGTTATTACTTTGTTTGTTAATTTTTGCAATATATTTAACTTTAGCTTTATTTTAAGCTTTTATCACTTCACTTTGCTTTTTCGCTATGATCAAAGCATTTCTGGTTCTGTTCTATGTGGCACGGTCTCACAGCACCAGAAACGGACCAGAAAAAAAAAACGCAGCCAGAAAGTCATTACTGTTTTCTTGTCCTGGTTCCGTTTCTTGTCTATGCGAAACCGCGCCATAACCACGACCGAAAATTTAAAAGTTAACAAACAAAAGTTTTTTTTTTAATATATTAAAAAATGTCTGAATTTTTATAATATAATAAATTTACAGTATCTATCTATTCAGTTATTATGAGATAATTTGTTTTGAAACTTTTATTACGTTTATGGCATTTTTTGTTTAATTTTTTTGTCTACATTATGTATAAATGCTTGCTTTCATCTAATAATCTTTGTATAATAGAAAAGGATAAAGAATGAAACGAAGATCGATGAACGGTAAATTTTCATTTTGCTTTGAATGCTCTTCTAATGTAATGTTCGTCTATCTAAAACATCATTTGTTGTCAGTACTTCGCGATCGTCCTAAGGATATGTTTGAAATTAATAATTTAAAGTTAATTTGGTGGCCTTTATTAAAAAAAAAAACAAATTCGCGTGCCATCGTACACGTGATAGAAGTGAAACTTCTTAAAAACAGACGGAGTGATCATCTCAAAACAGTTACAACCTTATATTTAATATTCTTTCTGAGTACTCAGTTAATAATAAATAAGACCAAAAATATTCTGTTTTGAATTATTTTATTCAATATTTACTGGTTCGTTGGTTCAATTGATTGATATTCAATTGGTTGGTGGTTCAATTGATATTACTGATATTAATGGTTTGTGATAGCTAAAATGTGTGATATATGCCCGTGATTCGATATTTTCGATATAACGTGAAAAAATTGCATCTATTGTAGTCCCAGATTTTGTTGTTAATTTGTTAGGATTATTATTTATGTAAATACTAAATTTTTCGTGAAGAAAGTTAGTTAATGGCAAAGAATCATTTGATGAAAAATTTACATTTCCTCTCTGATGGTCATATAGAAAAATTGTCAAGCACTCGTATAGTGAATAGTATTATAAGTTTGTCAAGTAGTTTGTTATGCCGGCCACACATTATGCGACTTGTGGACACTCGCAACGTGTGCGGGGACGGATCATGGTGCATGGAAAATCAAAAACTTTTTATTTTGATCGTACAATCGAACGCATAATGTGTGGCTGGCATAACACACAGAAGGAGACAAATAGAAACCACATAAAGTAAATACATATATTCTTCATCAGCTCGACGAGTTTTTTTTTTTCGATGGGGAAGCATTGACAGCCGTACGAATCTACAATTCGAAGTGTGGGACTTGACTCACCCACTAAACCCCATCGCCCCAAGTCCTACAGTCCCCCTGGCACTACCGCTAAGTATTACGTCAAGGAGGAAAGAGGGAGCATTTCTGCTCAAAGTCTGCTTCTACCCCATGTAAATCAGTCAGTAATTTACGTTATAACTTCTTGTCGATATCAAACTAAGGACCTATTACTTCAACGTTAGTCTGAACTCGTCTCAACCGTTCAATTCGGCGCAGCTCTGTCATAATTTGAGCTGCCGCCTGACTTACCGCATCCCAGTTCCGCTGCGATTGGTACATGTGGCGAACGCAATTCGCCACAGTCGGTTCCTCTCCAAACGCTGCTGCGACCATTGACCTGGCAACAACAAATCTCGGACAATGCAGAAAGACATGTTCTGCATTTTCGTTTACGCCTCTACAATCCGGACAGTAGGGATCATCATCATATCCCCGCTTATGTAGGTACTCCTTGAAGCATCCGTGACCGCTCAAGAACTGCACCAGGTAATGATTGACCTCACCGAACTTCCTTCCGACCCATTCTTCGACATTATTAATGAGCCGATGGGTCCATCTGCCTTTGTCAGAACTCTGCCATCTCCGCTGCCACTCCACCATACTGAGGGCTCTTTCATCTAGCCTTCTCACCTCTCCAGTGCTCCTCTTAGCGACAAACAGTCGACTTATCTCTGCAACCACTAAGTCAACAGGCATCATACTCGCCAATACCAGGATTGCATCGCTGGATACCGTTCGAAATGCAGCACAGACACGGATGGCACATGATCTGTGGACTGCATTCATTTCTCTCATGTATGACTTTATTCTACTAGCCTCCATCCAGATCGGCGCAGCATAGACTAGCACCGACGTTACGACATTTGCCAGCAGCCGTCGCTTCTCAGCTCGACGAGTCTGTCTGTCATTCTGTCTATCTGTCCGTCTGTATATTGCTTTTGGTTTCTTTGGCGTGTGTAGTTGTTGTTGTTGTGTTAAACAATGTGTTTACGTTTACCGTCTGTTGTTCCCTCTTGCACAAAAATTAGATAAACTGCGAGCTTCTGTGTGTTTCTTGTTCTCTTTTCTTCGTACATTCGCTTGTTTTTGTACAACACACATGCTGGTTGCTTCATGTTGTTGTTATAAACAATTTTATACACACAACTGCATGTTGTTGTTCTGGAAATGTAATCTCTTTATTAAGACTTTTCTGGTAGATTTTCCAAAAATTGTATTATTTGTTGGCGATATGGGAATAGAAATTTCATACTAAATTTTTGCCCAACGCCGCTAAAGAAGTTCCACTTCGCAAATTTCTTTCCTTAATTTTGAAAAAAAAAAAAATAATGTCAATTTTGTTTTCCTTTGTTTGATCTTATTATTATCACTGTTATTATTAGAACTAAGATGATAATTATAAATTATAATTTAGTTATTTTTAATACGGGCAATAGCGACAGAGGCCTTCAGCTTAGGTGGAATGTTAAGATGGATAGGGGGCATGGTATAATAATACAAGGTACCGCCACTTGGGCCTTTTACTCTCTCGAAATTTGCTCACTCTCAGTTGTTGACGTCATTCGCATATTTAGTGTTGAACATAATTCTAAATGCATTATGTAAGCGTTCTATACACTGATATCCTTCAAATTCTTCAATTTTCAATGCATTTTCAAATCATGATCAACACTAAATGCGTTATTTCAGCGTTTTATACACTGATATGCGAGTGACGTCAAAAATTGAGAACGACACATAACTGTAAAATATTGGCGCCACCTCTACTTCTTACACCATGGATAGGGGGAAGAATTAGAAAAGTGCAGGACCAGACTTACTCTCAATGTAAATGCCTATAATAATAAATTTGACGTTTTTGGCATTTTATGCGATCTTGAGTTGAAATTATTTTAAGAAATCCATTATAAAGGGTGGCTGATGAATTTTGCTACATTAAGAAACTCAAATAACTTTTTTTTTAGTATATGGAATTCATTTTTATTTTTTTTCAAGTTGAAGGTCATTAAATTTTATTAAATATAGCTTAATTAGTTTTAAAAAGAATTGAATTTAAATGCCCCCCCCTGCTCGTTGACACATGTGCGGCATCTTAGTAAAAAGTTGTTCATTGCTGCTTGGAGAGTTGCGACAGGAATAGCAGCAATTGTTGCCCGAATGGATTGCTTTAGTTCATCCAAATTTGTCGACTTTCTTTTGTAGACTTCTTGTTTGCATAAGCCCCACAAGAAAAAGTCAGATGCAGTAATGTCAGGCGACCTGGGGGGCCAACGGAATTCGGAGTTTCTTGAAATAAGTTTATTAGGAAATTTTCGTCGCAACTCTGTCATAACAGGCTGGGCTATGTGAGGCGTTGCCCCATCCTGTTGAAACCACACAGAGTTGAAAGGAATTCTCTTTCTGCGTAGTTCTGGATAGAAAAATTCTTTCTTTCTTTTTTTGGTAGCGGCTTTCATCAGCCACCCATAACCGTGGTGGACGAATATGTAATGTTGTAAATAATACTTAAGCTTACAAAAAAAAAAAAAACCTCAAGAACATATTTCAACGTGAGAAAGCTACATTATTCTATTTTAAAATTGCATTTTTCTAGATGAAGTCAAAAAGCAGTTCCATTTTTTTAATGGTCTAAATATAATTTTTATTTTTAACATATTGGAAACCTTAAATCGACGGAACATCCTTTTTGCACTAAATATACAGCTACAATAGAACTATCGAACAATAAAAACCAGAAAGAAGGCTATCATTGGCTATGCCAAAGATGTAATACTCTTCACGCTCCTCCTGGTTGCATCTAACCTTCCTTTCTTAGCATCACCATATTCTCTCTGTTACAGTTTGAGTATCAACAAAGAACACATTTTGAGTATCAACAAAGAACACAGTTTGAGTGGCATTGTATTTTTATTGTACTTATACTCTTTATATAATGTATGTTTGTATGGGAGGTATCCCTGCTGGTAACTCTAGGATCATAAAATTTACATGGCTGATGGATATGGAACAGAAACTTATAGTGTTCAAATTTCAGTTCAATAAGTCAAAAAACAAAAAACTTTTTCTAATAAGAACATTAATTAAAGTGGGGGTTTGTATGGGAGGTACCCCTCCTTGTAATCCTAGGATCATAAAATTTCCATGGTTGATGGATATGGATCAGAAAGTTATAGTATCCAAATTTCAGTTCGATAAGTCAAAAAACAAAAAACCTTTTCTAATAAAAACTTTAATTTAAAGGGGGTTTTGAATTGGTGGTACCCCCCTAGTGGTCCGATTCGGCTGATTCCGACAAATGAACTGCGTATGGTAAAAGGAAACCTATGTGCAAAATTTCAGCTCTCTAGCTCTAGCGGAGGGACTTGTTTTGATACAGATGGACAGACGAACATGGTTTAATAAACTCGTCTCATCAAGCTGATCACAAATATATACACTTAATGTCACTTCCGTGAAGAGTATAACAAGACAAATTTTGTTTCAAGTTTTACTTATTTTTTTTTTTAACTTTAAATTACTTAAAAAGCTTACGTATGTAATGTTCGCGACCGTGGAAATGCCCATATATAAAATGGGACGAGAAAAAAGTTTAACGGTTTTTCACTCCAACAACGTTTGACTGATCAGCATGAAAGTTGGCATGTACATATATGTATTTCTTCATGAAGAATGTTTATATGCTATCCACTTTGTTGCAACTCGCAATTTTGATATATTTTCATGTTTCAATCTATATGTCACTCAATCGAAACGAGAACATTCGAAAACAACAACAACACCATTCGAACAATTGAGAAGAAACACACACATGCTTGCTTTCGTTAGTAGCAAAAACTCAAACAAATGTGCGTGGACAAAATTAACGCCATCATTGAAAATGACCTTACACATACGCCTTAACTTATTTCTAAGTTAAGTCAAATAGTTACTATTAACTATTTCATTCTTATCTCTTCCTCGACTTGTGTGCCTTCACATTTCAATTAATAAGATCTGCATACTCATACATACACCTTTACTTATTATATTTATTTCATTGACCCACAGCTCACACCTCTTTGCTAACACATGTACCTTAACTTATTTCTGCTTTAACAGGTCTTTATAACTTCCCTGTAGTATGCTTGGAAGCTGTTGCATCAGTTATGCGTCAGTAAGAGAGAGGAATTGTATTTGTTTGCTCTCTTTGAACTCGTGTCGAGAGCGGAAATTCTGATCAAAAGAATGTGATAATGAAACGTTATGAAATTTTACAAAGTACAGTGAAGATATTTACTGTTGAACCAGTGCATTTAAGAAGATTTGTGTCAATTTTGGGTGGTGTTTACTGTAGTGGAAACAGTGAAAAAAAAATTATTTGTTGGCGTCATAAAGCAAAGTAAGTAGAAAAGAAAACAAAGTGAAGTGAGTGGTGCATTTATTTGATGTGTTTATTATTTTTCATTTTAATTATCAATATTAGGAATTCAGTGAGAATATAAAATCATTTCGGCAATTCATATTATTTACAAGTGGCATAATTGAACACAGTGAGTAAATTCATGTGTTTATCCTTTTTATTATAATACAGTGTTTTCCAATAAGAGGTTTTATTTTGATATTCAAAGAAAAATTGCATTTTTTGAGATAAATGATTGGATGTTTATTTCATTATAAAGAGGAAGGTATGCCGTTAATAATGGAAAACAACATCAGCCAAATGGCCACCACGACCACGCTTACAGGACCATATCCTTTTCATGAAATTTTTTCATAACCAAATCGCAAAGTGCCTGCCTATGTCCTCGATAGCCTCACGAATTCCATCTTTGAGGTCTTTTATCGACGCTGGGCTGTTGGCGTAGACCTTATGCTTTACGTGGCCCCAAAGGAAGAAGTCGCAAGGTGTTAAATTACAAGATCTCGGTGGCCAATTGTGATCATCTCTTCGAGAGATAACACTGTCCAGATACTTTTTCCGTAAAAGATCAATGGTTTCGTTGCTTGTGTGGTACGTAGCGCCATCTTGTTGAAAGTAAACGTTGTCCAGATCAATAACATCTAATTTCGGACATCTCTCGATAGTGCAATCCATTCACCGTAACTGTTGCTCCAGCCTCATTTTCGAAAAAGTAAGGTCCAATGACCAAAATGACCGCACCAAACAGTCACACGTTGAAGATGGAGAGGCTTTTCAACAATAACGCTTGGGTTTTCCGAGCCTCAGATGCGAAATTTTTGCTTGTTCACGTAGCCACCGAGGTGGAAATGGGACTCATCAGTCAAGATGATTTTTCGATGGAATTCCGGATCATTTCTATGCATTTCAAGGACCCAATCAGCAAAGACACGACGTTGTTGATGATAGGCCGTCTTGAGTTCTTGCGTCAACTGAACTTTATAAGCCTTAAGACCCAAGTCTTTATGCAAAATACGGTGTAATGACGTTTGTGGAATGCCCAATTCCAAAGAACGATGAGAATTGGACAAACCTGGGTTTTCTTCAACACTTTGGGCTACAGCAGCAATATTCTCAGTTGTTCTTAAGCGACGTGCACTGGTTTTATTCTCCACATTACTAATTTGTCCCAACAGCTCGAACAGCTGTCCGACAAGGTTCTTCATGACGACCCAAAAATGTTTAATATTAAGACGAACCGTCTCTGCCAAATTTTCACCATTTTTATAGTGAATTTTAATAGTTTCAATGCGTTGTTGAAGCGTGTATCTTTCCATTTAATATTAATGGCGTAGTTTCTACTTGTCAAATGTAGCTTCGAAAGTGACATCTACCGAAATAGCGGGCTATTCAAAATAACACATCTTATTGGAAGACCCTTTAAAAATTGAAGTTTTATATTCTACAATTCTTTAATTCTTTCTCTTCAATTTCTAAGAGACTTCTACAGCGTTCTTCTTGGTAAGATACACACTTCACAAACTATAATACGAGGACGGTTCATTAAGTACCCGTGTTCGAAATGAAGACACATTTTTTTTGAAAAAAATGTTTTATATTTTTCGACATAGTCCCCTTTTAGAAAGATACACTTCTCCCAACGTTCCGGCCATTTTTTTTTAACCCCTCCAATAATAGGATTTGATGAACTCTCCAAAATACGCCTCTGTTTCGGTGATGACTTCCTGGTTTGAGCTAAATTTTTTTCCCGCGAGCCATTTCTTCATGTTAGGGAACAAGAAAAAACCGCAGGGAGCCAGATCGGGTGAATACGGGGGGTACGGCAGCGATTCATAACGCAATTCATGCAGTTTGGCGGAGACAACACCAGATAAATGTGCTGGTGCGTTATCGTGCTGAAACAACACCTTTTTTTTTCGCCAAATGCGGGCGTGTCTCCTTTCATTTTTTGTCGAAGCGGTCCAATAACTCACTGTATTGTCCAGTGATCGTTCTTCCTTTTTCTCAAAAATCCATGAGGATGACGCCCTTCGCATCCCACCATGACCTTACCGGCCGATGGGACCGTCTTCGCCTTCTTTGGTGCAGATTCACCTGGAGAAACCCATTGTTTTGATTGTTGCTTAGATTCTGGTGTGTAATGATGAATCCAGGTTTCATCAACGGTGACAACTCGACGCAAAAAGTCCTTCGGATCTCGCTAAAATTGCCCCAAACACTGCTTCGAAGTTAACAACCGCATCCGGTTGTTGTCCAGCGTCAGCAATCGTGGCACCTATCGGGCCGACAATTTTTTCATCGCCAACTTATTATGTAAAATATTAATTGCCCTTCCGGTCGACACACCTACGGCCTTTGCTACTTCGCGCACTTTCGTTCGTCGATCAGCGAGAATCAAGTCGTGGACTTTTTCAATGATATCCTCAGTAACCACGTCTGCCGGACCTCCTGGTCGCTCCTCATCAAAATCGGATGTTCGCCCACGTTTAAATTCTGAACCAATATCTAACAGTGGTCATAGATGGCGACTTGTCCCCATAAACAACATCCAATTTTGTTTTTATCTACTCACATTTCTTCCCATCCAAAAACAAAAAGCGAATTACTAAACGATACTGCTCTTTTTCCATCTTAGCGAAAATCACGAAACATGTCTGACTCGGATGGGTGCCAAATCGAAACTAACATATCAATCAGTCTGAAATTTGTATTAGCGTCATCTGATAGATGGCAGCACACGATGATAACACTAACTTCACTCAGGAACGCCCTCTATTGTCAAACCGTCCTCGTCATTCCAAACACTTTAAAAATACATATTTCCAATTTCAGACTCAATTTTATCTGATAATCTAAACGTCACTCGAGAAGAGCTGTTGCGGAGGGCAATTTATTTGAATAAGAAGCGTCTACATAAAACCGATTACCTCAAGAGAAAACGAGAAGAGTCATCTACGGATACTACCCAGGACTAACTCTGCAAATCAGCATTATTTTTTCTTTTTATTTCCATAATGTATTAGGATAAGTGTACATGCATATATGAATTTTTAATTTTGAATAAGTAATATAAGGAAATGTGATTTGAAGAGATTCTTCTTTCTTTCAAAGTAGTGAACTGGTATTAGAACCGGTTAAATATAACCAGTGCAGAATGGAGATAATTGATTCCTTCAAATGACATCCCCATGTTAAATCTACCGGTTCTTTAAATACATAGAACCCGTTAGTGGTGTAAAGTGGCTAGCGCAGAACCGGTGCAACATACAGGGTTCATTCTTCTCTCTTGCCCTCTTGTATTCATTTCATTCAAAACTTGCATACACACATACATACACCTTAACTAATTTGTGCTTTATTAGCATTTCAGTCTTCTCTCTCCTTGACTTACTCGCTGCCCTCACGTAACAGATTTTTCGTTACGCAATTTTGCAAAACAGCATCTCTTAATGATTTTCAATGATAAAATCGTACACTAACATCACAATGGGGTCGCAGCACCGCGCGCCGGCGATGCTTGTAATAATAATAATAGTAACGCATAATAATAATTAATTATGATAATCATAATAATAAAATAAATGTAATTAATAATTATAATTATTTATCATTAATCATTCATTCGCACTTTGCCTTTCGATCAGTGAAGTCGTGTTTTTTCCGTTCTCAAGCTCAGCGTGATAAAAACTTCTATCGACATTCCATCGATTAAATTCTTGTGAAATTAATTTTATTTCGCTTTATCATGCGAATCATTTCGTTCGTTAAGCGGAATAAAAAACAAATAAAACAATACAAACAAATAACAAAAACTTTAAGATGAGCTCATCAAAAAAACTCAGTAAGAAAGACAACAAGAAATGCATATTTCTCGTTTGTCTCTTCCTGCCTCAAAAACAAAAATGAAAATTCATTTTTAACCACCAAGTCACCTGAGCGCAGGGCAAGTTCTTGTTCTCCCGCTCCGTGCTCTGACATCGTGAACACCACATGCTCCTTACCGTGGAGCTCCCAATGCCCATCCCCGCAAACCCCCCTTACACAACCCATGCTGCAGCTGTATCAACAACTACAACTATTACAACACAAAGCACTGCTTGTACCTCAACAGCATCAACAACAACAGTTTTCTCAACAACTGCTTCGATCGCGTCATCAACCCATGTCCTCAACAACAACAATGATTCGATCGCCTCATTGGTCAACTCTGTGACAATTATGCCTACAACAAAAATTAACACTCAAGTACAAAATTCAAGTAATACAATAACTAAAAGAAACCGAGATACATCAGAAAAAACATGTGATCAACCAAATAACAGTAAAAAGCCAAAAAGGACAAATACCGCACAAAAGCAAACAGTACAAAACTCAGCACAAACAACTTTACAGCAGTACAGGTTAAGCAAACCCACTTCGTCATCTAACAGATTCGAAATACTAGCAACAACGGATGAACAAAACGACAACAACAACAACGAAGCAATGCACAGTGGTACAGAAATGCCAATATCACCTCAAAAAGTAAATACACAAAAAATCAATAAACCATGGCCAACACGCAAGAAATTAAGCAGGAAATTAACACACAATCAAATGACATACGAGAACTAAAATCTATAGTTAAAGATTTAGTTCTACAAGTAAACAACTTAATTAAGATCATAACCATCCTTCTACCTAACCAAGACTCATTAAGCAATCAAAATGACCAGTGAACTTAGAATAATAGTGTGGAACGCTAACGTCTTAAACCGCACTTATATCAGAGACTCATTTTAGAAAGAAGCATTGCATCCAAATACACGGGTACGATATATTGGCTACCAACCATCCAGACGGAACAGGACACGGAGGAACAGCTATTATGATAAAAAATAATATAAAATACACAGAGTTAGACCACTATAAAACAGATCACATCCAGTCAACAATTATCCAAATAAATGATACTGCTGGACCAATCAATATAGCTGCATTATTATCCACCAAAGCACAAAATAACTAGTGACCAATATCTGGACTATTTTAAAAATCTCGGACATAGATTTCTTGCCGCAGGTGATTTCAATGAAAAAAACTTAATATGGGGATCAAGAACAACAACCGCTAAAGGCAAACAATTATATAATGCTATTCAGCATATTAAAGCTAGACACCTAAGCACTGGAGAGCCAACTTACTGGCCAACTGACCCCTGTAAAGTCCCGGATCTAATCGACTTTTGCATAACACGAAACCTTAATGAGCATGCATTAACAATCAAATCAAAATTCGAATTATCATCAGATCACTCTTCAATCCAAATTGACTATAATTTCAAAATCACTAGACAAAATTACAATAGCAAAATGTGCAATAAAAATACCGACTGGGAAACCTTCCGTGAACACATTAACAACACACTTCAAACGCAAATCACTCTCAATACAACAGAAACCATCGAACAAACTATAATCCATATAAACGACATAATAAATGAAGCCTTATATAAATCGACACCACCGTTAATAAAAACAACACATAGAAATTACACATCCCCAAGAATAAGGAGACTTGTAGAGGAAAAAAAAAAGACTCCGGAAAATATGGTAGACTACCAGATACCCCGAAGACAAAAAAAACTAAACAGAGCGAGAAAAATGCTTACAACCACACTTCTTAAAGAAAAAAACAATCAGATAACAAATTACCTTCAAACCCTTACTCCAACATCTGAAACGAACTACTCATTATGGAAGGCAACTAAATCACTAATATCAAAAACACCGCACCAACCTCCGCTGAAGAAAACGAATGGTTCTTGGGCACGGACCGATATGGAGAAAGCCACTATCTTAGCTGACCACTTTGAAGACACATTTACATTGAATATTCCAACCAATACTAGCTTGCCAACTTTTAATGCAATTATATCGACGAATTATATAATAAGAAACATCACACCACGAGAATACTACTCTGTATAAAAAATCGAGTCAACTGTAAAAAATCGCCCGGATATGATCAACTGACTGGTAAAATAATAAAAGAGCTACCCAGCAAAGCTATAAGTCTCCTTTGCAAACTATTTAATTTTATATTAAAAACTCAACTCAAACTCAATGGAAAGCCATTACTTTGGAAAATCGCAGAAATAATCGCAATACCTAAACCGGGTAAAGATCCAGTACTACCATTATCTTACAGACCCATTAGCTTACTTCCGATTCTAATCAAAATATTTGAAAAGCTACTACACGACAGAATAAACCCAATATTACAAGACAGGTGGGCAATTCCAGATCATCAATTCGGATTCCGACAACAACTCTCGACGGTACAACAAGTCCATAGGGTGACTCAAAAAATATTATCAGATCTAGACGACAAAAAATACTGCGTAGGTGTTTTTCTTGATGTAGAAAAGGCGTTCGACTAAGTTTGGCATGAAGGCTTATTGCACAAACTACAATAGCTGTTACCACAACCTCTATATAACATAGTAAAAAGTTATATAACTGGACGATACTTTTATGTTAAATACAAAGACTGCCAATCATCGTTAAGAAAAATCAAAGCTGGAATTCCACAAGGAATCGTTCTAGGGCCACTACTATACAACTCATATACAGCAGACATACCTACCCCCACAGACGAATAATCAATGATCGCTACATTTGCAGATGACACCGTTCTTTTGCATTCCAACATAGACTTGACGAAAGCTACATAAGATATGCAACTAATAATAGACACAATGGTAACCTGGTTCAATAAATGGAAAATCAAAATAAATGAACAAAAAACTGTCCATGTCATTTACACAACGAGGACAAGATACCAACCACAGAAGCTCCAAATCAACCAGACGGATATTCCCACTGAAAACGTCGCAAAATATTTAGGAATGCATATAGGCAACAAATTAAATTGGAAATTTCAAATTCAAAAGAAAAGGGACCAAGTCAAAATAAAATTCAGACAATTATATTGGCTTCTCTCGAAAAATTCAACCTTATCAACTGACAACAAACTACTAATATATAAGACCATTATCAAACCCTTCTGGACTTATGGAATTCAGATATGGGGCACAGCAAAGGCAACAAACATATCACTTTTACAAAGACAACAATCAAAAATATTAAGAATTTTAATCAATGCTGAATGGTATATTCGAAATGACGACATTCACCGTGATTTAAGAATACCACCAGTGAATGAAGTAATAAAACAAATGAGCAGAATACACCAAATAAAACTAGCAAACCATGTAAACAACGATATAAGTAATCTTCCCAGACGGCTTAAAAGGACAAGGCCAGTAGATCTAGCACTATAAAGTATTTAGTAAACAAATTTCCAATTTCTAATCGTTTATAAATCTAAAAAATTTTTTGTCTAGATGTATTCAAAAAATTATTGTCAACCCTTTCAGCAACATGTATAAAGTGTCTTATATTAATAGATAAAAATACAAAAACAATTGGGAAATAAAAAAAAAAAAAAAAAGTTATCATTAATAATTTTCTATTCATAATTATTTTCTATTACTATTATTCAATTTTCTAATTCAACTGATACACATGCACAGCTATTTTTTGTGTACTAAAAGTCAATAACGTCAACGTCGCTTGTGTTGTTTGAAGTTGATGCAGCTCTTGTGCCGATAATACATCTTATCGGCGATGTCGTTTGTCTAGTATCACTTTTAAATAAATAAATAAATTATTCATTAAAATTAACAATAATGTAGTCTGTTATTAAAATAATAAAATGAAAATTGGATCGAACCAATTTATAATCATTTTTGAACTCTAAAAAGTTCTTCGGATTTTCATGTTTTATTTGTGATAGCTACATAAGTAAACAAATTATTACTGTGTTATAATTTTATTGATAACACAGGTCAACAACGTTTTGTTCTAGGAAAGTGTAGGGTCATTTTCGAAGTAATTTTTTGCGTAGAATCCGAATCCGGGGTTTAAATTGCTCTATCACGTCATGACTTTGAGATATCCTAACCTAAAAGTGCAAAAAACGCTGTTTTTGCCCATTTTTGAGGTTATGTAGCTACGCAGATTTTGCTCTTCATAAAAAAGTAAACGTAGTATTTTAAAGTATAAGTCTTCCTCTTTTAAATGCCGTTGAGTTTGCTTAAATATCTTTATTCACTGAGATATCGCATTTTGATATTTTTTTTGTGCGAGTATGTAATCGACCGTATCACGTCTCATGTTATCTCAATGGATTTTCGAATATCGAAAAATTCACAAACATGGAAACTTCATCTCGAATATGTTAATGTTAATTTTGTTGCAATCAGTGAAGCTATATATATAATATTTAATTACGATATATGGCTAAATCAACTCGTCTTGTCGAGCTGATCAAGAATATACATACATATGTATCAAAAATGAGAGCTGTGCACACTTAACCAATGAAAAAGATTTAAAAGAATGAGCCTGCATTCATACACATTAGATCTCTGTTACCTACCCACTTAATTTCAAACAACAAATATAAATAAGTATTTTTAAAGTGAAACTTCTTTAGCGAGGTGTAAGTCCAAAAAAAGCGTTACAGTAATCAAAATGAATGTTTGTGCATGAGTAAGAGAGATAAAAAATGCTTTACTGACGTGTGTTTACTTTACGAAGAGCGTACGAACAAGTGACCGAATAACCGCCCACCAGCCGAAGATGCTTTTCTGTCTCTCTCTTCGTGTGTGCCGTAGTTGTTGTTGCGAGTGAACATACAAAAGAACTCTCTATCTCAATTTGCATTTGTCGTGAAGGGAAGTGCGCGGGTCGTTGCTGTTGTTTGGTTTTGTGCACAACGTATCAACAACAACACACCCATCAACAGTTGCATTTTCGCTCTTCTCTTCAACCATATGTGCTCATGGATTGAGCGAATTTCAATTATGCTTTTCATTTGTGTGTGCCCTAGACGACGCCGATCTCGCATATTAATTTGTGTGCATGTCGCTGAGACTTTGCTGTTATATGTCATTTAAATCAATACGTTATTTGACCAAATTATTTCAATTATTAATTATAATATGCTTTCAACACTAAAAATTGCTTCTTCAATAATGAAATAAATGAATAATATTATACACAACTCTAGTAATTATTTTAAAACTTGATTTCTAACATTTTGTGCAGCAGTTTCACTTCTATAGTGTGCTTATATAGGTGAGGCACATTACTTTTTTTTTTTTTTTAAATTATTATAATATTATCGCAAAAATAGCATAAAATATTGTTGTGGTTATTTAGAATAGTGACTTGGGCGAATAAATCAGTTAAAATGAAATGATTAAGTTTTGTAAACATGATGATGATAATGATCATCAAACAAACATGATGTTGATAATCATCAACAAAAAGTAAAGCCGTATTCACGCAAAGCAGACGGCCGTGTCCACGACACAACCACACCCCATTTTTTCCGTTTCTTTTGATTGCACAACAAAAGAATAAAGACCAAAGCTTTGAAGTCTACTTTAAAACAAACTGTGGTAGCAATATATATTTTCACGTTAAATTGAAAATTTTAAGGATTTTCAATGCATTTTCAAATTATGTTCAACACTAAATGCATTATTTCAGCGTTCTATACACTGATATGGTAATGACGTCAACAATTGAGAGTGAGTAATTTTTGAGAGAGTAAAAGGTCAAATTTGCGGTACCTTGTATTATTGTACCATGGTACCATGGTGTAAGAAATAGAGGTGGAGCTTTTTTTACAGTTAAGTGTCGTTCTCAATTTTCTGAAGATAGCATATCAGTGTATAGAACGCGTCCTGATATGCTAATGACGTCACAAAATTGAGAGTGAGCAATTTTCGAATGAGTAAAAGGCCAAATTTGCGCTACCTTGTATTATTGTACCATGGAACAAGTGACCGAATGAATGTTTTTAATAGCAGCCAAACGCAAACGTCATTCACACAAACAATTTTAGTTACAGATTTCATTATGTTAGCGTGGGCAGTCCCGGGCGATGCCACAACTCGCAAATATACAATCAGTCGCGGATGAAGACTCTAGTGGATTCTTCAGACTTATTTGAAAAAAATGCGAAATTGCTTTGTGCGTCGCAGCTCTTTCCGTCAGCGCATCGAGGTAGTTGCACATGCTGACCTCTATTCTTTTCGTTGATCCCGCTATCTCCTTCACTGACTCATTGCGCTCTTCTGCATGTCCCACCAACCTCTCTATAGTGTCTTCTTCATTGGCCCGCTTCCTTTTCCACGAAGGTGTTGCTGAACGACTTAATACCGGCATACATGTATTTTCATCTCCCAAACACTCCGTCAAATCTGCAAATAAAACTTCTTTATTATATGTAATTAACCAATACCAAAATAATGAACATATTTACCAGTGGATTCGTACACAACATCTTCCAAATTGTACACAACGTATCCTCCCATGATGCTGTGGATCCTTTGGAAATATTCCAAATAGATGTCGTTCCACCGGACGGGCCAACTTTGTCTTTCTCACTTCTGAAATGTTTTTATATTATCAACATTAATTTTATTTTTATTTCTGATTTCAGACGCCGATACTGCAACGTTGAATGTTTTCAGTTGCTCCGCCATCCTTTCGAACGTGTGCGTGTTTTTTCCTAGCCAACGCAACTCCTCCAAATTGCTTTCCCACATATCCCGGAATATTTTCGTATTCTCTCCGTTCCACTGGAACTTTGGAGTGCCTGCTGTACCTTCTATAATTATATAAAATGATCACATTAAATTTCCATGTTTTTGAAGTGAAATTTCTTTAGCGAGGTGTAAGTCCACAAAAAGCGTTACAGTAATCAAAATGAATGTTTGTGCATGAGTAAGAGAGATAAAAAATGCTTTACTGATGTGTGTTTACTTTACGAAGAGCGTACGAACAAGTGACCGAATAACCGCCCACCAGCCGAAGATGCTTTTCTGTCTCTCCCTTCGTGTGTGTCGTCGTTGTTGTTGTTGTGAGTGAACATACAACAGAACTGTCTTTCTCAATTTGCGTTTGTCAAGAAGGAAAGTGCGGGTCGTTGCAGTTGTTTGGTTTTGTGCTCAACTTATCAACAACAACACAGCCGCAATGACTACAGTTGCATTTTAATTCTTCTCTTGAACTATATGTGCTCATGGAGTAAGCGAATTTCAATTATGCTTTTCATTTGTGTGTGCTCTACACGACGCCGATCTCGCATATTAATTTGTGTGCATGTCGCTGAGACTTTGCTGTTTATGTCATATATCTCAATACGTTATTTAACCCAATTATTTATATTATTAATTATGATATACTATAATGAAATAAATGAATAATATTATATATAGAACACAAATCTAGTTATTATTTTAAAACTAAAAACTAAAACTTGATCCCTAACATTTTGTGCAGCAGTTTCACTTCAATAGTTTACTTATATAAGTGAGGCACACTACTTTTTTAGGGTTCCGTACTCAAAGGGTGCTTTTTTTGTAGTATACTTTTAGGCTGTATGAATATTTCACTTTTGCTTTTGATATCTTTCACAGTTCCCGATCTCAATGTTGATATGCAGTATGAATACTGATTCTACCCTAAACATAAGTCAAATCAATAATTTAATATTTGGAGCATTGACCTTTTTATCAAATTTCATAATAACTGCATATTCATTGTGTTTGGAATTATTCGAAAATTGCGGAAAAGAATCTTGTAGGATGGTGCGGAACCCTCCATGTGCGAGTCCGACTCACACTTGGCTGATTTTTTTTATTTTTAGCTTCTATCTGAATTTCACTTTGATTTTTCACTATGATCAAAACAATAATAAGCATTTCTGATTCCGTTCTACGTCTACGTCGCACAGTCTCACAGCACCAGAAACAGACCAGAAAGAGAACAGTCCCAGAACGTTGTTACTGAAGTCTGGTTCTGTTGCCATTTTTGACCTATGCGACACCGAGCCATAAGTAACGCATTTTCTATGACGATCCTTTTTGGCGCCCTTGCGAATTAATTTTAAAAGGCCTTTTAGACGGTTAGTTCAGTCTTAGTCCATGTTATCGCTTCAGAAATCGAAATGGAACTGACCGTCTAAAAGGGCCTTAAGATAGTTCTACCTTCAAACGTCCGATACTATCGATAGTATCGATAGTCAGAACCATAACTACAGTTATGTATTGTTAATGAATATTAACTTTATTTGTTACTTTTCTTATTTAAATTTATTATATTTAACGCAGGGTAATAAGGTAGTATGTAGGGTTTGCATGTCAATTGCATGTCGCGCGTAGGTTAGATCTTGGCAGGTCCCGGCCAGATTAAAATATAAACAGTGAAACTTTTCCGAAGAAAGAATTTCCTTGTATTTATTTAGATTTTAATACAAAAATTTTCTTTCACATTCTTGTCCTATAACGAACTCAACAAAAGCAAAATTAGCCAAATATGGCAAGTCGTTCTCAAGCAAAGCGCTTAGAAAAAATAACTTTTCTTGTATTTATTTAGATTTTAATACAAAAAGTCGAAATTTTTTACTTTCCCAATGGATTTTCCAAAAATTTCGTATTCTTCTAATTGACCTATAACGAACACAACAAAAGAAAAATCAGCCAAATGGGGCAACCCTTCTCAAGAAATACGCTTACAAAAGAAAAGATAATTTTCAATTTTAGTCTACTTTTTGAACGCCCTACTCCCCTTGTTGACATAAGCGCACCATGACAAAATTCCTCTTACACGCTGCATCACATACTATATTTTCAGAATATATAAATTGCCGCTACGGCTTTTGAATCACGAGATATATTAAAAACAACAACAATTTTCGTTAAATTTCTGAAAGAGCGGCATTTTGTGACATGTATACATACCCTTTTTAAAAACGTTTTCACGTTAAAGGAGGGCGAGAGTTTCAGAATTAATTTAAATAATTAAGAAATAATAATTTATTTTTTTTTTTAATAGTACTTACCTTATATTTCGTAGGTTTTATATAAGTCTGATTCCGAAAGCAGAACAACATTTTTTGCTGTTAGCTGTTTAAGTTTTTACCAAACTGAGTTGAATGTACAAAATATTCTTCCTTAAATACCAAAAAACTCGTAAAGATAAAACTCAGCACACACACACTCCTCCTCCACTTTGCTAAAACCTCTGAACCAGGTTATGCAATACATTTGATTCTATCGCCTGATCCTCAGCTTCCTGCGTCAATAGCGAAATTCTCTCTGAACGTGCAGCTTCGCCCACTACGATCCAACCCAGGAGATATTTTTGTTATCTAGGTTGATCCTTGGCTAATTCAAGTTACCCTGTCAATTTGAAAAACAAAGAAACACCCAATAGCATGTCTATCGGATCTCCTAAACCAGCTTCACATTTCTTGGCAACCTCAGATTCACTTCAGTATTAGCACTGTTTGGATGATAGTGTGTTATTTCCGGCAACACACAGAAGTTCCTTGCCATCGCAAAATTCGCAACACAAGATTTAAACATCGCTTCTACTTCTCCTTGAATTTCGGATGTCGCATTACCGATGCCAATGAGCCGAAGATTTAGCTCTCGGACTGCTGATCCCAATCTTCCGACTCCAACTCACATCAACATTCTGTGAATTGACCATCGCTATTCCGAACTAATAACACTGCAGTAGCTAAGAAACTTGCAACACCCTTACTCAGCAAGGCACTACGCAACACACTTGACTCCCTTTCGCCACCGATCTCTGCATGGACCCCTTGTGTGACTGCTAGCTGATTGCCTTCACGATGCAACAGTTCATGATGTGCCTTCTGACAGATACCACAACACTGAGCCTCACAATCCTTGGTGAAATGCTGCTTGCTGAAACAACGAAAACAAAGGTTACACCCTTTTACCACTTGAA
Source organism: Amiota communis (assembly GCA_037043315.1). NCBI lineage: Eukaryota > Metazoa > Arthropoda > Insecta > Diptera > Drosophilidae > Amiota > Amiota communis. Next base: position 269,036 of record JBAMAV010001411.1, on the reverse strand, counting down.
ATCGTTGCGACGGAGAGAGACTCTTAAATTTAGGACAACCCTTTAATTGATGCTCACCTGAGCAATGATAGCACGATTGACTCATACTCCTGTCCACCGCAGCTGTTAAACAAGCCTTCTTAAAATCTTCCTTGGCACCTTGACGAGACACTGTCGTTAGCCTTAATTCTCGGTTGGTTTATTTTAACCTTCTATTGCTCAAAAACTTTGACAACGATACGATGGTAATTTTGTGCAGTCCCAATCAATTTCCCACTTTTCAAGCGTTTCATCATCTAATTTGCTTCGAATAAAATGAAACACAACAGCCTCTAAAATCTCCGCTTCATTACCTAACGTCTTCAAAGCACCCAAATGCCAATTTACACTATCCACCAAGCATCTCAAACAATCAGATTCACCTTGCCTTAATCTCTTTAGATCAAACAACTCTCTGATATGAGTCTGTACTATGATTGCCTTATTTTCAAATCGATCCTTTAATAACTGAAGGGCTTTGTTATAGTTTACTTCTGCCAATTCCAAGCACTCGATTGTACTCAAAGCCTTTGTGCCCAAAAAAAGACTTCAAATGAATGAACTTTGTCAGTTCATCCACCTCGCAATCAGAATCAGATAATGTCACAAACATATTAAACCAGCTAGTCTATTCCGTTAAGAATTATTTAGCATAGTACTTTTCATAGGTGACTCAGTATTCTGTGTCTGCCTTTTATATTCGAGAGACTATTTAAAACTTTGGCCGTTGCTTCACAATATAAACCTTCGAAAACTTGTCGTGTTTTAAATGATTTATTACGAGTCAATGAACTCATTAATGCCTCACGGGAGGCGGCAAGCTCATTTTTTTATTAAGCTTTTTCGGAGCCATTTTTTTTAAGTGAAACTTCTTTTGCGCCGTTGGGCAAAAATTTAGTGTAAAATTTTGAGTGAAAAAATAAAAATTGTAACCTTATACGGATGCTGTATCTCATGAATCGCACTATGTAGACACTTCAAATTTTCAAAGAATGTCTATTTCTATAGCCATATCCCCAACAAACAATTTTTGGAAAATCCACCGGAAAAATCTCAATAAAGAGATTACAATTAAACAACAACGACATGCAGGTTGTGTGTTATGAAAATGTTTATAACAACAACATGCAAGCAACCAGCATGTGTGTTGTACAAAAACAAGCGAATGTACGAAAAAAAAAGAACGAGAAACACACAGAAGCTCGCAGTTGAGTTAATTTTTTGGCAAGAGGGTACATATGGCAAACGTAAAAACAACAACGACAATTACACACGCCAAAGAAAACAAAAGAAACACACAAACGGATAGGCAGACGGACAGACTGAAAGACAGTCATAGCTAAATTAAGTAGACAGAATATTTTGTATTCAAATGTTGTATTGTTGTATTTGTTTTGAGATGATCTCTGTTCCTCTGTGTCTGTTTTTAAGAAGTTTCACTTCTATCACATGTACGATGGCACACGTGAAATCTTTTTTTTTTTATCTAAGAAACGTGTTTTCAATCTAACTTCACAATACCTATTGTCTAGCCAATGTACCGAAATCAATGTAAAATTGAACAACAATCATACAATTCTGCCTATATGAACTTCCACAATACACTGCACTGCACAGAGATATTACGTAATATACCACGACTACTCACAGTTTTTTCCAGAAGCTGCAGATCCGGCGCTCAAGTTCGTCGATCGGGCGCCAATGTTTAAATAATGATTTGTTATAAATTGATGTCTTTTGTTTCAATAAATTTATTCCATTAATTTTTTAATTTAAATTACAAATTTATTACCAACAATTTTTGTTTGAACATGCAGTTCACAATGCATGAAAAGTACCATCAACTATAATACAGATGTAATAAAAATAAAAACTATAAAAAACGAATCAAGATCAAAAGCTAATTACAATTAGTGATGATCTTTTCTTCTTTTCGCATCTTCCAGTCTTGCTAAACTCCCACCGCACATCCCTTATTCGACCAGTGACAAGCTTAACAGCAGCGAACTTTTTGTTTGGCTTAGAAAGGCGCCAACAATTGGCTTAAGCATAACGTTTAGAATATTGTACTAAACCACCTCGAATACCTGATTGTACAAAGAGGTACATGTTTCTATTTCTCCCGTTCTCCGAGTTAAGCGAAGCTGCCATCTGGCACTACTAGGAACGGTTGTTTTGGCGTATGCATAGGCTTAGGATAAGTTTTGTTAGAGTAAGAGTTTTTAGTTAGAACGTAGGGTTTGATTTTGTATCACATAGTGCTGATTAAAATAAAATATTGAAGCACATAGTACTGATTAAAATAAAATATTAATAATGAAAAACCTATAATAAAGTTTTATTGAAGCACATAGTGCTGATACAATGAATCCTTCTTTAAAAGAAATTGAAAATTTTACGAACACATGACCGAAAATACATGCATCATGCATTCTCTCGTCATGTCTTCAAATATTACGCTTCCTGTTTCAAAGTCGGCATCTCCATACTAAAAGCCAAAAACTACAGTATTTGCGAACGCTCAGCGAGCCGTTTTGCCATCGTTGTAATTCTCGTTTCCATTTTGTTTTGGCATGCACAACAACAATTCGTATTGCATCAAATAATTATACTCTTCACGGGAGTGAATAATATTATAAGTTTGTCATGAAGTTTGTAACACACAGAAGGAGACATAGCAGACCACATAAAGTTTATATATGTATTTGTGATCAGCTCGATGAGACGAGCCACGTCCGTCTGTCCGTCTGTATGCAAACTAGTCTTCACCACTTGCACTTTAGCCTCCACTAATTTCTTGTAGCAAGGAAATATGTTGCAACTTCGGCTTTTGGCTATCAATCTAGTGCTGATATATTGCTTTTTTGTCATAGAGTTTTCCAAGAGATATCTGATGCTGATGGGGCCAACTTTCTTTTCAATCGAGCTCCAGCTTCCTGATAGTATGACGACCTCTTTTGAGATGGAGTAACAGTAAAGGATTTGTCGAGCAATATTATCATATTTTGTAAGAGCCAGTGTGCGTGGGTTTCCTTAAACCGGCTAAGCAATCGATCGCACTTCGGCAGGTATTTTTTAACATGACCAATACAATTCATTACATTGTTTTTTATGATATTTATTGATTACATGTCATTATTGCCTAGTTTTCCCATAATGAAATCAGTTACTGCGGCATCACATCGATTGTTTTTGCTCCACATATCCAGAAACTCTGCACAGCTAAACACATGTCACTGAAAATCCGACAGTTTCCGCCAATTTGCAAACGCCAGGGCTGTCATCGATCAGCTGATTAAATGAGCGTGCCAAATTAGCAGGGTTGCGACAAAGCTCAAAAAAAAGTTTTATTTAAAATTTAGTTTAAAAAGAGAACATCGTCACACACTAACATCACGCCGGGTTCACTAGTATTGTATTATATAAATTAAATAAAACTATTATTTGATAATCAAATGTTCGAAGCCTCTGCTTTATGTTGGCGTACGTGGTCAAACATTTCCAACTTCAAATGTTCGAAGCCTATGCTTTATGTTGGCGTAAAATGGCCAAGTTATAAGGTAATATGTACAGGAACCTCTTAAAAACGGTTTTTGGGCTCTAAATCAAGATTTTGAGGGTGTATCAGAGATTTAATATATACCATTCTTTTTAGTTTTTTATGACCTATAACCTCCACTAGGTCTCATAAGAAGTTTTTTTTCGCAGTGACACAGTGTAATTTCGGTTTTAGGTTTGGACATTTTTCGCTTAAGGAATATGACCAGGATTGAAAATAGGATGGTAGTCGAAAGACCAAATGGCAAATGTGCTAGACTTAGCCAGTAGATTGAGGGAGTTTATCTTTTCTAAGTTCTGAACGTTAAGTTCTTTAATTAGCTGTAGTGATAGGATCTCTTAAAAATTGGATTGATTGATTGATTCTTAATTTCAAAAAAAAAAAAGGGTTTAACACGCTAACTTTTGATAAATGTAGAGTCAGTTTTAAATTATTTATTTCTTCTTTTAGCAAATCGATTTTAATTTGACAATATAGAATCACTAGTAACTGGGTACTTTCACCGTTTTGAAATATTCTTAGAATATCATTATTCATCTTATTTATATTGTTAATTCGTTCTATTACATTTTTATTTATTATTAATTGTTGGTTGTTATTCTCAATTACTTTGTTCATGGTGTTAGTAGGGATTTGGTCATTATTATCGGGATTTCTGGCAATCCATTTCCATGCCGAACCTATTGCATGAATGGATCTTTTAAATTTGTTAGTGGGAGTTAGATTATTTATGGAGGTATGTAAGGATTGGATTTCTTGGATAAGGAATGGACGCAAAATATGGGAGTTGCTTAATCTCTTTATTAAGTTATTTTCTATGTCATTAAGAGTTATGGTATATTCCATTAAGTTTACTATGTGGAGTATTTTGAACGTTCCGGTTTGGATTTTGGCAAGTCCGTTTTCAAAAGTGATGACTTCCGATCAAGTACCTCTACAGAATCAAAGTACCTCTACAGAAGCTAGGCCAGGTTGTAGAGAGATTATTATAAGGGTAAATCTGGGAATTGAATAAAATGAAACTGTTTGTTTCTTATATTACTTTTATGTACTTGTTTCCCTGACATTATGGTGACTGTTGTGTTCTGGTTTTCCTTGACTATTTCCTGTTGATATCTTTTAGAAAGTTTTGTTCTTAATCTTTTGTTTTGTTTGACGTAAACTTTTTCACCAGGGTTGTATGTTTCAGGTTCTTTCCTATTTGTGTTGTGGTATTCTATATCTTTTTCCTGTTTCTGAATTAGTTTTTCATAATTTTCTTGTCTTGTTTTTTCGTATTCAATTGTTCCAGGAGGGTAAGGTCGTCCATAAAAAGGATCAACCGGTTTCTTTTGTGTAGTCGAGTGGATTGAATGATTATACTCATTCACTGCTGTTTCTATGAGTTCATGTAGGTTTCTGGAAGGGTATTCTTGTTTAAGGCATCGGACTATTTCAACTAATGTAGAATGGAATCTTTCGATTTGACCATTTACTCCGCTTTTGTAGGGAGGTGCGGTGAAAATTTGGATATTCAGCTCGTTTTCGAGCATTAATTTTAGTGATTGGGAGTTAAAGGATTTTTCATTGTCAAAAACTATGGATTTGGGTACGCCAAAATAAAAAATAATTTCTCTTAAGGGTTTACGGATGTTTTCTACACTTTTTCCAACTATGGGTTTGATGACTGCGAGTTTTGAAAAAACAGTGGTTCCAAACAGACTCCAAAAGCTAACAAGCCACCACCTATTTATGTGCAGGGGGTAGTAGAAATCAACATTATTACCATAGCTCTGACTGAAATAGTAGAGCATAACTATGTACTTAAAACACTACCCAATAACGAAGTTCGTATCCAACCGGCAGAGCCCCTACACCATTAAAAATTCATAGAATTACTAAGATCCAGAGATACGAACGTGGTTTTAAGGTCATGTTGAGACACCTTCATCACCGACACCGACGAAATAAAATGCGAACTATAAATATTAGGCCATGAAGTTATAAATATACACTACATCAAACAAAGAACAACCAATAAACCACTACCTCTCTTCTCTATTGAACTTAAATGCAGCTCTACTAACAAAAGCATTTATAATGTAACTTCATTACTACACACCAAAGTTCAATTTGAGGCCCCCACAACAAGAGGATGATAGTGGAATGTTCCAACTGCCAAAAATACGGGCACACCCGCAACTATTGTACAAGGGATCCAGTATGCGTTAAATGTGCTGGTAAGCACAAAACAATCGACTGCCTTATGGAGTCAACAAATAAAATAAAATGTGATCTCTGTGGTGGAGCTCATACAGCCAATTATAAGGGCTGCGAAATATATAAAACATTAAAAATCCAACGATTTCCTGCGCTTCGACCAAAAATATTGATGGATGGCACAAAATAATCAACAAATGCCCAAAACGTCTAGGAAAGTGGAGAATGGCATAAGCTACGCGCAATTTTCAGCCACGCCTTCCCAACCCCAGCCAACCAACCGACCTACCCAAAAATCTAAAGTCAGCTCTACTGACAATCCGTCCATAGACAGTAATTCCTCCCAGAAAAATAACAAAAACATTATGCCAAATGGCGATACAGCTGAACTTATAACCATGATGAAGCAATTTATTCAACAGATGACTAACATGATGAACATATTAACCCTCCCTTGCCAAACAAAATCGACAATAAATTAAGAATAATTGCGTGGAATGCGAATGGTCTACACAAACATATCCTAGAACTCCAACTATTTCTAAATGACAATATGATTGACATAGCTCTAATCTCTGAAACTCACTGCACAAGCAATCATTACTTGAGCATTCCCGGATATAAAATATATAGAACAAACCACCCGGACGGTTCAGGACATGGTGGCACGGCTATTATTGTTAAAAACAAAACTCACCATGTTGAATTAGGAAACACGCCACAAATCGACCAAATTGCTACTAGAAGACAAATATGGCCCTTTCACAATAGCAGCTATAGCTGCCCACCTAGACACACAATCTGAACAGCTCAATTAAAGGACTACTATAAAGAGCTTGGCCCAAGGTTCATCACAGTTGGTGATTACAACGCGAAACACGTAAACTGGGGATCAAGGCTGACAAACACCAAGGGGAAAATCTTGCTAAGTGCAATTCAGATGATTGGGGGGATGCACTTGAGTACAAGCGAACCTACATATTGGCCAACCGATCGGACGAAGATACCGGATTTAATAGACTTTTGTGTATTAAAGAACATGAATATAACACATTTCAAAATTGAATCCCTACTTGTACTTTCTTCCGATCATTCACCAATACAAGTTGAATATAGTTGCGCAATAAAACAAGATCAATCCACCTGCAAAATGTATAATTGTAGAACTGACTGGGAAGCATACAGAGAATGCATTGACAATAGCCTCACGATAAATGTACCTCTTAGAGAACCAGACGATATTGAAAAGAGAAAAAGCAGCTAACAGAGCAACGACAGATCTTAAACCAAAAAAATGACAACTATATTTTCCCCCATTCAATAAAAATACAAATCGCCAACAAAAATAGACTGCGAAAACTCTGGCAAAGCACGAGCAAATGAAAAAGTAAAAGTTAATACAGCAATCAAAGATTTGAAAATCAGGCTAAGGCATTTTAAATATGAACAATTTGTAAATTACACAAAATCACTATCTCCGGCAGCAGACACCAATTACTCATTGTGGAAGGTTGCTAAACACATCACTAATCGCACCTTCCACCAGCCGCCACTCTTAAAATCGGATGGAACATGGGCTAGAACCAATTCTGACAAAGCTTCACTTCTTGTAGATTATTATGAATTGGCTTTTACTACCAACCAATTTAATAGTAATACCAATTTGTTCAACCGGACTCCATCTCCTCAATACTGTATAAAAAAGGTTTCAACCAATGAAGTTAGACACTATATTAAAAAGCGCACTTGCCAGAAAAAAACGCCCGGCTATGACCAAATAACTGGAAAGTTACTCAAAGAGCTCCCTGCGAAGGCATTGATATGTATTAGGAACTTGTTTAATGCGATATTACGACTAAGGCACTACCCATCTTTATGGAAGGTTGCTGAAATACTAGCCATACCTAAATTGGGCAAAGATCCAACTAAGGCGTCATCGTACAGACCAATCAGCCTACTGCCCCTATTGTCAAAAGTATTTGAACGTCTTCTACTTGACAGAATACAACCAATACTAATTTGGATTTAGACAAAGTCACTCCACAATCCAACGCACAAAATCTTAAAGGACCTTGACGTAAAAAAGTTCTGTGTTGGTGTTTTTCTTGACATAAAAAAAGCCTTCGACAAAATCTGGCACATCGGCACATCGGCCAACTGATGTAGTCGAAATCATTAAAAGCTACCTTGACTCTCGCTATTTCTACGTAAAATGAAATGACGAATCTTCAACACTGTGACAGATACGAGCAGGAGTCCCGCAAGGAAGCGTGCTTGGTCCTATGTTGCATATTTTATTCACGTCAGACATCCCAACTCCAGGAGATAACTCTTCAAATGTGGCTACCTTCGTTGACGATACAGTATTAATGTATTCACGCAAAAATTTAGCTGTGGCTACAACTAAGCTACACGATATTCTGGACGAAACATGCACTGGGCTTGATAAATTGAAAATAAAAGTTAATGAGCTAAAAACGACGCAAGTAATATACACGACACGGACAGCTTATCAGCCAAGACAATTAAAAATAAAAGGTACTGACATTCTATTAAGCAAATTGGCAAAGTACCTGGGCATGCACATTGATAGTAAACTGACTTGGAAATATCACATTCAGAAAAAGATAGAGCAACTCATATTAAAATTTAAGCAACTATACTCGCTTCTTAACAGTAGATCTAAGCTGACAACTAATGGGAAATTAGTGCTATACAATAGTGTAATAAAGCCTATAGTCGATCTAACTTAACTCAGATTACGGGTGGCGCTGATAGGCATATTGTGGTTGTTGGCCTGCCGCAAATAATTCTTAGAAATGAAGCCTAAGTCATTCAGTCATCCAGACCATTATTACCATTATTTTAACTGACCATTCGAAAATGTTCGATATTGTCTACTGTCTTCTCCCCTCTTATCGTTTAAAAATGTACTTAGTGTTTACTTTTATATTTAAGATATAAGATATAGGAAAACAAATGTACATAACCAACCGGGAAGTAGAAGAAAAAAAAAAATTTTGAATAAAAAATTGTTCCTGATTTTTGTGTGTTAATTAACGGCGGCGGTTTGAAACTATAGACTATAAAAATGCTAAAAATAGAATTTCAAATTTCACACAAATTATTGATGGCCTAAAAAATAAAGAAGAAGCACCGCATTTGTACAGTCTATACATTTTATAGTCTTTGCTGAAACAGAGAAGTGGTTTTACTGGCACTGGAAAGAATTCGTTATTTTATATTGTCATCTGTTTGTATGTCACTGGTATTCCACCAATAATAATTTTTGTGGAATTAAACTAAGTGTAAATAAATAAAAAGTTGCAGAAAATGTGGTGCAAAGAAAAAGTAGAGAAACTGAATAATTTAATTGAAATTAATCGTTGCTTGTGGAATGCGACGGATGAGAATCGCAAGAAAAAGGGAAAAATTGCGATGACCCACGAATCCATTGCCAAAGAATTGAAATTTGAAGTAAGTGAATTAAAAAAAAAAATATTTCATTGCGATCACAAATTTGCTAATCAGAATATTTTTAAATTTTAATTTTAAAGTATATTTCATCCGCGGCATTGCGATTAAATAAAATACCTTCACTCTACGCCAAACGAAATGAACAAACAACGAATAACGCGAAAGAGAACAGAAAAAAACGCCGGCAGAAACGCTGGTACGCGATTGAAATTTACCTCGTCGTTCTCTTCTCTGCAAACAAGATAGCCCAGAGTGACCTGTGCCACAAAATATTTAAGTATAAAACAGGTCTTATTCCATTGTTTTGTTTTGGTAACGGCATGTTTATAATCATTGTAGAGGAACGAACAAAAGTAGCAAAAGGAGGCAAAAGTGGTGCAGGTGGCAGCGAACAATATGCTCCGAAATGGGAGTTTTACAACTCCCTGAAGTTCCTGTACAAAGGAGAAAACATAAACGATGGAACAACTGATTCAATTGTAAGTTTTCAATTTTTGTGCATTGATAATCGTATCATTTGTGATATTAATGTAGGAGATTTGAATGAGAGAAAGCTAAGAACTACGCATAGTGGTCAGCAAAATTGAGAGTGAGAGCGTTGAGTGGTTGATGCGGTATGTAGTTTGGTGGTGGGTTTTGTGTTAGGATAGCGAAGAGAAACGGGATCGGACGGTCAACCAAGGAAGTCGTAGTTAAAAGATTCGGAGCTGTGAGTCGTTGTTGTGCGATTAACTCGTCGTGGTGTGTGGTAGTGAAAAGCAAAAGCGAAAATAAAGCAACTGTAAAATAAGTAAATAAAGACATAAACACAAACTACATATATTAAAATGCACAAACAAATTTATAAAGACATAATAATAAGCTACAAGTAATAAATTACACAAATAAACAATCAAATATGATAAACAATACACTACATATAATAAAATGTACAAATATATAAGTAAATAAATAAATTAAGAATATAATAAAAACTACAAAATGGGGGCTCAACCTAAATTAAACTATTAAACGTAAATAATTAAATTTTACTAAATCAACAAGAAGAACAATGAAAAAGACAATTGAGTGGCAGAATTTTAGCGTCTGTCAACGATCAACAAAGAACAAACAGCTTAGCGACAAAGTGTTACTAATGACGCGCAGAATCGTGGCGCCGGTTAACCAAAAGCGAACGGCGATACGAAAAGAGACAAGCTGAAAACAGCATACAACTATGAGGATCAGCAGACAGTGTGGCGTTTGACATAACGGCCACATAGTTAATAAAAGCAAACGTTGAGTGCATGCTGTGTGCGCAGAGCAGATTGCTGGGACTAGGAGGAGGTCAGTTGAGCGACGAAAGAGCGGTTCAGTTGTGGAGACAGCTGGAAGGCGACGGCAAAGGAATCGGCTGATTTGTGCGTCGTAAGAGCTGAGTGGCAACAAAACGTGAACGTCGTGTGTGACAGCGTTGGCAGCAGAGGCAACGAGGGAGCGTAAAGAGTAACATAAGTTGGTTCAGTTGTGGTAGCAGTGGAAAGGCGACGACAAGGGCGGAGGCTGAATTGTGCGTCGTTCTAACTGGAACTTAAAAATTGTATGTGTTGGTGTGTTTTATAGAACATTTTATACTAACAACATTAACATAAAAGACATAAGAAAAGGAAAGAGGAGTTGAGAAACAAAGTAACAGACGAGTAATTAACATTGTATTAACAGAATCATAATTTTATTTTACATATGTATGTACATAATTATTGAGTGATGTTAATATATTAATATAGTTAAGTTAATATAAGATATATTTGTATGTAAAATGGAACTGCATCAGATTCTCGCACTTCGGGTTGATGAATTACGTAGTAAACTAGCAGAGTTAGGACTACCGACGACGGGTCGAAAACTATACTTACAGAATAGATTGTTAACTCATTTTGGAATACAAGACGAAGAAGAAGACAGCTCTGATGAAGACTCAGTTAAAACGGCAAACGAAATGGACAGTAAGGATTCTTGGTTCATATTAAAAGACGTAGCCGTAGTCGGGGTTAGATGTCCCTGAAGTAGATCAGTGGATTGAGGAATAAGAAGAATGCGCAATTACGGTGCAGTAGAGTAAATTGCAGCTATTTATTTATGCAAAGCAATTACTGAAGGTTGCGGCAAAGTTATTTGTGCCAAGTAAGAAGAATATTCGTGATTGGGGATCGTTGAAGGAAGCGTTGAGTCAAGAATTTAAAGTTATGGTGTCAGCAGCAGCTGTACATAAAAAATATAATGAAAGACAGTAAAAGAAAGGGGAAAATTTACATGAGTTTTTATATGCGTTGATGGCGATAGCCAGACCAATAGAGATTGAATGTCCCAGAAATATCTTACGGGGATAGCGGAAAATAAAATCGTGACTTTGAGAAGAATTAATATACCGTTGAAAATTGATAACATTGCTAAGGACATCGAGTTTCCTGTTGTAGCCGACGAGGATATGGGGTTTTTGGGGTCAAAAGTTTGTTGATGAGAGGTTCAGGGGTGGTTGAAGGAGAAGATTGTATAACGAAGTATGTCTGAGTATGCAGCACTCATAGTACTAGTGACTAAGAAGAACGGGAAGAAACGGTTATGCTGTGACTACAGAAGATTGAACGAGAAAATCGTAAGGGATAACTTTCCAATGCCACAAATTTATTGGGTATTAGACAGATTTCAGGGTGACCAAGGTTTTCACGACATTAGATTTGAAAAATGGGTATTTTCATGAACCTGTTGAGATAGGGTCACGGAAGTATACTTCATTTGCCACTCAAAATGGACAGTATGAATTCTTGTATGTGCCATTTGGAATATCTAATTCACCGGCAGTTTTTAGAAGGTTCATTATGTCAATAATGCGAGAGTTGATTATTAGAAATGATGCAATTATGTATATGGATGAGTTGATCATACCTAGCAAGGATACTGAAAAGGGAATGCAGAAATTGAGACGGGTACTTAAGGTGGCAGCAAGTAATGGTTTGAGATTGAATTGGGATAAGTGTCAGTGGTTGCAGGAGAAAGTGGAATTTTTGGGATACATAATCGAGAACCGAGCCAGGAGAAAATCAAAGCAGTAGCCCAGTTCCCCATACATAAAGCCAAGAAAGCAATTCAACGATTTTAAGGATTGACTTCGTATTTCAGGAGATTCATAGAAGGGTATGCGGTAATGGCAAGACCGTTGTCAGACATACTTCGAAAGAACTCAAAATTTGTTTATGAAAAAATGCAACAGATAGCGATTAAAGATCTAAAGCGAGCGTTAACAAGTGAAACAGTGCTAAGGTTGTATAATCCAAAACTACAGACAAAAATTCATACATATGACAGAAGGATCGGGAAGACGGGTTGTTTCATCCAGTACAGTTTATGAGTATGAAAACAAAACCATGTCAACAGAGATATTCGTATGAGTTGGAAGTTCTGGCAATAATAGGAGCTTTGCATAAGTGGCGTGTGTATGTGTTAGGAATGAAATTCACTATAGTAACTGATTGTAATGCATTTGCGATGACCATGAAGAAGCAAGAAGTTCCCTTAAGAGTGGCACGTTGGGCAATGTACTTGTACTTTGGCGCTGCCAGAAAGGCGACAGGTCTGAGTGGGGCGGATACCAAATGGTATCTGCGCTATCTCAATGAGGGCTTAACGCCTGAGGAAGCCAAGCAAAAGGTGCTCAATCGCGCCTGGAGCAACTCTGAAGCAAGGAAAAGGGGCGCTATGGAAATCAGTCCTACTGATGGCAACTCTAAAGCGAGCGTTAACAAGTGAAACAGTGCTAAGGTTGTATAATCCAAAACTACAGACAAAAATTCATACATATGACAGAAGGATCGGGAAGACGGGTTGTTTCATCCAGTACAGTTTATGAGTATGAAAACAAAACCATGTCAACAGAGATATTCGTATGAGTTGGAAGTTCTGGCAATAATAGGAGCTTTGCATAAGTGGCGTGTGTATGTGTTAGGAATGAAATTCACTATAGTAACTGATTGTAATGCATTTGCGATGACCATGAAGAAGCAAGAAGTTCCCTTAAGAGTGGCACGTTGGGCAATGTACTTGTACTTTGGCGCTGCCAGAAAGGCGACAGGTCTGAGTGGGGCGGATACCAAATGGTATCTGCGCTATCTCAATGAGGGCTTAACGCCTGAGGAAGCCAAGCAAAAGGTGCTCAATCGCGCCTGGAGCAACTCTGAAGCAAGGAAAAGGGGCGCTATGGAAATCAGTCCTACTGATGGCAACTCCGCAAAAAAGAGCAGGGCTACAGATGCTGCATCGGGAGTCGCGACAAAAAAGAATTTGCCAAAACCTGCATCGAAACCGGAGGCGGCCTCCAGGTAGTCGGGTACCAGATACGTCAACAACACCAAAGGCGTCAGACTGGCGATAAACCCGAAGTTATACCCGTATACCATTCTTTCGCGCGAGGAACAGGGGCAACTTGAAAACCCTCTTATGGATGAAATGTTCAAGGGTTCCGAAACCGAACTTGAACTTGACGGTATACACTTTCGACCAGGCCTCATCCGGATTAATTCTTCTACCACAGCGGTTGCTGAATGGGTAAAGAAGACGATACCTAAGCTATCTAAGTGGAAGGGGACAGAGCTGACGATATGCACTGGGGATGCTATATCTGCACAAAAGACGCGCAGGCGGAGATCCTCTAGGCGCAGGGGCTATAACTGAGCAAAACTCAGCTGATGCCGAGGAGATCTTAAGTGAGGTGGCTAAAGAAGTGGTCTGGAGCGAGCATCAACGCCATAAATCTATCAGCGCTAAGACTGACCGGCGACGAAGAATACTTCGACAAAGTACTCCTGTTGGACATCGATGATGCCCTGGCGGAGAGCGATACGAAGGAGAAACGTCAGTAAGGTGAAGATGGCCGGCATTAGAGTTCCTCAAATCAATCTCCACCATTCGAAGGCCCCCTCCGCAGTCATTGCGAGAGCAACACTCAGGTCCAACCTGAGCTTAGTGCTGGCCCAGGAACCCTGGGTATTCAGGGGTCAAATCAGATGTTTGACAGCATCCAATACGCAGGTAATTTGGGACATTAGATGTGATAACCTAAGAGCCTGCATAGTATTAACAAAAAATATGAAATACTTGTGTCTTCCAGAGTTCCTCTCCAGAGATCTTGTAATGGTGCAGATTCAAATTAACATCGACGAGCACATACGAGAAAAAGTACTCGCATCAGGATACCTGCCAGGGGAAGACACTCGGGCCCCACCCGATCTTGCTACAAACTGGTGGAGTACTGTGAAAGGAAGAAACAACCTCTTATACTTGTAGTGAGTACCTTCTTGAATTTATCATTAGCAATAAATTAGAAATTCTAAATATGGGCAATACACCCACTTTCGTAACGAGATTGCGGGAAGAGGAATTGGTTAGTCTCCAACGAACCATCAATGTCCGATCACAGAATACTACGATTCGACATCAAAGGGGTGCAGTTAATACAAAGAACTTTAAGGAATCCTAGGAAAACAAACTGGGATAAATACTTAAACATTATGAATAGAAACATAAGGCGAGTAAAATTGGGAGACAATATTAGAAATACTATACAATTAGAAACTACTGTAGAAAACTTCAATAAAATCATTATTGACTCATACGAGAATAGTTGTCCAATAAGCAAGGTACGCTCTACCAAGGACGTACCTTGGTGGAACAATGATCTAATGAAAGTGAGAACGGAAGTTCGAAGGTTATCAAACAGATCAAAGACTTCCGGGGATTGGACTGAATACAAAAGAGCTCTAACACTCTATAACAAAGAGATTAGAGAAGCAAAACGCATAAGTTTCAGGAAATTCTGTGGAAGCATTGAACACACCACTGAAGTATTAAGACTCTACAGGGTGTTAGCTAAAGGTAGTAGTATATCATCTACCAACCTTAAAAAAGGAGATGGTTCCTTCACGGAAAACGAAGAAGAGAGGGTAAAATTACTTCTTGACACACACTTCCCAGGATCCTCCACACTTATGGAGGCAGGGTCAGAATATACTGATAACCTCGATAGAGTGTGCAGGAATGATAGGATCACAGCAAGCGAAACTGTTCGGAGCCTAGGATAAGATGGGCAATCAATTCTTTTAAACCATTGAAATCACTTGGAGTAGACGAAATTTTTCCTGCCTTACTCCAGAAAGGCATAAAGCAGCTATTAGGTCCACTGACGAGAATAGCTAGGTGTAGTATAGCACTAGGATATAAATTAAGTATTTTATTATTAGTTCTTTATTTATACCACACTATGTGTCTTACATTAGCTCTGAATTGAGGCTAACTAAAATATAACTTAAACATCAATATAAGTTTAATAAGTCCTAGAGTAAAACAAAGATAAGAAAAGGGAGAGTATAAGCTAGATGATAAAGGAGTGCCTTAACTCCTTCCTCCTAATTGTCAATCCACCCCGATTGAATATTTAGTCAACCCAACTAATTCCTGATATGACTTTTATGAACCACCTTCCCTGACTCTGTTACAATCGTCGAGTGCCTATTAACCTTTACTATTTCCCCCTCATAACGCTTAGATAATTTAGTGCCTAATCTGTCTGTCTAATTCTGCGTAACAAAAACTTGCTGACCTGGTTGATAATCTTTCGGCTCCGATCTATCCCTATTATGATATGCTATGTCCCTTTGCTGCCTATCCAAAAGTCTCTGGAAATTATTTTCCCTAGACCTTTCATAATCATCGGGTCCAAAAGTTGCTACCCTACCAAAAAACAAATCCACAGGTCTTTTGTTCGTTGAAGAGTGTATCGAATGATTATATTCATTTACTGAGAATTCAAGTAATTCACTAAAATCTTTTAATGGATACTCTTCTTTTAAACACCTCACTATTTCCGAAAGAGTTGAGTGAAAACGTTCCACCTGACCATTGACCTCACTTTTATAAGGTGGTGTTGTAAAAATTTTAATTTTTAAGTCATTTTCAACCATAAATCGAATCGCTTGAGAGTTAAATGCCTTCTCATTGTCGAACACAACAGATTTTGGCACGCCAAAATAAAAAAGAATTTCCCTTAACGGTTTTCGAACATCCTCGACACTTTTGCCATCAATTCTCCTAACGACTGCAAACGTAGTGAACTTGTCTACTGCCGTAAGTGCTTTATAACCAATAGTTGCAAAAATATCTATATGCAGAGTATGTCCTGGGAAAGTTGGCATTGGGGTTAAACCCAACTGATGGTCATTCGGGTGCCTCTCATACTTATTTTCCTTACAGATTCTGCAATTCCTTACCATTTCTTTTATTTTCCTCGACAATGAGGGGAAATAATAGTTTTCCAAAATTTGAAGTCTTTCTCCCTATCACTCCTGTAAGCCCTTCTATGCGTATGGAAATAATCTTGAAAAATGGACTGAGTTTCCATCATAATGGGATCAGTGGTTTTAACAATTCAAAACCAATGGATTAAGGTATTGTTTTAAAATGTTTATGAGTTTACTTGGGGTTAATTCGGGTTCCGAAATAATGTGCATGTTGTATCGAGGGAAAATACTTCTAAACTGATAAAATGAATCCCCTACCTCAATGAACAATTGATTCCTAAACGAATTTATTGGAGCTTCAACTATCGGAATCAAGTGATTTGAAGACTTGCCCGCACCTATTGTTGCTAATGAGTTAAGATTTGCAATCGGGGGTCGTGATAAAAAGTCTGCAACCACATTCGTATTACCGGGTTTATATACTAATACATGATTGTACTCCTCTAATATTGCCTTCCATCTCTTCATCTTCACATTAATATTTCTACTACTTAAAGCAAAAGTCAATGGCTGGTGGTCTGTAAATATTCTGATATTCTTTGATCCATACAAAAAACATCGTAACGATTGCAGCGCCCAAATTATAGCCAACATCTTCTTTTCATTCACCGAAGAGTTTTCCTCCGTTCTACTCAACGTTTTTGAAAGGAAACAAATCGGTCTACTCTCTTGCGAAAGAACAGCTCCCAACGCATAATTGGATGCATCTGTTGTGAGTTCAAAAGTTTTCTCAAAATCTGGATAAGGAAGCATCACATCGTTTGAAAAGCCCAAATCTGCTCCTCTGTTAAATTTAACTTAGCCCTTTTAGACTTGTTCTTATGAATCCTACCTAAACATCCCATAAGTATCTCCGTTAAAGGTTTAACTATTTCTGCGTATGCTTTTATAAACCTACGATAGTACCCCGACATCCCCAAAAATGAACGCAAATCATGGACCGTTTTCGGACTAGGAAAATTTAGTATAGCCTCCATTTTTTTAGGATTTGCGCTAATACCATTTGCCCTACTATGATACTAAGAAAATCAGTTTCCTCCTTGATAAACTCACATTTATCAATTTGAACTTTAAAATTTGCTTACTCTAAAGTATCAAAAATAATCTTCAAACTATCGAAATGCTCCTCTTTGCTCTTACTAAAAATAATTATGTCGTCAATATAGACATAACAACGTACTCCGATATGCTCCCGTAGAACATCATCCATAATTCGTTGGATAATTGCAGGTGCATTTCTTAAGCCGAATGGCAGTCGAGTAAACTCGAATTTTCCATTTGTAATGGAAAAAGCAGTTTTCTCTATATCTGCTTCATGTAAAGCAATCTGGTGAAACCCACTTTTGAGATCTATTGTCGAAAAATACCTATTGGATCCCAAGTTAGACAATATAGTGGTAATATCTGGGATTGGATACCTATCCGGTATAGTGCTCTCGTTTAACTTACGATAATCAATCACCTTACGAAACTTCTTTAACCCTGAAGCGTCTAGTGCAATCCAAACTGGTGAACTATAGGGAGATCTAGATGGACGAATAATGCCATCTTCCAATAATTCCTGAATCTGCCTATCTATTTCTCCCTTCAAAGGCATTGGGTACGAATAGGTTTTAGAGTAGATTGGTCTATCATCCTCTGTCCTAATTTCAGCTTTTACATCAGTAACATACGTGAGTTTTTCATCAGGGTCAGAGAATAAAGTTGGACAAGCGTTAAATAATTGTTCTAATTTTCTCCTATCCTCCAAATTGAGATGTGTTTACCGTGTTACTGTGTTGGCAATAGAATTGATGTTAAACTGATGAATGGGGTGCTTGTATTTACCAAGAAGTTCAAAATAATTTCCCCCTGTATAAATCACTGCATTTAAATCCCTAATTGTGTCGTTCCCTATTATTGCATCAAAAGTCATTAGGGTTGGTAATAAGTAAAACTTTAATTTTCCAATTTCTTCATTAAAAATTCCAATATTAGCATGCTGAGTAACTTCCACTTGCCCCCCAACAGAATCTACAAAAAATGGCTTATTAAGAATCGGCTTTTTAATGTACTTTGGTAATATGTAATTCTTATTAGACCCAGTATCCAATAAAATCTTAAGCTCATTACCATTCCTCATTTTAAAACAAAAAAATGGTAATGAGGAATTCACCCTAAAAAAAATTACATTATCAGTACCTTCCTCATAGTCCAAAAAATTAATGTCATCCCCTTGATCACTATCCTGATCCGAATTTTTAGCTACTTCGGTATTAAAGACCCGTTGAACTCCGTTCGGGTTACTCTTGTTTGAACGACTTTCACTACTGTCCTCATGATTTTGTCTATTCCGGTAAGAAACCGTTCTTGGTTGAATTGTATTTTGAAGTTGAGTTGATGACTTTGGTGGAATCAAAGGTCTAGAATCTAATTGATGATTGTGTTGCTGAGGATGTTGGGTAGGATGCTGATGGAAGCTATGCCGATGATTTGGTCTAGAGCTGAATTGATGGTCTTGCATTAGGGGGTGGTGCTGGTTAAATTTCCATTGAGTTGGTTGACGAGAAGGATATGAACTATTATACTGTGCAGGACCAGTTTCCGAGTTAAAGGGTTGAGTATGGTTAGTGACAGAATTTCTATAATTTGTGGGAACAATTCGACAATTTAAATTTTCCAATCTCCGACACATTTGAAGTGCCTCATGCAAACTAGCCGGTTCCTTTACACACAACAAACGAGGCAAATCTCCACTTAATCTACGAATAAAAGTATCAAGAGCATTTCCCCGGTAAGATTGAGTCATGACTTGGACAGAATCTTCACTCAACTTCTGGCAATCTATCTTATCCAGTATTAAAGATAATTGGGAAAAAACTTCTTGATAGAACTCAGTGATAGATTTATTTCCTTGTACTATCATTGCCATTTGATGCTCTAATGTTAGAATATCCCTACTATCGGAGTAATGAAGCATAAGACACTTTTTAATTTCACCCCAATCTAAAGGTATCCGATACGACTCAAGGGCAACGTCTGCCTCACCAATTATCTTGATACGAATGGCATGCAAAATTGCAAAGTACTTGGCTGTCCCCCTATAATGGGAATACAGAGACAAAATTCTGTCTTCTGCCTTCCGCCAAGAGTTAAACTCCCCTGATTTCCCTGAAAACTCTCTCAAACTTTTCACCATATCAGGAATTCTTTCAGAATCTCCTACTCTTTGTAGACTATCTACACTTTGATTTTGCTGCACCGACTCTATTAATGGGGAACTTAAAACCTGTTTTATAATCTCAACTAGCTCTCGCTCCTGCTCAGTTGAAAATGTTTGTGAACTACTAGGAACGTCACCTGTCGTTTGGGGCACTGTTAAGACTACTTGGGAATCTGTCATGGTTACCTGGGCATCTGTTAAGGTTATCTTGGGATCTGTCACGTTAACTTACAATTACAAGTAATAATAAATTTAACCTATAATAATTTTAGTTAAATAATAATAATGAACTTAACTTCTAACAATTTTACTAAATTTACAATATTAATGTATTAAATTTTAAACAATTATTTAAACAATATTTGAATTAAATTCTGGACCGTTTAACATTATTTAAGAACCAAACATATAATTCACAAAAACAAAAAGATTTAAAATTCAAAATTCTTAAGATACAAAAATACTTAAATAAAATACTGCCGCTGCTGAAGATGATGCTGCTATTGTTGCAATTGATGATGCCACTATTGATGCAATTGATGACTGCTGCTAATAAAGTTGATTCTGATGATAAGATGTTGATATTGATGCTGCTATTTGTTGAATCTTCTAAGTTGAAAAAAAAAAAACAGTAAATAAAATGTCATACAACAAACAAACAAAATTTTAAATTCTCAGCATTTAATAATACAGTGATTATTTAAATGACTATGATTGTACGGTACAAGATAATTATACAAATGTTGTTTTACAGCTGTTGATGCAGTTGATACTTGCTGTATTTTAGTTTGTAACCGTTTTGTTGCAGTTGTTTTATTGCGTTCTTGTTGTTGTGTTGTTGTGTTACAGCTGTTGATGCAGTTGATACTTGCTGTATTTTGGTTATTGAATTGTTGTTGTTGTGTTGCTTGCTCCCGTTGTTTTAATATTCCAATTTGCTTTTGTTTGTTTTCCCGTGCTGAATTCAACTTGTTGTTGTTTTCTTTCTTTAGTGCTGATTTTCCTTGTTTTTAATTCTTTATATTGTACATTTCTTTACTTTGTTCATTTCTTTATATTATGTTTAAAATAAATTAATTATTGTTTCCAAATTATTTGCTTTATTTTATTGTTGATTTTTTTCACCCACTTTAATTTCTTGTATGTTTTTGTTCATTTCTTTGTATTATGTTTAAACTAAATTAGTTATTGTTTCCAAATTATTTGTTTTATTTTATTGTTGATTTTATTCACCCACTTTATTTTCTTGTTTGTTTTTGTTCATTTCTTTTCATTATGATTAAAATAGATTAGTTATCGTTTCAAATTAATTTTAAATTGTCCTTTTAAATCGGTAGACAACTTTTATACTGTTTTTTTTTTTTTACTTGAGTCAAGTTGCAGTGGCTGGAACACACGTTCCCCCTCTTTGAGAATTAATTATTAACATCGCTACTAAGGAGCCAAATCTACAATTAGATTTTTTTACCGCGAATTTTACATAAAAACTTCACTCGCGGTCCCTGCTCGGGCGCCAATTAATTATTTTATTATTAAATCTTTATTTATACGACACTATGTGTCTTACATGAGCTCTGAATTGAGACTAGAGCAAAACAAAGATAAGAACAGAGAGAGTATAAGCTAGATAATAAAGGTGTGCCTTAACTTGTATAATATTATTCTTTTTTTCATTATTGAAGAAGCAATTTTAGTGTTGAAAGCATATTATAATTAATAATTGATATAATTTGGTCAAATAACGTATTGATTTAAATGACATATAACAGCAAAGTCTCAGCGACATGGACACAAATTAATATGCGAGATCGGCGTCGTCTAGGGCACATACAAATGAAAAGCATAATTGAAATTCGCTCAATCCATGAGCACATATGATTGAAGAGAAGAGCGAAAATGCAACTGTTGATGGATGTGTTGTTGTTGATACGTTGTGCACAAAACCAAACAACAGCAACGACCCGCGCACTTCCCTTCACGACAAATGCAAATTGAGATAGAGAGTTCTTTTGTATGTTCACTCGCAACAACAACTACGGCACACACGAAGAGAGAGACAGAAAAGCATCTTCGGCTGGTGGGCGGTTATTCGGTCACTTGTTCGTACGCTCTTCGTAAAGTAAACACACATCAGTAAAGCATTTTTTATCTCTCTTACTCATGCACAAACATTCATTTTGATTACTGTAACGCTTTTTGTGGACTTACACCTCGCTAAAGAAATTTCACTTCAAAAACATGGAAATTTAATGTGATCATTTTATATAATTATAGAAGGTACAACAGGCACTCCAAAGTTCCAGTGGAACGGAGAGAATACGAAAATATTCCGGGATATGTGGGAAAGCAATTTGGAGGAGTTGCGTTGGAAAAAACACGCACACGTTCGAAAGGATGGCGGAGCAACTGAAAACATTCAACGTTGCAGTATCGGCGTCTGAAATCAGAAATAAAAATAAAATTAATGTTGATAATATAAAAACATTTCAGAAGTGAGAAAGACAAAGTTGGCCCGTCCGGTGGAACGACATCTATTTGGAATATTTCCAAAGGATCCACAGCATCATGGGAGGATACGTTGTGTACAATTTGGAAGATGTTGTGTACGAATCCACTGGTAAATATGTTCATTATTTTGGTATTGGTTAATTACATATAATAAAGAAGTTTTATTTGCAGATTTGACGGAGTGTTTGGGAGATGAAAATACATGTACGCCGGTATTAAGTCGTTCAGCAACACCTTCGTGGAAAAGGAAGCGGGCCAATGAAGAAGACACTATAGAGAGGTTGGTGGGACATGCAGAAGAGCGCAATGAGTCAGTGAAGGAGATAGCGGGATCAACGAAAAGAATAGAGGTCAGCATGTGCAACTACCTCGATGCGCTGAGGGAAAGAGCTGCGACGCACAAAGCAATTTCGCATTTTTTTCAAATAAGTCTGAAGAATCCACTAGAGTCTTCATCCGCGACTGATTGTATATTTGCGAGTTGTGGCATCGCCCGGGACTGCCCACGCTAACATAATGAAATCTGTAACTAAAATTGTTTGTGTGAATGACGTTTGCGTTTGGCTGCTATTAAAAACATACTGGTAATCAACAAGTGCAAAGAGTACAACAGAATACCACCCTTTATAGTTGTAGTAGTCAACGTCTTCACTTGCTGGTGGCTTAACTTCAATATGACATCCATCTAAATGAAAAATATTACATTCTTGTCTGCTACGAAATATTATTTTTACATACCAATTGCTCCGAAACACTGGGGGAAACCAAGAACTTCAAATCCTTCCACACACACTTCGATCTTTGCTTGCGTTATAAATAATTATGCATACCACTGAGCTTGACACAGCGAACAGTCCACCCACTGCTCGGTATTCCGCCGACGAGGCCAAACTATACAATGAAATTGCAACTCTTTCATCTACTGGAATAGTCCTTCTGAAATTAGTGGGTGCCTTGCCTATAAAGTGCATCTGCCCCACCAACATATTAAACGTGGCCCTGTCCATTCGGAAGTTCTCTTTGAATAATTCCAGAGAACCTTTCTTAATGTCCTTGCTCCAAAATGTTCCATGTCGTTCCTACAATTTCACAAACACATTAAATAATATCAACACACTTTGCTTACTCAAAACGTTAACTTACAATAGTCCAAATACTCCGTGGAACACCACGACCGCGTCTATTAAAGTAATTCAAAATTATATTGCTAATATCATATTCTGCTTCGAGTAAAATAGTTGAATTTTTATTTAACCATAGCAACGTGCTTTCAATTAATAATATTTTATCATTATTAATTTTTTCATAAATTTTCCCTTTTACTATATCTCAATTCAACAAATTTTTTCTTCGTATGTATAATCAAAACAAACAACAAAAGCTGTTAGTGATGCTAAAACAGCACTATAAAGCACAAAATCGAATCGAACATTTCACTTTTGTAATATAATTTCGGCAGAGTTGCCAGACAATCAATTACCACTTTGGCAACGCTAATTTTTACTGCAATTTACTCAACTCAATCGTCTCACAATTTTACGCAAATGTTCAAATTTTAATATGAACTAACTGTTACTTAGTTTAGGCAGCCGTTGTTTATACAGTTTATGCAATCTCGAGAGAACCCCATATGTACCTAATACCATTGAAGTGTTCATTGATTATTTTAAAAATAAGTTTTTATATATTTTTAACAATCTCATGGGGGATAGGTACAATATTGTTTATTTTATTGTTTTTTTATTAATAAACTAGTTGTCCTGGATCGCGTTGCTACGCCATCGCTCAAGGAATCTTGTCTTAAGTTAGTAGCTAAATTAAATTCTGTTTTTATACTCTGCATTTTATGAATTTTATTAAAGTATTCCTGAGATTGCACTCGGGTCGACACTCTTCATTGCACCTTGTTATGTTCGACATTTTTCGTTTTGTTGTCAGGTGCGAGAACGAACAAACGAATGGTTTGCCGACACGTGAACATGGGATCATAGGAATTCTCGGAGTGAGAACATCTTCATATTTAAACTTTCCCTTCAGTATCGTCGCGTGAATCATATTGCCCATGAGTTTTCTCACCACCAAATACGTTCTGTTACATAGCTTTGGTTGGTTTCAAATTGTGCAGTGGCAATCCAGGCAGATCCAATGAGTTTAAAAATTCAGTTCGATAGTTGGCTGCTTCGTCTTCGTTTGTTACACAATCCATAGATTTAAAGGAATGAAGTGGACCAACGATCTGATTTTGAATTGTGAAATTTAAGTGATCCACATCTTTATTCTATGCAGCAAGAATTACTCGCTCACTCAACCAATTGCTATTTTTATGGTTGTCAATGATGTTCAAGAACACTTTGTTGATGAGCTCGTCCTTCGTTGAAACGAAATTGCAAAAAATTGTCGGAAAGGAAATCAATCCATTCGATTCGTCGACAGGAACACGGCTATTACCGATAGTCAGCAATTGCCTTGAGAAATTTTTGGCAGATGGATCGCTTAGTAATGCAACTCGCATGTTTGTCGTTAGATAAAGTCTTTTCACATAGTGCCACAGCTTCGATGATTTGGGTCAAGCACTTATTTCATCGGCAGTGGTCAATCTTGGAATGACTGGTAGTGTTTGGCGGAAATCTCCAGACAGTAGGAACATTGCTCCTCCAAAAATTTTGAATCATTGCGCAGATCTTTCATTGTTCGATTGAGTGCTTCTAATGCTCGTTTATGTGCCATTGTGCACTCATCCCAGATGATGACTTTACCTGCTAATACGACTTTGGCCGTTGCTGATTGTTTTGCAATGTTACATGTCGGTTTTTCAATCCTGTGATTATTTAACGGCAATTTCAATGCTGAATGAGCCGTTCGGCATCCTTCTACCAACGTGGCCGCTATCCCAGAAGAAGTAACTACTACAGAATTTTCGGATGTCGCACGAACAGTGGCCAAAATCAATGACATGAGGAATGTCTTCCCAGTTCCACCGGGCGCATCGTGGAAAAATAAACCACCATTTCCATCATTACCGTATCGTACACTTCCTTCTGTTGGGGGTTCAACAGTGGTACATTTGTTCGAACTATTTGGTTCAATGCATCTTGATCGTATTCACCATCACGATTAAAATCGTTGTTCACTGCACGATTTGGCAATGGCATTCCTAATTGGATAACAAATTACCGCACATGAGGTTATGAATCTCCTCATTTTTTTTCATTCCTCATTGCCAACCGATTCGCTTTAGTCGTTATTCTGCTATTCGGGGCGGAGACAAACACAACAAATAAAAATCCTAAGAATCGACCCACCCGTTCTTGAGTTATAAATGGTGTAACACACACAACTTTCTTTTATATATAGATGAATTTTTTATTTGTGGACATATTTTCCTGCTTTTTTTGCGTTTTATTATCAAATGAAAAGTTTCTATGAAACAATTGATAGTATCGATGTTTTTTTTAAAAACAATCGAAAACATCGATGGTCACAGACATCGCAGACAACTACAGGGAAAATGAACGAAATTTGTAGTTATTGTTGTAGCTCAGAACTCGCTGTTCTGACATGGTCAGTCTAAATAGTGTTGGTAAAGTTTGGACTCTTTTAGGTGATTGTCGATGGTCTTGTTCTTTCTTATTGTTGCGCGGCAATAAACAGCTGATAATGGCAGATAATATATTTAAGAAAAATATTAATTGTAATTTTTTTGTAATCTATTAACAAAATACGTAGCAGGAAACAAAAAAACGGGTAACCAGAACTTGCACACGTGAAACTTTGTGAAAAATACATTATTAAGAACATTTTGCAAGGTATGCAAATACTTCTTGCAGCTCCCTTTTTCATTCCTGATACGTATTTTATTACATTATAGAAAAATAATTAACAATTTGTAATTTACTTAAAAATATTTCATGATCCCATGACCAAAAAAGGCAGTAAGTAATCAGCGCTACATTAGAGTGACCAGCCTTAAAAGTGGGTTCAAGTTGATTTCATCGAGAACACAAGCAGAATTCTGTGTTCTGACTGCTACAACAACAACAAATTCGTTCGTTGTCCCTGTTGTTGTTGTCGTCAAAACACAGAGTTCTGCTTGTGTTCTCAGAACCCAACTTTTTACTCACTGTAGAAAGGCTATAAGTTAACTCATTCACTCGGTCAAACGGGGCGAAACACTCGTTCGGTCATTTCGTTCCACTTTGACTAATGAGACACATACACAATGCTGAGTCAAAAACTCAATCACTCATGACTCACGGCATTTTTCACTCAAATTATTGAGTGACTACGATACAATTCTGAGTAACGACTACTGGGCGTTATGTTAGATCCGCCACTAAGTAGTGTGGGTAGTCTCATGCTCCCCGCCCGTCGTTTCGTATGTATTCTGCGTTTTGTTCTTTGCCTTAGCGCAGCGAGTCGCTATGTGCGTCTGTTGTTCTTTGCTGTCTATATTTGAATGACTCTTTCTCATGCACAAGCATTTGTACTCTGCCTTACATTCTTTTCTTTTTTGCTTCTCTTTCTATTCAGCAAAAGCTGACACAATAATCACATTGCGCCACACTCAGCCGAGGCGACTCTCTCTCGCTCTCTGGCCTCGCTTTCAGCTTGTACGATCTACTCATCATACTATAACAGTAATTCTCTTGTTTACTTTACTTTATTATTCCTTTAGAAAAATGCTTTGTTCAACTTAGTCTACTTTTAAATCTCCTACAATTCTCCGAGACGGCCTTCCTGACCATCACATGTCCTCGTGTGCAAAGTCCAACATTAGATTGCGTCATGTCTCGCTGCAAAATAAATTAAATTTATTACCCAACAATTATGATATATTTTTTTTTTTTTTTTTTTGTGTTTATGACTTACGTTTTTCTTATTCTTGAAAGACACACCAGCTTACAAACACTTATCGTGTCTTCAAATATCAGTCTTGCTGGATATCTTTTCTCAGTTATCAGACTCTTGCCGCCTCTCCGCGACGCTATACACCTTCAGTGCCACGATCTGTAGTTAGGTCAACCGTCCGCCATACACAATATCACCCGTCACAGGCGTGACCACTTTTTGTTTGGACCCAGCCCCTGTGAATGATGTTCCCTGCATCTTTTTTAGGTGGCAGAGTTTGTCTTTTGACCGACATCTTTTTCACCGTCGTCAAGCTCTCCAATTAGATCTGATGCTACTTGCTCACTTGGCAATCTTCGCAAACTTTCATGCGGATATTTGTACGTTCGCTTACTAGTCAAAGATTTTAATAGATATCGGTCACCATCTACTATCTCGACCACAACAAATGGTCCTCTATATTTCGGATCCAATTTCGTTTGATGCCGTTCTTCATCTCTCAACAAGACATGATCGCCAAACTCATGCTTTACAATCTGGGCATTATTCTTGTCAACTCTACACTTATCATACTCAGCATTTATATTAATATTCTCCTTTGCCTTTGCTCTTGCTTCTCTACAACTTTATTTTCTTCGATTATAGACAACATATCAATAGTTCTAATGGACTGAATTTAGTCACACGATTGCTAGTACAATTCACAGCTAATTGCAATGCATCCTGCCATGATCGCTCGCTTGTCTCTACAGTCGTCAACATGCCCTTCTCTCCTTCAGGAATTGGATTTCAAGTTAAAAAATCTACATGAGCCATTTGTTTTCCTTTTCGATACTCTACACTTAAGTCAAATGACTGCAGGTATGCCCACCATCTATGGGGTTAATTCCACTTTAGTACGACTTGCTTTCAAAGAGTTGCAGTCTTTACAACAAATTTTCTACCCTGTAAATTATGTCGCAAATATTTTATATCATTATACACAGCTAATGTCTCTAACTCATATGAGTGGTATTTAGATTCTGATACTGACGTACATTTGCTAAAATATTCAACTACCGTACACTTGCCATTTACCTTGTGCATGAGCATGGCACCATAGCCATCTGCACTCGCATCTGTATGCAATTCAATTGGTAGTTGAGGGTTGAAAATAGTAAGAACGGGGTCATTTGTTAGTACATGGATGATCTTCTGAAGTATTCGTTCGTGCTCCTCTTTCCAAACAAATTTGTTAAGCTTAGAAGTTAACTGATATAATGGCTTCATCTGTTCTGAGAAACGTGGGATGAACTGTCTAAAGTACGATGCCAAACCAATGAACTGTCTCAACTGTGTTGCCGTAGTTGGCTGGGATAAAGCCGACAGGGCTTCTATCTTTCGAGGATTCGGATTAACTTCGCCATCCTTAATAGGGAACCCAAGATACTCTATTCCCGTGCGAAGAAAGAATGCATCTGACAAAGTTTTTAATACAATCGATAATCTTTCAAATGCTTCTTCTTTTGATTTCGCAACAATCAGCACATCATCAATATAGACGATTGCATAGGAATACACTAACTCACCCAATGCCTTTACAATGGCACGTTGAAATACTGATGACGCATTTTTCAATCCGAACGGCATAGCCAAGTACTCTTATTGAGTACTCGTATCTGAGATAACAAATGCTATTCGCTCAATAAACTCAGGGTGAATCGGTATTTGGTAAAATCCACTAGCCATGTCAAGACTGGAAAAATATTTTCCACCTCGCAGTCGTTCTATCTGATCTGCGATAATCAATACACAATATGTCGCTGCCATCTTTCTTCTTAACTAACAACATTGGGCTGGCAAATCGTGAATTACTCGGACGGATAACATTGGCTTTTATCATTGGCTCTATTTTGTTTCGTACTATCAGTTTTTCATCTACACTGTGGCGATATGGTCGCCTTTGAACAGTTTTGTTCACATCTAATAAACGAATTTCCAAAACACCA
Organism: Amiota communis; assembly: GCA_037043315.1. Classification (NCBI taxonomy): domain Eukaryota; kingdom Metazoa; phylum Arthropoda; class Insecta; order Diptera; family Drosophilidae; genus Amiota; species Amiota communis. The sequence goes on along the minus strand of JBAMAV010001411.1, from coordinate 239,909 downwards.
GTAGTAACACGCCTATTTGGTATTCCATCTATAAAATAATCTGAATATTGCCCTAGTATACCTTTCAATTCGCACTTATCACTCACAGTTAGATCCATGTTACTATCAATCATATTTTCTACACTGCTCACGCGAATCTCATCATGTACAGCATTGACAATAGTAGGCTTGTAAATACTAAATTTTTCTGCCTTCGTAACGCTGCGCGAATAGGTCCTTAAACTCCAACCAAGTCATACCCGTGTAACAAATCTGGGATAACCACTGTGATGCACTGCCGATAAATAATTTGGTAAGCGCCATGAGTAGCGCTGCACCTTCCAGTGGGCGCTCAGCCAAGATCATCTCTGATGTTTTGCACCATGCTGATGCGTCGACTCCCTCAGCTTCAGGGTTGTAAATTGGCAACGTCGCAGAAACGGTGTTGAAGTCGTTGCCGGCGTTGTCTGCATTGCTTTCAGCAATTCCAATATTGTTTTATTCTGAGACTCCAGCAGCGCTTGCAGCGTTTTGTCAGAATGTTCTACTGGCCGTGGTGATGGTAATCACACTTCTGATGTAGTAGTGTGCTCCCCGCCCGTCGTTTCGTATGTATTCTGCATTTTGTTATTTATCTTAGCACAGCGAGTCGCTATATTCGTCTGTTGTTCTTTGCTGTCCATATTTGAATGACTCTTGTTCATGCACAAGCATCTGTACTCTGCCTTGCATTCTTTTCTTTTTTGCTTCTCTTTCTACTCAGCAAAAGCTCTCACAACAACCACATTGCGCCACACTCAGCCTAGGCGACTCTCTCTCGCTCTCCGGCCTCGCTTTCAGCTTGTACGATCTACTCATCATACTATAACAGTAATCCTCTTGTTTACTTTACTTTATTATTCCTTTACAAAAATGCTTTGTTCAACGAAGTCTACTTTTAAATATCCTACACTGCACTGTTGCGTCCCCGTCGTGATGTTAGTGTGCGATTTTTGTAGTCATTGTTCCTTTCTCGTGCTAATTTTGTCGACGCACATTTTGTATTTCTATTGCCATATAGTAGTATACGATATGGTAATGATGGCAATTAATGTTGGAAATGGTGGTTTTTTTTTTTTTTTATAAACACTTTGTAATTACAACAAATAATCGACAATACATGACAATACAACATAGCTCAAAATGAGATTTTATTATTAAAGTTTAATAAAAAATTGCACGTGTGCCATCGTACACGTGATAGAAGTGAAACTTCTTAAAAACAGACAGAGAGAGAGAGAGATAACCTAAAAACAAACACAACAATACAACGTTTTCATACAAGGTATTCTGTACAGTTAATTTAGCTATGACTCTTCAATCTGTCCGTCTGCCTATCCGTCTGTATATTGCTTTTGGTTTCTGTGGCGGGTGAAATTGTTGTTGTTGTGTTAAACAATGTGTTTACGTTTGCCGTCTGTCCCCTCTTAACTAAAAAGTAGATCATCAACGAGCTTCTGTGTGTTTCTCGTTCTCTTTTCTGCGTACATTCGCTTGTTTTTGTCAAAACACAAGCTGTTTGCTTGCATGTCGTTGTTATAAACATTTTTATACACACAAACTGCATGTTGTTGTTGTGAAAATGTAATGTCTTTTTTGAGACTTTTCCGATGGAATTTCCAAAAATATATTATTATTAGTATTTGTTGGGGATATGGCAATAGAAATACACATTCAACGAAAATTTGAAGCGTCTACCTAGTGTGGTTCATGAGATACAGTATCCGAAAAACGTTACAATCTGTATTTTTTCACTCAAAATTTGTACTAAATTTTTGCCCAACGCCGCTAAAGAAGTTTCAATTCAAAAATATGAAAAAAAACGTGAAAGAAACACATTGACTTTGTACTAAGCTTATATCGTTTATTTTCTGGCCCAGAACGGTCTCAAATGAACAACTGCTGCTGCTAACCAACAGTCATCCAGTTAGCGCCGAAATAGAGAAGCGGAAATGGAGTTGGATAGGCCACACTTTACGTAAGGAAGATGACAACATAGCAAAGATGGCCTTCCAATGGAATCCGCAGGGCAACCGAAGAAGAGATCGTCCTCGTCAAACATGGATACGCACCGTCCACAATGAGAGCAGAGCCATAGCTATTTGGAATGAGCTAAGGTATAACTGATAGAAACCGTTGGAGAGCTTTTGTTTCCGTCCTATGCTCCGATACGTACATTATATTAAGGAATTAAAAAAAGGAAAACTTATATCGTGCGTTCGCAGCAGCAACCAACAATACCTCGATAGGCTTGAGTGTTAAGCGCCGGCTCAAAAGATTGTACAAAACGGCAGAGAGTGAGTTCAAACCCCAGTCTGGGAATATTGTAGCATTTATTAATAATAACCAAAGGAATGAGGAGATAAATACGAAGCTAATAAAAATCAAACAGAATTATGTAAAAAAATAACACGAATAATTAAATTATAATCAACAATTTTTTTTATTCAAAAGGCAAGCGTAAAATATAATTTTATAAAGAGAGGTGTATGTATCAAACTTTCATTGATTCATTTAGCTACATAGTCTAAGTGTTTCACTTCGAAGGCTCGTGAGTGCCAAGCACACTCACATATTTCTTTTGACGTTTTTATGAGTTTTGTAGCAATGATAGGATGTTGTAGATTGGTACTCTACAGCGCTATCTGTTACCAATTTATGGAACTTTCAATAAAACCTTTTAATTTGTCATTAAAAAATTTTGAACTCATTAATCGCGATAAAAACTGTCCTACCTATCAAGTTGAACCAAATATAAAAAAATTCATCTAGATCGGTTCAGAGTCCATAAATAACAAACTCTGTGACACGAGATTTTTATATACATAGAAAAGATATAATTTAATACTCTTCACGGGAGTGAATAGTATTATAAGTTTGTCATGAAGTTTGTAACATAGTGTGGTGGTCCAATTCGGCAGATTACAAGAAGTGTGCAGCGTAAAAGACCTATGTGTAAAATTTCAGCTCTCTAGCTCAAAAACTGAGGGACTAATTTGCAGACATACATACGGGCAGACGGACGTGGCTAAATCAACTCGTCTCATCGAGCTGATAAAGAATATACATATATATACTTTATGGAGTCTGCGATGTCTCCTTCTGTGTAATACAAACTTCATGGCAAACTTATAATACTATTCACTCCCGTGAAGAGTATAATAACAAATAAAATAAAGTTCTGTTGCTGCCAACATCTGAAACAAGTCAAGTATTCGTTCTAAATTTTGCTCTCGTTGCTAATGAAACTTGGCAGTCATGGTTTCTGTTTCAGTTATTACCTATTTTCAGTGTATTGAAATCAGTTTGGTGGTTTCATCTGCATGCGGCAACGCGGCTTCACGAAACAGTTGTTGGTTTTCTACTTATTACTTTTTGCACACTGGACCAAATGGTCAAATTGGTTTAATAAATTCTATTAATGTAGTTACAGAGTTGAAACTTGATGGATTTGATAATTATAGCAAACATAATATTTGATGTGTAGTTTTTTGTAGGAGTTTCAAGTGTTTCATTAGACAGTGCAATTTTAAAAGCAAAAATGTTTTCATGTTCAATAAATACTGAACTAAATTAAACTAAAAAATTTTAACCTGATTATTGTATGTGTTTAAACAAAAAAAAAAAAATTATTTATTTTTCATATAAGTTCTTATTAATACTATTACAATTATTTTATTCTACATCTAATTTAAATGAATACAGATTAAAAACTTCTCACTGGGAATCGGAATTGGAATCGCAGTTATCAAATGGGGGGTCGTTTTTGTTTTCTATATGAAAATGAGGTACTTCTAACAGAGCAATAACATCTTTGGCCAACATACTACTTTTATATTGAGCAGACCTTTTCTTACTACCTGGCCTCAATTACAACTTAGCATCCTGAATTTTGTGGTAGCTGGATATATGTCACAATTCTGTTTTTTTCTTAAATATCGACTAGCATTATATTGTTTCTTGCTTAATACGTATTCCAGCAAAGCTTTGTTTTATGTGAGAGGTATGAGTCAGCTCAGCTGCTAATTTTCTTTTCAGACGTGCTGCTTCGTATGTAAAATGTGGTCGTCCCATCTGATTAGGTCTGTTTTCATAAAACTGCCAGTGTGCATTGGCAAGCATTGGCTATATGAATTCATGATTATTCATGTGTACGTAGGCGGTTCATTAAGTACCCGTGTTTGACGATAGAGGACGTTCCTGAGTGAAGTAAGTGTTATTATCGTGTGCTGCCAGACGACGCTAATAAAAATTTCAGACTGATTGATAGGTTAGTTGCGATTTGGCAGCCATCCGAGTCAGACGAGTCTCGTGATTTTCGTTAAGATGGAAAAAGAGCAGTTTTTGGATGGGAAAAGATGCGAGGAGATAAAAGCAAAGTTGGATGCTGTTTATGGGAACACGTCGCCATCTATGACCACAGTTAGATATTGGTTCAATGAATTTAAACGTGGGCGAACATCCGTATTTGATAAGGAGCAACCAGGACGCCCGGCAGACGTGGTTACCGAGGATATCATTGAAAAAGTCCACGACATGATTCTCGCTGATCGGAAGGGCAATTAATATTTTACATGATAAGTTGGCGATGAAAAAATCGTCGGCCCGATGGGTGCCGCGATTGCTCACGCTGGACAACAAGCGGATGCGGATGCGGCTGCTAACTTCGAAGCAGTGTTTGGGGTAATTTAAGCGAGATCCGAAGGACTTTTTGCGTCGAGTTGTCACCGTTGATGAAACATTCATCATTACAGGAGATAAAAGCAAAGTTGGATGCTGTTTATGGGAACACATCGCCATCTATGACCACAGTTAGATATTGGTTCAATGAATTTAAACGTGGGCGAACATCCGTATTTGATAAGGAGCAACCAGGACGCCCGGCAGACGTGGTTACCGAGGATATCATTGAAAAAGTCCACGACATGATTCTCGCTGATCGGAAGGGCAATTAATATTTTACATGATAAGTTGGCTATGAAAAAATTGTCAGCCCGATGGGTGCCGCGATTCCTCACGCTGGACAACAAGCGGATGCGGATGCGGCTGCTAACTTCGAAGCAGTGTTTGGGGTAATTTAAGCGAGATCCGAAGGACTTTTTGCGTCGAGTTGTCACCGTTGATGAAATCTGGATTCATCATTACACACCAGAAACTAAGCAACAATCAAAACAATGAATTTCTCCAGGTGAATCTGCACCAAAGAAGGCGAAGACGGTCCCATCGGCCGGTAAGGTCATGGTGGAATGCGAAGGGCGTCATCCTCATGGATTTTTTAGAAAAAGGAAGAACGATCACTGGACAATACTACAATGGGTTATTGGACCGTTTCGACAAAAATGAAAGGAGACACGGCCGCATTTGGCGAAAAAAATAGGTGTTGTTTCATCACGATAACGCACCAGCACATTCATGTGGTGTTGTCTCCGCCAAACTGCATGAATTGCGTTATGAATCGCTGCCGCACCCCCGTATTCACCCGATCTGGATCCCTGCGATTTTTTCTTTTTCCTTTTTTCGCGGGAAAAAAATTTAACTCAAACGAGGAAGAAACAGACGCGTATTTTGGAGAGTTCGACAAATCCTATTTTTTGAAGGGGTTTAAAAAATGGCCGGAACGTCGGGAGAAGTGAATCTTTCTAAAAAATCTTTTGAAAAAAATTGTGTCTTTATTTCTAACACGGGTATGGAATGAACCGTCCTCGTATACTGAAAACTCATGAATTAACAAAATAAAATCACAGCAGCTCTATGGTGCTCAGTCCACTGACTGATGACCAAAAATTAAAATATGTATGTATAAATTTGTGTGTGGTGTGTGGCAAAACGTTGTCAATTAAATTTTTAATGCATGTTGGATGTCTATGCGTACCTTTAGATAGTAAGCCACTGAATTTTACTGTTTATCGCTTATAATACCCACCACATCAATACAGCCGCTGTGTACTATTGCAGAAAGGCAACTGTATAAAAAATTAGAACTTTTGAACACTTGCCATTGTTACAATAAATGTTGTTATGACTATTTGTATAGTCTTGTGAAACATTGCTTAGAACTGTGTTAAAACAATCGATAAACGAAGCGTTGCTATTTACTTTTGGTATATAATCTTAGGCAGTGTTAGTCTTGCTCATTAAGTTGCTTTGAGCGGTTGGTTTCATTTATGAAAGTTTTACGTTTGTTTCTTTGACTAACTGTTCTGGAGTGAATAAATATTACGTATGGAATTAATTTTGTTCTTTTATATGAAAAACTGAGCTAATTTGTGATAAAATAAATGTAATTAAATGTAACACGAATATTCAATGTTGGTAATTTACATACATACACACATAAATGTATACATACATATGTAGATAGCTAAATACACTATTTAAAATTAATCTGTGAAATCGTGTTCGTTGTTTAAGTCTTTTGATTTGTGTTTGTTCAAATGAAAAAGAGCCTGAATAAAAACTACAATGGCGTTAACAAACTTTTCATTGCCTTTTAATGCATTGCCACAACCTTGGAGTGCATCAATTTCACCAATACATCCGTTGCATAATTTAGCAAGCAATACGAATAATTTGCTTTATTCACCGAGTGATCATCAACAGGAGAGTGAAAGAGCAGGAGAACCTCCAAGTAATTTGAAGTATTATAAAAATAATCCTTATGCCCCACCTCAAATACGTGGACAAATGCAAGAGCATGCTCAGTCGAAGTCTCAACCACTATATGGACAAACTTATCAATTTAGTAGTACAAATTTTAACGACAATAACTCTAAAGACAGAACTGGAAATGTATACTTGCCACCTACGTCCCCCACGGTCGTCAAACATAAAATTATTTATCATCAACAGTTGAATAATAATAAAATTGTAGATAATAGCGGCCATATGACCGATTCACCTTTTCCTGAAACTTCATCATTGCGCAGGACATATAGTGAGAAAAATAATCTTCCACTTCCTAAAAGTTATGAAGCCGCTACGCCAGGCTCAACTCATCAACAACAGTACTACAATTACTATAACGCACTACATGCTTCAAATACTGCCTCGGTTGCTGACAATAATCAACAACAAAGCCAACCTAATAACAGTGCTGGGATTACTGTAAATAAGTTTGATAAACACGTTCAAAACAATCCACCTGTCCCAGAAAATCTACCGAATTTCTCTCGTGTTCAAGCAGGTCAAGGATCACGTACACAGGTCCACGCTATTTTGGATTATGACGACGAAGATGAAGACGATTACTACGACATTGAAGATCGAAGTGAAATTGTAAACACAGGTAAATTAATTGGCTAACTAAATAAAATAAATAAAATGGGTTGTTACCAAACAAACTTAATATACCACGTATTTATCATAGACTTTCAAATGGTGTCATTTAAAAGAGAAAAATTGGTTTTTATTACAGATAAAATTTGTCCGATTGGTCTAGTTTTTTTTTCCTATAATGTTAAAAATGTAAATATATTAATAATGACAAATTTGTGAAAGTCTTTAAAAAGGGACTCGAGTTTTAAAGGTTACTTTTAATGGCAATCGCAATCTTGCCGATACCTAAATATAAATAGGTAGTAGACCAGAATAATTCGTGTCGTCAATCAGTTCGATAATATTTATTAAATCAGGTAGGTCTCTCTTTTACCCTCTTATAAACGTGACTTATTAAATATACCATTCACTTCGTGAAAGGTACTTAATTAATATATAGAAATACATTCTTTATTGTACTCATTCATTTAAATTGGAATAAAAATACATATATGTAGTATTCATAAGCATATATATTTATATGTACATAACGTATTGTTTTCGAGTGGAAACCGAAAGGTCTTGTTTGCCTTGAATCATTCAAAGCATACATACACTCCGCGACAAAATGATAGTACATTTGAATTTATTATTTAAAAACAATTCTAGCCTTGATTTTACGCTTTGTGTATTTTGAAGTTATTCGTATAACGTCCGTTTTTCTTCTTATACTCTTCACGAGAGTTAATTGTATTACATATAAGTTTGTCATGAAGTCATGATGACACACAGGAGACATCGATGAGCCGAGTTGATTTAGCAATGTCCGTCTGTATGTTTTCAAACTAGTCCATCTTTTGAGCTAGACATCTGAAATTTCTTTTTACCATACGCTGCACACTTGTCGGAATCAGCCGAATCGGACCACTAGGGTGGGTACCTCCAATTTAAATTAAAGTTCTTATTAGAAAAAGTTTTTTGTTTTTTGACTTATCGAACTGAAATTTAAACATAATAAGTTTATGATCCATATTCATCAGCCAAGTGAATTTCAAGGTCCTAGGGGTACAAGGAGGTGTACCCCCATTCGCATTAATGTTCTTATTAAAAAAAGTATTTGTTTTTTGTTTTCTCGAACTGAAATTTGAACACTAAAATGTTTTGATTCATATCTATATATATAAAAGAAAGTTGTGTTTGTTACACCATTTATAACTTAAGAACGGGTGGGTCGATTATTATGATTTTTATACACTTCACGGGTGTGAATAGTATTATAAGTTTGTCATGAAGTTTGTAACACACAGAAGGAGACATCGCAGACCACAGAAAGTATATATATTTGTGATCAGCTCGATGAGACGAGTTGATTTAGCCATGTCCGTCTGTCTGTATGTATGTAAACTAGTCCCTCAGTTTTTGAGCTAAAGAGCACATAGGTTTTTGCCATACGCTGCACATTTGTCGGAATCAGCCGAATCGGACCACTAGGGGGTACCTCCCATTCAAACCCCACTTTAAATTAATTTTTTTATTAGAAAAAGTTTTTTAACGTATTAAACTAAAATTTGGACGCTATAAGTTTCTGATCCATATTCATCAACCATATAAATTTCATGATCCAACGATTACCAGGAGGGGTACCTCCCATACAAACCAAAATTAAATGAGAAACTTATAAAGAATAAAAGTACAATAAAATTGCCACTCAAATTGATGTGATGCTAAGAAATGAAGGTTGGATGCAACTCGGAGGAGCGTGAAGAGCATTACATCTTTGGCATAGCCAATGATAGCCTTCTGTCTGGTTATTTGTTGTATTTGTCTCCGCTCCGAATAGCAGAATAACGACTAAAACATCGGATAGGACCAGCTGTTGTCGAGAAAATATTGGATACAATTTTACATAGAAACCCTAGAGACCTAAATTAAAATCCATCAAGTCCTGTTTGTCAAATCAGATAATTACATATCTCAATATTCCTATTTGATTCGTCTGATTTTTATAAAGTATTTCATCTGCTGCACAATTTTTCGGCTGTAATATTCTATTACGATTGTTATTTTCAAACGGTTTCCTTAGAAGAAGTTCACTTTGTGTGGCTATTACATTTGCGGGTCAGAAGATCTTATCTTTCACAACGAAGCCGTACTGAAATTATATTTCTATTTTTTATTTTTCAACATAATCTCCTTGGAGCTCTATACACTTAGTTAGTCGTTTCTCTAATTTGTTTAACCCGTCAGAAAAATAAGATTTTGGAAGGTCCTCAAAATAAGCATTTGTTTGATCGATGACCTCTTCATTTGAAAAAAAAAGTTGTCCACTGAGCCATTTTTTCAGGTTTGGGAATAGGAAAAAGTCACTGGGAGCTAAATCTGGCGAGTACGGTGGGTGGTCGACCAATTCGAACTTTAATTCTTTAATTTTAGCCATTGATCATATACATGTGTGAACGGAGGCATTGTCCTGATGAAAGAGGATTTTTTTCTGTTTAAATGAGGCCGTTTTTTATCAATTTTTTCTCTTAGCTGGTCCTATAAAGATGCATAATACTCCCCTGTTATTGTTTTTCCTTTTTCCAAATAGTCAACGAAAATAATTCCAGTGCATCCCAAAAAACAGTTGCTATAACCTTACCAGCTGATTTTACGGGTTTCGCCTTCTTTGGACATGGTTCGCCTTTCAAAATCCACTGTTTTGATTGTTCTTTCGTTTCGGGAGTGTAGTGGTGAATCCATGTTTCATTTACAGTCACAAACCGACGAAAAAACTAATTCGGATTACGTTGCATGAGCGACAACAGAGCTTTAGAGGCAACCACCCTATTGCGTTTATTGTCGACTGTGAGCAAACGCGGCACCCATCTTGCCGAAATCGTTTTCATACACAATTTTTCATGTAAAATGGACATGACGCTACCTTTTGATATCCCTGTAACCTCAACTATCTCACTCAATTTTAATCTTCGATCACGTAACACCATATCATGGATTTTATTGATCATTTCTGGCGTAGTCACCTCTACAGGGCCATCCTCTATTGATGTACGACCACGTTTAAATTCATTTAACCAGTTATAAATAGTTGCAAGTGAAGGAGCAGATGTGCCGTGAACTGAATCCAACTCATTTTTTATTTCCTTTGCTGTTAAGCCTTTTATATGAAAATGTTTAATAACAGATCTAAACTCAATTTTCTCCATTTTTGTAAACAAAAAAAAATTTTTTCTTCAATGCACGAGAAACACACAACAACTCAATCTGGCTAAAACTTCACAGCATACCTAGACGGTAGTGATTAGTGATGCCATCAACCTATCACAAAAACAGGACAGACCGACCTCAAAAAAGCGGGAAAAAAGGGACAAAAAATATTTAAAAAAGGACAGAAAACAGGAAAAAAATTTTTCCTTATTATTTTTATTTTTATTAATTTTAAAGTTATAAATTTATTTTTTTTTATATTAAATGAGCTGAATTGCCTCATCTATTAGGTCATAATTATCTTCTTTTAAGGCACTACTGTAGGAGGCACTAGTGCCAATCATGTTGAGATAATTATCTGGAACCTCATAAGTGTAACCTACCTATAATATAATAAGTGAGTCCTACCTATAATCTTAGTAATGCTTGCATCCGTCGTCTCATCGATTAGCGGACTGTATTTTGCATCACCATTATCTTTCCGAAGATCTTCTTTAAAATGTTCGGCTAACACGTTTTTAATAACCTGTGTGCATTTCGTTCGGCGCAATTGCAACTGCGATGCGCCAAATTTTTGTTTGCACAAGTCGCTTAAATGGGCGACTGGTTCAATCACAGCATTCCGGGCAATGAACATTGCTAGCGCCGCCTCCTGGACAGCAGTTTCGTTCCTTGGTTTAGGTGGGAACGATAATTTTTTTGTCTGTGCGAATGGCTGGGCATTAACCACATGTTTTTTTGTGGCCATGTGCGCACGTATTGGATCATTTTTAGAGTTAATAAGCCTTATTGTTATCTTTTGGATCGCGGCTCACCCAACTTTTTGAATCAGGCTGATTTAGCCACGACTCGCAAAATTTTTGTTTATATATTTCTTTCGGCATGTTTGTTTATGTTATTCTTCTTCACTTGTTTAAATTCCTTTTTCCAGAGTCCACTTGTAGTCTTGTCACCTCGAACTTGTTTTCGGGTTCCTAAAAAGCTGTCATCAGTTCATCATGACTTCATGATGAGCACAACCCAATACATGTCGACTATTTCTATTATTTGCGTAATTTTAGCATATTCACAGAATTTGCTAAAAAACCAGAAATAAGGCTATCATTGGCTATGCCAAAGATGTAATACTCTTCACGCTACTCCGGGTTACATCCAACCTTCCTGTCTTAGCATCACATCAGTTTGAGTGGCAGTTTTATTGTACATTTATTCTTTAAACTAGCAAACCGCCCTGCTTTTTACGGGTGCATTTTAAAAAATATCGCTTTGGTATTAATAGCATGAAACTTTATAAATTAATTTTTTAACAAATTTTTGTTTACAATATGTCTTTGTATACAATTTCTACAGCTTTTTTGTCAGTACACAATACGAACTGAATTGACGCGTGAAAGAGCTACTTATAATAGTCCATGGTCAAAAAAACTCAGAATGCTAAGGTCTAATCCCACAACGTTAAATGTTTGACCTTGTGATTTGATAATTGTCATTGAAAATGGAAATTTTATAGGAAACTGCAATTTTCTAAATTGGAAAGGTAGATCCGTTAGTATTAATGGAATCCGGGGAATTAAAACGACTTCTCCAGTTCCACATCCGGTCAGTATTGTACACTCTATTATATAGTTTTTTTTAATGATTTTTATCTGTAAACGTGTACCATTGCACAATTTTGGTGGATTAAGGTTCCGTAATAAGATAGGGACACCCTACTTTTAAAACTAATTTATGTGGGCGCAAACCAGAAGGCTGTAGAGAATTAAGAAATTCTGTTGGGAAATGAACAGCCTCTTCCAGATCAATAGCATTGTCTACAGAGTAGTATGTTTCAGTATGTCAGTCCATTGATCTTTGACTGAATTAAATGATTTACTATAACTATTTGATCGTTGGTAGGGACATTTTTTCCTTATATTGCAAGTAAACAAATGTTTTCTTTACCTTATAGTATGGCTTAAATGATAATAATAATTACTTTAATTTGAAGAAACTTTGCTGTGTAAAGAATGAAAAGCTGCAATATTGTAGTAGCAGTAAATGCTTTTTCCATAAATTATAAAACTATTACTACTACATTAATTTTATAAGCGAACAAAACGGGACTCGTCCGCAAAGCCAACCTGTGAAATTATTAAAAAACAGTATTGGTAAATGGGAAAAGAACTACTTTTTGAACTGTTTTGTAAACCAAAAAGAGCTGTTTGATGTTGTAGTGAATTACAAATACCTGTTTTGGTCAATGTCAAACTTTAGTGTCTTTAGTGAATGACAAATAGACAAATATGGATAATTAATGATAATAATCATAATTACTTTTATTATTGAATCAATTATTTATGTACATGCAAACTTTTCTAAGGAAATTCTTTAATTAACGGTGAAAACCGTATCAAAATACGTTGCGTGGCTTAGAAGTAATCAGTATTCTAACTTCTTGAAATTTCGACTTTGTTTTATACTATGTAAAGAAGTTTGCCATTTAATTTGGGTTTGTATGGGAGGTACCACTCCTGGTAACCCTAGGATCATGAAATTTATATGGTTAATGAATATAGATCAGAAACTTATAGAGTCCAAATTTCAGTTCGAGACGTTAAAAAACAAAAAAATTTTCTAACAAGACATTAATTTAAAGGGAGTTTGTATGGGAGGTACCCCACCTGGTAGCCCTAGGATCATGAAATTTGCATGATTGATGGCCATAGATTACAAACTTATCGTGTCCAAATTTCAGTTCGATACGTTAAAAAACAAAAAACTTTTTCTAACAAGAACATTAATTTAAATAGGTGGTTTGTAGGGGAGGTACCCCACCTAGTAGCCCTAGGATCATGAAATTTCCATGATTTATGGCCATATGTTACAAACTTATAGTGTCCAAATTACAGTTCCATATGTTAAAAAACAAAAAACTTTTTTTAATAAGAACATTAATTTAAAGGGTGGTTTGTGTGGGAGGTACCCCCCCTAATGGTCCGATTCAGCTGATTCCGACAAATGTGCTGCGTATGGTAAAAAGAAACCTATGTGCAAAAACAGCTCTCTAGCTCAAAAAGGGACTAGTTTGCATACATACAGACAGACAGACAGACATGGCTAAATCAACTCATCTCATCGAGCTGATCACAAATATATATACTTTATGTGGTCTGCGATGTCTCCTTCTGTGTGTTACAAACTTCATGACAAACTTATAATACTATTCACTCCCGTGAAGAGTATAAAAATTAAATAATACATTAAAACTAAAAAAGGATAGATTTCCGAATAGGGGATGTTTGACCTTTTTCTCCGGATAGGTCAGTTAAAAAAAGGATAGATCTGTTCGGAAAAAGGCTAAAATGGCATGACGGCATAAAAACAGACCGTTTACAGTAATAGTCGCGCTATCTGTTAGATTTTCTAAGGACTTATTGACCTCCCTCGTATTATTCGGTGACAAAAAAAACTGGGATGCTCATTTCCATCCAAATACCTTGGCAACAAACAGCAAATAAAACTTTAATAATTGTAGTATCACAACTATTACCTCGTTTACATGACGCTCAAATCGTTTGCACGAAATTCGTTATAACGAAAATCGTATTTATAAACACTTTTTCAAATCGAATTTCACACATGAATCGATTTGACGAAACTCACATTTGAGAATCGAATTCGGTTTTGTAAATCGATTTCAAATGTCATGTAGACGATTGGCATTGTCATTTCGATTTGAATTTCAGAATGTTGTTTCATAAGAGTTGCCATGTGGTAGAATAATTTTGCTTTTGTTCAACTTTTTTTAATAATTTGTGATTTAAATACTGAAAAATATTTGTAAAACGTTATTAAAAATCAAGATAGGTGTTTTACATTTATATAATATTTTATTCTATGTGATTTTAAATAATAACTTATTCTGTTAAGAAAACCACATTATATTTTATATTATGGCCACTCTGACATAATGTAAACAAACCAAAATCGATTTAATCAAACCTATGTCGACTGCTTCATGTAAACATTAGCACAAATTTCGATATTCGTTATATCGAACCTCGTGCAAACGTATGAGCAGCGTCATGTAAATGAGGTAATTGTTATTTATTGCAAAATGTATTAGAAATATTTTTCTTTAAACCAACCACCACAATGTAACCCATTACGGATTGCACACTGGCCGGAATTCCCGCATTTTAGCCATAAAGTCCAAAATTAAAAGTATTTTTTTTAAAACTTCTTTGCTATTTTCGAATTCTAGATACCTCAGCCGGTATTAAAATACTAACCAACACTTTTGTTTTGCTATCCCGGTGGTTATGCAGTCCTTAAAAGCCAGCTGTTTTTTTTTAAATCTTGCCACTAGGTGTTTCAACTAAAACTCATTTTTAGTTTTTGAAGCTGTCGTATTTAGATAATAGTGAATCAATTGTTTATTGAAATAATGAAAAATAAAGCTCAAGGTATTTACTTAAGAATAGAATGTGTAGAATATTTTATATGTCCTTTTGTTTTGTAATTATTTTTAGTTTTTTTGTGTTGTCTTTTTATTAAAATCTAACATCAAAGTGGTTGTCTTTCGTGGAGCAGAACTAGTGAATAAATTAAAATCAACTGCAGTTGTTAATGTGTAACGAAACTTCAATATGATAGTATTAATAACTTTTGCGCACATTTGCGCCATATTAAAATAAAATGAATGAATTCTTGTAGAAATGTTTGAAGTTGGTAGGAAAGTAAGCAGAAAAATAGTGCTCTATTGCACGGGGCCTTAAGGAAAACTTCCGACTTTGACTTATCGAATGAAAACATATCAGACATAAAAAAGGAAATTCGTTGGCTCGAATGCTATATCAAGAAATGCATTTAAAAATACAACAGACATATCGCACATGTTTAACTAAATTTTTACAACTCAAAAAAGAGCATTTCGAGAAAAACGTGTTTAAAGTTTTCAACTTACTCACAAATTGGCTAATTATAGACGAAATATTCTCTTCTCACGCGGAGAGTGTGCAATTTATTAAAATGAAATTTTTACACAATATAAAACATGATATAACGAATAATTCTGCATCATTAAAAACACGTTTTTTGAGTTATAACACTTAAATAAACATGTTCGATATGGACCGATTTGAATTGTTACAAGAAAACAATAAAGTCAAAATGATGACATACAAACAAAATTGTGAGAAAAGTTTGGAGTTCATATACATAGATAAGCCCAAACAAAATGGTTGTGGGAATTTAAATGATGGGAATAAGGCTAGATGATTATTTTCAAATGTTGAATTGTTTAGCTCAATATTGGAGTTCGATGAACAGATTCTTCATAATTTTCACATTATTGTAATTGCACTCTCTTACGAGTTTCAAATTAGAAATTTAAAATTTCAAGAGTTTTGAGAAAGACCTGCTTCATAGCAAATGTGCATAAATTATTGGTTCATGGATCCTAAATTATAGAAGTTGCAGTTCTTCCCGTAGAGTGCCTGGGAGAAAACGCGTCCGAGGCACGTAAGAAATATTAGAAGCGCGATAGAAGATCACATGCCAGGCAAAACAGCAGGCCAATTATTAATACTGATGTTTTTTACAGGGGTCTGGCCTTATAAGATCCATATTTATCAAGTATCTCTATTAAAAAAGGAAATAATAAAAAAAAGAGATAATTACTAAGTATGTTGGAATCACCAACTTCAATAAATAATTACAATATTGAAAACGAGGATTATGAATCTGATAATTATGATGAATTTTTTTTTAGAATTAGATAATAATGATGATCAATCAATAAATTTGTTTAATATATATTTGCAGTTGCATTATAAAGAAAATTCTTTTGGGGGTGGGCGGATTTGTATGGGAGGTAGGTGAATGCGTGGTCCAATCAAGAAGAAATTTTATTTTTAAGTTATACTTGCCTTACCAATACGTGCCAAATTTTATTTTTGAAGTTTATGGCTTAAAAATGTGGATTCCGACCACTGTGGATTGGAATACATATCAAAAAATCTTAGTGACCTTCATTAACATAAGAAAACCTTATTTAATTTTTTATTACCAATAATTACCACTTGGAAGGTTTTAATTGCTATTTAGTGAGCACTACAGAGACAATCGAATTACGTACATTGACAAGTATCTTACAAACTAACCTGTCGATTCTCGTTATTAGATTTATTGTGATAACTTGCTGTTAAAGTCTAACATGGCTGTTAATGAATGTTAAGAGCATTTTGATCTGCTAAATAATAATATATAATAATAATTGATTAGAGTTTTATTAGCTGCTGTCGAGGATCTGATAAATTAAAATGATTCTAATAAAAAAATGTTAAATATTTGTTAACTTTAATTTTATCATAAAATTTCTAATAACGAGAATCGACCGGTAAGTATACCATAAGAATTCAAAGACAAGATATAATACTATTCAAACAATGACTAACAAAAAGTAAATCTAATTAACAGTGACTAATAGGTGACAATAATTATTTATGGCCAGAAAACGTTGTTCTGTCCTTTCAGGTAGGTTACGTGGTAGACGAGTAATTGATATTTGTGATATGTTAAGAAGAAGAATAAGAAGATGTATAATTAAACTATTGTAATGAATGAATTTATTTATTGCAGAGCGTTTTGGTAAACAATATTTTGTTTCAATTCGCCTTTTCCTAATAAGATTAGAGAATATTATTGCGAACAGTTGACGAATTTTATTCGGCGTTGATACTAATGCTGCATCAGCGATTGTTATATACCATTGGTTGTCGCCTTCCAACAATTGCAATTTGCTACATGCTTCTTGATATGTATGGAATACCTCTCTGTTTACTGTTCCAAAATTGAAAAGTCGTTGAATTTGGAACTTTGTTTTGGACATATTTTGTAAAGTTTTCCAAATGTTTTTGCTTTGAATACGCCCGTGATTGTTGATTGTGGTTCTCCTTGTCTACGTGGCTTTCATTTTTACCTGTTTTGCTCAATGTAAAATAGCGTGGAACGTCGCAATAGAATAATGTGTGTGTGAATCTTCCATAAACCATTTTATTTTTTTTTTTTTTCAGTTTGAAAAATTTGGTAAGTGTTGTTTTTGGTGGCTCGAATGCTCGTTATACAGCACTTTCTTCAATGAATGTATCTGCCCATTTGGTTGACGATATTTCGTTGTTTTCAATTTGTTAGTAACGTTGTCCCGGCCGAATGTTAAACATTATACGATTTAAAGAAATATAGAGGACTTGGTCAATAAAAGGCGATTTTAAATATAAATGTAATATATACCTGCCTTCAATAACGCTTCTCTGTACACAACATTTAAAGTGGAATCTCCAAGAATATGTGAATATTAATTATTTTAATTGCTAATACGGAAAAGAGCCACGTATAACTGACCATGCGAAAAGCAACTAACACTCAAATCCACGCTTTCTACCGAAAGATTTTGTCCTTGTGTTTCTTAGTTGTCATTGCGTAACATAAGCCCACTGGAAACTGAACGCGTTTGAAATGAAATGGGAAATTATTGGTAATAAGAGGAATCCGAAGTATAAAAACGCTGTCTCCTTTGCCGCAACCTGTCAAAATTTCTGCTTCAATATAGTCTTTACTATCCATCTGGTGCCATTAAACAATATGGGAGGACTTCAATTTCTTAAAAGGATAATGGGTACTCCTTTTTTAAATTTGATACTGAGTAATGGCAGATCGGGGGCTCTCAGAGACGCTAAAAATTTTATAAAGTAGTAGTGGCTTCTTATTCTATTAATCTATTAATAGAACGATATTCAGTGTTTCCATCCGGGACACTCGTCAATATTCTGTCACTAATTACTGTGGCCTGATCGTTGCTTGCTGTCAGAATTGTTGTTTCGTATAGCCATGAATTAGGTTGATTTGTCAATAATGTTGGGTCACCATATAAAGATGTAATAAGGTCCTGCAGTGATGAAACAGTATTACATAGATTTACAGGTAAAATAATTTTTCATTCTATTTATGGATGTGTTCCGTCATCAATTTTTAATAAAAAGTCGAAAAACATTTGTGCATTTGGGTTACCTTCTGTGTATACCCGCATATTAAATGATAAATGCATTGGTATAACATGTCGCCATAGACTCGAGCTGTTAAGACTTGCTTTAATTTCATCAGCACTCATTCCTTCAGGCATTACTGGTAATGTCTGTCTAACATCACCACAGAATAGCATTGTGACGCCACCCATGGGCCGATCGTCATGTCTTTTACTTCGCAATATTCTGTCCACCGCTTTAACTGCTTTACGGGTTGCCATTGTGCACTCATCCCATATTATTAAACAGCAATCTCTTAAAACCCGTGCTTATTCAGTGTTTCTAGAAATGTTGCAAACTGGACTTTCCGTATTGTCCAAGTTAATTGGTATTTCATAAATTGTATGGGCGGTTTTTTCTCCAAGTAACAACGTAGCGGCTATGCCTGATAAAGCAACAGCAAGAGGAACTTTGCATTGATTCCGTATTTAGGCCAAGATGACTTTGGTGTGAAATGTTTTCCCCTACCACCGGGTGCATCTAAAAACAGCCAAATCAAGTGCTACGCTTTGACATACTCGCTCGAATATTGTACGTTGTTCTGTCGTCAATTTTGTGAGACCATTTTGTAATACATGTTTGAGCTAATTCCGCTGCATTATTATTTATTTCCGCTCTGTTAATGCGTCGATAATTTAAATTTGGAGTGGGCGTACCATAATGAAGCTAAGGATTTCCCAAAGTAGACGTAACTATGTCTTATACCCCGTTTATAAGACACCCGAAACGTTTTGCACTGATATCAGCCTGATTCAGAACGCATGCATAAATTGATTAAATTTTAAATTAAAATACCTAAATCCTTGATAAACAGTAATGCTTCATTATACATCTCTGGCGTGTATTCTATGTTTGGGCATTGGTCGTTTTGTCTTATTCGGTGTAATATGTCTTCCGTCATATAATTTTTGTATTTTTCCCACAAAGTCAATGATTGTGTTAGATAACACGTCGTCAATATAATTACAAACAAAATGGTGCATCAGCAAGTGTGAGGTCCCAATGATTGTTATCTTCAACAATTGCAACTCGCGACATATTTAAATAGTCGACCATTAATTGTTCGCAAAAATGCAAAAGATGTTGGGCAGGGAACATTCTCCAACAATAAACGTAAAAATAACTATTCACGTTGCTTTGGTTGTACTACATAAATTCGTCGCAATGCCTAGGCTTTAAATGTGCTTGTGAATGAAGGAAGTTGATCTCCTTGTTTTCCATTTTTTACCTGATTTGTCCCATGTAAAATAACGTGAAATATCGGTATATAATAATGTTTTTGCAAATTGGCATCAGTTCTTCGACACAATGTGAAAAATTCAGTTAGTATTGTTTTTGGTGGCTCAAGTGCTCTATGGAGAACATTTTTTTTCAGTGAAATATACACGTTGACCGTTTGAAGACTTATTGCTAGATGCTGGACTGAAGAGTTTCTTTCATGTTTGTTATGTTCTTCGTTTGGTATTTCAAATACAGAACTGCAAAGCTCGACATTAATATGAGCCTTATACGGTTTGTACAACAAAATTCTTTATTTAGTTTGTTGACATTTTTATGAGTTTTGTAGTATGATCTTTATAGGACGTTGCAGGTCATGCACAGCGCCATCTATTAGTGTACAAATAAATTTTAAGGGATTTCCAAAGTTGGGATAACTAACATTTTATCGCATCGGACGATCTGGCCACTCTATTCATGTTAAAGCGTCACAATTTCCCGCCAAACTTCTGTATGTGTCATTTCGCTGAAGTGTAAACAACAAACTTTCTTTGTTCTCTAAACACGTCAACTTTTGTGCCAGCAAAACGCAGTTTACGGGAAGCGTTTTTTCACGTGCGAACAACTGCTCCAAAGGTATAATCGGAAAGGTTTTTTGCATCGAATTGTGAAAGTGCAAAAAATCATTGGATAAGCCTGGTCATGCTTCAACTTCAACGGCCAAACCGAATATTCATGGCAAGAAGATAATGCTGTGCATCTGGTGGGATCAACTCGGAGTGAACTAC
Source organism: Amiota communis (assembly GCA_037043315.1). Classification (NCBI taxonomy): domain Eukaryota; kingdom Metazoa; phylum Arthropoda; class Insecta; order Diptera; family Drosophilidae; genus Amiota; species Amiota communis. Next base: position 219,361 of record JBAMAV010001411.1, on the reverse strand, counting down.
TATGAGCTGCTCCAGCCTAACGAAACCATCACTAGGGATAATTGCAGCAATTGATGCAATTGAGCCGAGCATTGAGGCTCAAACGCCCCAATTTGCCACAAGACATGTCAAAGTGATTTTGCTTCACGACAACACACGACCACTTGTTGCAAAAGCCGTTAAGGAATCTTTGGAGGTACTAAAATGGGATGTACCACCCCACCCGCCTTATTCACGAGACATTGCTTCTTTCGACTACTACTTGTTCCGGTCGAAGACTCATCGCCTGCCTAAGCAGAACTTCACTTCTTTCGAAGAATGTTCGAGTTTTGGATAGCTTCAAAAGACGAGGAATTTTTCCAACGCGGAATCCGTATGCTGCCTGAAAGATGGGAAAAGTCGTAGCTAATGATGGACAGTAGTATTATGAATAAATTGCATTGTATCAGCTCCTCGGAATAAAGCTTCAAAGTCACTAAAAAGTCCTTTAAAACTTATTTGTACACCCAATAACCAATTTGTGGACATTTAAAAACAAAACATTTAATTTGAAATTAAAAAATATTGAACTCATTAACCGAGATCATCTATCTATCAAGTTGGACGAACAAAAAAGCTCAGTTTCAAGTAATAACACAGTTAGCCGTTAAGTATGTATACACAAAATAATAATTTAAATAATTGTTTTAACATCATGGCATGGAAAGCGCGTGCCGTAAAATGTAAAAGAAATGAACTTATACATATTCTTAATAAAGGGGTTTCCAATAAGAGGTGTTATTTTGAATAGCCCGCTATTTCGGTAGATGTCACTTTTGAAGCATCCCCTATTTTCCTTACAATTATTACAATGTTAAATTTTTAAAGCAAATGTATTTATTTTATCTAATTAAACTTCTTAGTTGTTAAGTTAGTTTAATGTAACTAAACTCTATAAATGTAAAATAATCAGAAATACAAATAACATGGGTTCAATTAAATAATAATAATAATATATCAAGTTTGACCAAACTACATAAATATAAAAAATTTCATCAAGATTGGTTCAGTAGAGTCGGAATCCATAATCCTTAAACTCTGTGCCACGAGATTTTTATATATATATAGACGATGCGAAATCGAATCAGTGTTTGGCAGTAAAAGAGTATTTATTGACCAAAACCAGAAAGAAGGCTATCATTGGCTATGCCAAAGATGTAATGCTCTTCACGCTCCTCCGAGTTGCATCCAACCTTCCTTTCTTATTTAATTGATAGAGATCAGAAACTTATAGTGTCCAAATTTCAGTTCGATATGTTAAAATACAAAAAATTTTGTATAATAAGAACATTAATTTAACGGGGGTTTGTATTTGAGGTACCTCTCCTGGTAACCGTAGTATCATGAAAATTACACGGTTGATGGATATAGATCAGAAACCTATAGTGTCCAAATTTCAGTTCGATATGTTAAAAAACTCAAAACTTTTGTAATAAGAACATTAATTAAAAGTGGGGTTTGTATTGGAGGTACCCCCCTAGTGGTCCGGTTTGGCTGATTCCGACAAATGTGCGTATGGTAAAAATAAACCTATGTGCAAAATTTCAGCTGTCTAACTCAAAAACTGAGGGACTAGTTTGCATACATACAGACGGACTGACGGATATGGCTAAATCAACTCGTCTCATCGAGCTGATCACAAATATATATACTTTACTGCGATGTCTCCTCCTGTGTGTTACAACCTTCATGACAAACTTATAATACTATTCACTCCCGTAAAGAGTATAATGATATAACATTTTTGGGTCGTCGTGAAGCACCTTGTCGGACAGCAATACAGAAATTGTTGGAAAAATTCGAGCTGCTGAGACAAGTTAGTGCTGTGAAGAATAAAACCCGTGCACGTCGGTCAAGAACAACTGATAATATTGTAATTGTAGCCCAAAGTGTTGAAGAAAACCCAGGTTTGTCTATTCCTCATCGTTGTTTGGAATTGGGCATGCCACAAACGTCATTAAACCGTATTTTGCATAAAGATTTGGGTCTTAAGGCTTATAAAGTTCAGTTAACACAAGATCTCAAGCCGGTCGATCCTCAAAAACGTTTGAAATGCATAGAAATGATCCGGAATTCCAACGAAAAATCATCTTGACTGATTAGGCACATTTCCACCTCGGTGGCTACTTGAACAAGCAAAATTGTCGCATCTGGGGCTCGGAAAAGAGTTATTGTTGAAAAGCCTCTCCATCATGAACGTGTGACTGGTGCGGTTTACGATCCGGCGGGGTCATTGGACCTTACTTTTTCGAAAATGAGGCTGGAGCAACAGTTACGGTGAATGGATTGCGCTATCGAGAGATGATTAATGATTTTTTATGGCCGGAATTGGATGGTATTGATCTGGACAACGTTTACTTTAAACAAGAGGGCGCTTCGTGCCACACAAGCAACGAAACCATTAATCTTTTACCATGTTATCTCTAGAAGAGGTGATCACAATTGGCCACCGAGATCTTGTGACTTAACACCTTGCGACTTCTTCCTTTGGGGCCACGGGAAAGATAAGGTCTACGCCAACAGCCCAGCGTCGATTCAAGATCTCAATGGAATTCGTGAGGCTATCGAGCAGCCACTTTGCGATTTGGTTATGGAAAATTTCATGAAAAGGATATGGTCCTGTAAGCGTGGTCGTGGTGGCCATTTGGCTGATGTTGTTTTCCATTATTAACGACATACCTTCCTCTTTATAATGAGATAAAAATCCGATCATTTATCTCAAAAAATGCCATTTTTCTTTGAATATCAAAATAACACCTCTTATTGGAAAACTCTGTATAAGTCATGTCCATATCTGTCTATTAAGCGAAACGTGGTTAACCAATAAAGATAGATTCCTCCTCCCAGGCTTCCATGTCTATAGGAACGACCGTCGTTGTTATAAGGGGGGTGGAGTAGCAATAATCATTAAAAGAAACATTAAACATAAGCAGATAGCTGAAATAAACACCCATCTTATAGAAAACGTTGGCATATAGCTGGAATTAAATGGAGGGAACACCTTAAAAATTTTAGCTCTCTATTTTCCAGGCTCTCAGTGCAAGGTAAATTCAGTGTTATTCACTCCAGAGATCCCACATATGTCCCGCCCAATTACAAGTCTAAACCTTCTACACTAGACCTCTTCTTAGCAAGTTCTCCCCATTTTCTCATTGAACCACTAGTTCTGAACGACCTTTCATCCGACCATTTACCCATTGTATGTAAAATTACGTATACCATAACTTCTTTCAATAAACAAACAATACTCTACTCAAAAGCAAATTGGAAGTTGTTCAGGCGTATCCTCAGCCAAAGCTTCCGTTGCACATCATCTTTAAATAATAATACACTATCTACCTGTAATGAAATTGACTCCATTATTGACTTCTTAACAACTAGCGTATGGAGCAATTGGCCAAACAGTACCTAAATCAAATGTCATTTGAACATTTAACTCCAAAATTCCTGCTAATATTACTGAGCTTATCAAAATAAGAAACATTCCACGAAGACATTGGATAAGATCTAGGCAACCAATCGTCAAAGCCAGATTAAATTTTCTCAACCGTCAAATTAAAATGCTAATGTTTGAATTTCATAACTCTACCAGGAATAATAAACTATCCTGTTTAGACACAAACTCTAAACCATTTTGGAAAATTACCAAAATAATCAAAAATAAAAAACAATTCGTTCCTAGCTTCTGTTACAATAATAAGGTTTACAGTACTAGAGTAGAGAAAGGTAATATCATGAGTGAAATATTTGAGGAAAAGCATCACCTCACTAATTCGCTTTCTGATCCAACCACTGTGGCACTTGTTAACAGCTCGTTTAGCTCATTGAATAATAATATATTACCAAGCGACAAAACTATCACTTTTGTGGATGTTTAGAAAGTTGTTCGTGTTCTAAAAACGAAGAAGTCCCCAGGCCCTGATAACAAACCAAATATCTGCCTGAAACATCTCCCCAAACGAGCCCTAACGTTATTAGCTATAGTCTTAAATAAATTCATGAGCATCGGTTACTTTGCACGCTGCTGGAAGTTAGCTAATAACGTTGCAATTGCAAAGCGAGGTAATCTTGCTGACTCTCCAGAAAGTTACCGCCCTATTAGTCTTTTGAGCGGTTTCTCCAAAATATTTGAGCGACTACTTAAACTTATGTTGAATACTTTCATTGAAGAAACAATATTCTTCCGCATTCACAGTACGGTTTCAGGCCTACTTTAAGCTGCATTCATCCGCTGATGAATCTTAAAAAAATTGTCAAAAACAAGTTAAACTCCAAGAAATCTGTGGGCATGGTCACATTGGACATTCAGGCTGCTTATGACACTGTATGGCACAAAGGCCTCATCCATAAGCTTTTACTCACCGGTGTGTCCTTGTATCTAGGTAAAATGATAAATAGTTTCCTATCCGACAGATATTTCTGTGTTACTATGGATGGTGTCAAGTCTGTTAAAAAACTTATTACTGCAGGCGTTCCTCAGGGTTCTGTGCTAGGTCCCACGCTCTATAATTTGAACACCTACGATATACCAACGCTAAATCATTGTCAAGTTTTAATTTTTGCTGATGATACTGCTCTCTTCTGCTCTGGCAATAGCTATAGTGAGATTCAACATTTCCTTACAGAGGCTTTTAACAACTTTGATCGATACTTTTATAAGTGGAAAATTAAGCTAAATTCCAATAAAACAAATGCTATATATTTCACCCGGAAGCGTATGCCTTGTCACTTACCAAACACTAACCTACTACTTACCTCCAAATCAATAAAATGGGAGAACTGCATAAAATATCTCGGTTTACATATAGACAACAAACTAATGTTCCGTTGTCATATAAGCAGGACAATTGATAAAATTAATAAAACTATAATTCTGTACCCCTTAATTAAAAGAAAAAACTTTCACTACAAAATAAATTAATAATTATAAAATCTATAGTTGTGCCAATCATTTTATATGGGACCGAAGTTTGGGGTGATTGTGCTACCTGTCATCGCAAGAAACTGCAAACATCTCAAAATAAACTTTTAAAAATGATTTTTGATCTTCCTTTCTACTACTCCACTTCTCTGCTTCATGAAAAGGCAAATATCGGCATGGTAGATGAAAAAATCTGTAAAGCAAATACAATTTTTAATTTAAAAAACGAATTATTACACTCTTCTAGAGTTGATTAATACGTAACAGGCTGATTCACTCATTAGCTTTATTAAGTATTGATCCTTAGTTTTAAATTAGTTCTAGTTTTAGGTTAAGTATGTAAATAAACTATAAATGTAAGGTTTTTGCATCCCCTATTTTCCTTAAAATTATTAAAATGTTAAATTTTTTAAGCAAATGTATTTATTTTATCTAATTAAACTTCTTAGTTGTTAAGTTAGTTTAATGTAACTTAACTCTATAAATATAAAATAATCAGAAATACAAATAACATGGGTTCAATTAAATAATAATAATAATATATCAAGTTTGACCAAACTACATAAATATAAAAAATTTCATCAAGATTGGTTCAGTAGTTTCGGAATCCATAATCCTTAAACTCTGTGCCACGAGATTTTTATATATATAGACGATGCGAAATCGAATCAGTGTTTGGCAGTAAAAGAGTATTTATTGACCAAAACCAGAAAGAAGGCTATCATTGGCTATGCCAAAGATGTAATGCTCTTCACGCTCCTCCGAGTTGCATCCAACCTTCCTTTCTTATTTTGTTGATAGAGATCAGAAACTTATAGTGTCCAAATTTCAGTTCGATATGTTAAAATACAAAAAATTTTGTATAATAAGAACATTAATTTAACGGGGGTTTGTATTTGAGGTACCCCTGCTGGTAACCGTAGTATCATGAAAATTACACGGTTGATGGATATAGATCAGAAACCTATAGTGTCCAAATTTCAGTTCGATATGTTAAAAAACACAAAACGTTTTCTAATAAGAACATTAATTAAAAGTGGGGTTTGTATTGGAGGTACCCCCCTAGTGGTCCGGTTCGGCTGATTTCGACAAATGTGCGTATGGTGAAAATAAACCTATGTGCAAAATTTCAGCTGTCTAGCTCAAATACTGAGGGACTAGTTTGCATACATACAGACGGACTGACGGACATGACTAAATCAACTCGTCTCATCGAGCTGATCAAAATATAGGTATATACTTTGCTGCGATGTCTCCTCCTGTGTGTTACAACCTTCATGATAAACTTATAATACAATTCACTCCCATGAAGAGTATAATGATATACATGTGGGATTCGTTGCAGATATTGTTCGCAGACACATCAAAGTAGGAAAATTTGTTATTTATACTGAAATATCGGATCACAACTACAATACGAGGCAGTTCATTAAGTACCCGTGTTTGACGATATAGGACGTTCCTGAGTGAAGTAAGTGTTATCATCGTGTGCTGCCATCTATCAGACGACGCTAATACAAATTTCAGACTGATTGATAGACTAGTTTTCACTTGGCAGCCATCCGAGTCAGACAAGTTTTGATGAGGAGCGACCAGGACGCCCGGCAGACGTACGATAGTGCGTGAAGTAGCAAAGGCCGTAGGTGTGTCGACCGGAACGGCAATTAATATTTTACATGATAAGTTGGCGTTGAAAAAATTGTCGGCCCTATGGGTGCCGCGATTGCTCACGCTGTACAACAAGCGGATACGGCTGTTAACTTCGAAGCAGTGTTTGAGGCAAATTAAGCGAGATCCGAAGGATTTTTTGCGTCGAGTTGTCACCGTTGATGAAATCTGGATTCATCATTACACACCAGAAACTATGCACCAATCAAAACAATGGATTTCTCCCGGTGAATCTGCACCAAAGAAGGCGAAGACGGTCCCATCGGCCGGTAAGGTCATGGTGGGATGCGAAGGGCGTCATCCTCATGGATTTTTTAGAAAAAGGAAGAACGATCGCTGGACAATACTACAATGGGTTATTGGACCGTTTCGACAAAAAAATAAAGGAGACACGGCCGCATTTGGCGAAAAAAAAGGTGTTGTTTCAGCACGATAACGCACCAGCACATTCGTCTGGTGTTGTCTCTGCCAAACTGCATGAATTGCGTTATGAATCGCTGCCGCAACCCCGTATTCACCCAATCTGGCTCCCTGCGACTTTTTCTTGTTCCCTAACATGAAGAAATGGCTCGCGGGAAAATTTTAGCTCAAACGAGGATGTCATCGCCGAAACAGAGGCGTATTTTGGAGAGTTCGACAAATCCTATTTTTTGAAGGGGTTAAAAAAATGGCCGGAACGTTGGGAGAAGTATATCTTTCTAAAAGGGGACTATGTTGAAAAATATAAAATGTTTAATTGAAAAAAATTGTGTCTTTATTTCTAATACGGGTACTTAATGAACCTGCCTCGTAAAGTTCAAAAAATTCTTATAGATTTATACGTTACAATTTCAAGCGTAAAATTTGTAAGATGCTCCTACCTTGCTAGAGACATCAAGATGACAACGACCTTAAAACTCGAATCTCATATTTTTACAAATATGAAACCGGACAGGCATTTTACCAAGGTTTAAAATTTAGGATTTACAATCCAAAAATGAAACAAACTTTATATGAGATAATTAATAATTAATTTTAACAGAAACCCCATTAAACCTTAATTCCACAACTCTGAAACACCCTCAAATATTAATGAAATTATACACATCGATACATACACCAACAGCAATAAATCATTCATTATTTTTATTGATAAATTCCTAAACATGCTATATTGTTTCACTTACCAGATAGAAATAGCCAAAAAATTAAACGTAAAATCCAAAAATTTATTTCCATTAAAAGAAAAATAAAATATACAAATACAACAATACAACATTTGCATACAAAATTTTCTGTCCAGTTAAATTAGCTAAGTCTGTCATTCAATCTGTCCGTCTGTGTAACCGTCTGTATGTTGCTTTTGTTTTTGTAATTGTTGTTGTTGTGTTTACGTTTGCCGTCTATCCCCTATTGCCATTAATTAGATCATCTTCGAGCTTCTGTATGTTTTTCGTTCTCTTTTCTTCGTATATTCGTTTGCTTTTGTAAAACACACAATCTGTTTGCTTGCATGTTGTTGCTATAAACATTTTTATACACACAAACTGCATGTTGTTGTTGTGGTAATGTAATCTCTTTTTTGAGACTTTTCCGGTGGATTTTCCAATAATTATTATTTGTTGGGGATATAGCAATAGAAATACACATTCTGTGAAAATTTCAAGTGTCTTCCTAGTGCGGTTCATGAGATACAGAATCTGAAAAACGTTACAATCTGTATTTTTTCACTCAAAATTTTTACTACATTTTTGCCCAACGCCCTAAAGAAGTTTCACTTCAAAAATTAATACTCGTACTGTACTAAGGGTAAATTATCGAGTGAATTTATGATACTAAATTTAAAAAAAAAGACGGTAGATTTTTAAACAACCCACTATAACGCAGAAAAGTACTCTCAGACTTAATATCAATGCGCTTCTCTTACGCTCTCGCGTGTGTCGGCAGCGACAAATATATAAATTTTTTCAGTTCCTCTATGTGTTTTTCATTGGATTTTACCGACATATTCTCATAGCGGTAACAAACCAAAAACTAATGTGTATGCCGTTATGTTCTCGCGTAGTTTTGGTTAATCATCGTAAGTAGAAATAGGAAACTAAAAATTTTTCAATGCACATAAGTTCATAAGTTCGCAGAAATGAATAAAATGTATTTAAGAAGACAACATCGTTGAATTCCCATTTGACATAAAAGCTTATTTACACATAAGTTCTTAGTTTATATGCAGTTCACTTTGATTTTATTGAACTATTTTTAACTTAAATCGACTTAAGCTTTTTAGTTAAAATATTTAAAAAACAATGAAAGATGTTACCAAAACCTGTCTCCACTTAAGATATTTTGACGTATGCATCACTGTTTGAGAAAACTTAAGTGAAAAAGTAAAACGATATAATTATTATCTTATGCCATATTTTTAGAAAATTCTTTAGTCGATATTCTTTTTTTTGAAACGGTGAATAATAATAACATTCTAACTCAATTTACCCAATTTTCGACATAAACTACTCTGACTTGTTGACACAGATATGTATGTATAACTCTTTCATAAGTAACTAAATACATAAACGTTTAGTAATGAACCCTGTAACATATAACTGCTCTTCAAGGAACACCTAAGTGTCCCAATTGAAGTCCTTTATCCGGGTAGGTGTCCTCAAGGTTGCTCGGCCACGCAATTCAAACTCCGGCTCTAGCTCGTCGACGATTGGGGTGAATTAAGTTACCGACCTTGACCCGCTATGTCATTATAAATAAAAAAAATTTTGCATGGAATATAAAAAACAAAACAACAAAAGAATTTACAAGAGAAAAAAACACCATGACACGCTTGTACCCTCCCTACCTAGGTCACCAACCAAACTGTTGGGACCCCACGATGATTATATTCAACCCATCTTTCCCTTATTCCTAAAAAAAATAGAGGTAGCACTGCAAAAGAAAACACATAAGAGGGGATCAAAACAAACGGAGTCAAATAATAAAGTTCCATAACAACAATAAGTTTCCCTATCCAACGACGAAAGCGCTTACGTTCATAGAACAGGGGTTGTGGGGAGGAAATATATAGCCGCAATAATCAAATAAAAATTCTTCTCTCTTACCCAAAAATAAATAACCTTTTCTTATGCATTACTATTACAAAAAAAAACTGAAAATAATGAAAATAAAATAACAAAACAGAAAAAAAGAAAACAACAATAAAATAATAATAATAACAAAATTAAAAATTGAAATGGATCAAAATCAAGACTTGACAATAATTAAAAACAGGAGGAACACAACAAAAAAAAAAAAAATGCAATCAGGCATAACGCAAATAAAAATAAACAACCGGTTATACCGCAATTTGTACTCTCCTATAGGTAACCAACAAAACAAATTCAATGTTGCAGCCAGGTAGAAGAATTAATAAAAATATAGATACATAAAAAAAACAAAAAAAAATTATCTGTTTTCCCAGCATTAGCTATTGTCCTCCAATGGCCAAATCCAACTCCAACACTGACTGGACCGGATTTTGAAGATGATGCTACCAGATGCGTGCGAGAAAAAAAAACCCCGTTGTTGACTTTCCTTTTAGGGCCACCATTGACGAGTACCACTGGTCTACTTCCTCGAAATTTTCAGAGCGACACTGCACACAGCTTCTACTATCTCCTTTTTCTTTTTTTTATATTTTTTTCTTAAGTTCCCGATGCCGGCCCGTTATTGTAGTGTATTTTTTTGCAATATGAAATCATTTAAAAAAAAAAAATTCAATCGATCGAGAGCACCAAAACCAAACTCCTTTTTTTATTTTCTTTTCAAGCCCGCTTAATTTAACGGGTAATTACTCGACAGACAGAACAACCGATAAAGCGACCCGCACTGTCGTGAGTTAAAATTCCAACTGCTCTTTTCCTTTTTTTTGTTTCCTCTATGCCCTTATATACCCATTTTTTTAGGCGCCAAGAAAAAAAAAACTAACTGTACAGATCAGAATAGCTGACACGAGCTTTAAGTGATGAGATACTGATTACTTTGACCCTTCTAGCAACACTAGCTTTGTATAACACTTACTAAAACCTACAGAGGGCGTTCAGACAATTTCCCTAATAACGTTTCCTGCTTCAAGCGATACTACAACCCATCATTTATAGTTTATTCAATGCAATTTGATGCACTTAGGTAACCGATGAAAGGATAGCTTAATCGTTGTTTATAATTTAGGAATTCATTTCCACTTAAAGGACTGATGAAATAATAAGAAGCCATTAAAAGAATAGTTGAAGCTTTATTTGTGGTTTACTTTAAATTTGTTTGTTGTTGGTAAGATGCAACAACCGGCTATCCGATTCATCTCTAATATAGAGAGGTTAAATAACACAATTACGGAAAGGATGAGAGTTTTGAACTTGGAAGATAAAACACCTATTACAGTAAAGGCAATTACATTTTACAATAATTCCTTCCAGCCACTAAAAAATTTACACCTTTTGAAGCTCAATCTGGCAAAGTAAATCTTAACGAAATCAAGCAAAAAATAGAAGATATGAAACACAAATGGGAAGATTGAAAATGTTCATCCCATAAATATAAAAAGAACTACAAAATTTGCATTAGCAGAACCAACAAATAATACAAATTAACAAATTTTTTTTACAAAAAGATTATATAGAAAATAGAATACAATATTAAAAAACAGAAAAACTACATATAAAGTAAGACCTCAGGAGAGTTTTTTGACTAAGAGTTATAAGTTTGTCATAAAGTTTGTGACACACAGAAGGAGACACCGCAGACCACATAAAGTATATATATTTGCGATCAGCTCAATGAGACCCCCCTTTAAATATTGTTCTTATTAAAAAAAGTTTTTTGTTTTTTAACATATGGAACTGAAATTTGGACACTATAAATTTGTAATCTATGGCCATCAATCATGCAAATTTCATGATCCTAGGGCTACTAGGTGGGGTACCTCCCATACCACACTTTAAATTAATGTTCTTGTTAGAAAACCTTTTTTGTGTTTTAACGTATCGAACTGAAATTTGGACTCTAAAAGTTTCTGAAATATATCTATTTAGAAAATTGTAATATCCTATAAAATTGTCATTTTCAATGACAATTATCAAATCACAAGATCAAACATTCAAAGTTGTGGGATTATACCTGAGCATTCAGTGTTTTTCCCATGGAGAGTTATATGTAGCTGTTTGACGCGTCAATTCAGTTCGTATTGTGTAATGACAAAAAAGCTGTAGAAATTGTATACAAAGACATATTGTAAACAAAAATTTGTTAAAAAATGAATTAATAAAATTTCATGCTATTAATACCAAAGCGATATTTTTTAAATTGCACCCGTGCAAAGCAGGGCGGTTTGCTAGTTTAAAGAATAAATGTACAATAAAATTGCCACCCAAACTGATGTGGTGCTAAGAAAGGAAGGTTGGATGTAACCCGGAGTAGCGTGAAGAGTATTACATCTTTGGCATAGCCAATGATAGCCTTCTTTCTGGTATTTAGTAAATTTACTTATTTGTAGTTTTGTTTGTTTCTTTATATATTTATTTAGTACATTTGCTTATATGTATAGTTTTGTTTGCTTATTTATATAGTCGTTTTATACATTTACTTATATGTATTATATTAATTTATTTTATTTAAATTTCGAGCTCATCATCTCACGTCTTGCTTAGTTGATCGTCCGACAACGATTAAACTGATCTGCGCTAACCAAACCCAAACATACCACCAAACTACACACAACATCAACTCTCTCACTCTCTATTTCTGTCTTCTTACACAAAACCCACCACTAAATTACATATATCATCAACTTAGCGCTCTCACTCTCATTAGTGCTGACCACTGCGCGTAGTTCTCATCTCCCTCTTATTCTCATTTCCTACATTCGGCCCACCTAACTTGTCGATCGTCTCGAATGATATAACCCATGGTTTCATATGTTCAGCCACTGTGGTAGTTTTCCATGGCCCCTCCGTAACTTCTAATTTTTCCACGTCGTATCTTCCATGTTTTTTAACTAATACCACTTTGTATGGCCCCAAATATTTCCCTTTTAATTTCAGACCCACTCCATACTGTGTACGTTTAATTGCCACTACATCATTAACTTTATACCGTAACAATTCAATATTTTCTTTAGCACGACTACGCAATTCTTCTCGTTCTTGCTCTATTTCTTCCATCAACAACTCTTGAAACATTCCCCTAAGCTGACTCTCACCTGCTAGTCTCATGTTCAATCCAGTGATTATTCTAAATGGAGCTATCTTCGTACTTCTTGGTTCTGTTTTATTTATTATCTGGTGCACCCTACCCACATACTTGTACCACGCCGTTGGGTTTTCTATACTCAATTTGGATAACATGGGCACCACAACCCTGTGCATTCGTTCAACCTGTCCGTTTCCTCGTGGAACTCCAGTTGCTATCAGAAGATGTTGAATATTTTGCTCTTGGCAATACTATTTAAACTTACCCGAAGTGAAAGCTGTGCCCCTATCCGAAACAATCCTTAGTGCATTACCAAAGTTCACTGCCTGTTTCTCTAAGGAATTTATCACCTCCTCAGTACCTGTGCCCCTAGTTGGATACAACCAAACAAACTTAGAAAACCCATCCACTACCACTAACAAATAATTGTATCGCATATTAGTAAGTTCCATTGGCCCCACATGATCCACATGGTAAGTCACAAATGGTCTATCTCCCTTATCAATAGATTTTATATGACCCTCTTTTTTGCCTGGTTTTGCATTTACAATAATACACTTAACGCAATTCCCTACCACCCTAGTAACCTTATCGCTTAACTTTGGGATATAGTATGACCTTTCTACCAAATCCTGCATCTTTCTTGCTGAAAAATGTCCCTGCTTGTGTGCCAACTGTATTATTTCGTTCTCCATTTGTACCGGTATCACCATTGGTTATTTGGATCTTTGAACAACACTTGATTCTCGATATAAAAATCTTCACATCCCCCTTTTTCTACTGCACACTTCACTGCCTTTACCCAGTCATCTTGTAGCTGCGCTTCTTTTACCTGACACAACACACTATCTGTCAACAAATAACATGAGATTCTACCCGTCCTATGCTCTATTTTATAATCATAATCCTGCAAGTACATTGCCCAACGTGCCACTCTCAAGGGAACTTCTTGCTTCTTCATAGTCATCGCAAATGCATTACAATCAGTTACGATTGTAAATTTCATTCCTAACACATATATACGACACTTATACAAAGCTCCTATTATTGCCAGAACTTCCAACTCATATGAATGGTACCTTTGTTCACATGGTTTTGTTTTCCTACTCGTAAACTGTACTGGATGAAACAACCCGACCTCCATATCCTTCTGTAGTAATACTGCTCCAAACCCATACATAGACGCATCTGTATGAATCTCTGTCTGTAGTTTTGGATTGGAACCTCAGCACTGATTCACTTGTTAATGCTCGCTTTAGATCTTCAAACGCTATCTGCTGCATTTCTTCGTAAACAAACTTTGAGTTCTTTCGTAACATGTCTGACAACGGTCTTGCCATTACTGCATACCCTTCTATAAATCTCCTAAAATATGATGTTAAACCTAAAAATCGTTGAATTGCTTTCTTGTCATTGGGTATAGGGAACTGGGCTACCGCTTTGATTTTCTCTTGACTTGGTTTTATTGTACCCTTTCAATTATGTATCCCAAAAATTCCACTCTTTCCTGTAACCACTGACGCTTATCCCAATTCAATCTCAAACCATTACTTGCTGCCAACTTAAGTACCCGTCTCAATTTCTGCATACCCTCTTCAGTATCCTTACTAGGTATGATCACATTATCCATCTACACATTTGCATCATTTTCAATAATCAACTCTCGCATTATTGACATAATGAACCTTGTAAAAACCGCTGGTGAATTAGATATTCCAAATGGCACATACAAGAATTCGTACTGTCCATTTTGAGTGACAAATGACGTATACTTCCGTGACCCTATCTCAACAGGTACATGAAAATATCCATTCTTCAAATCTAATGTCGTGAAAACTTTGGCACCCTGAAGTCTGTCTAATACCCAATCCATCTGTGGCATTGGAAAATTATCCCTTACAATTTTCTCGTTCAATCTTCTGTAGTCGCAGCATAACTGTTTATTTCCGTTCTTCTTTGCCACTAGTACTATTGGTGCTGCATACTCAGACATGCTTGGTTGTATAATCTTTTCCCTCAACCACTCCTGAACCTGCTCATCAACAAACTTTTGATCAACATAGGGTAACCTTCTGGGATGCTGAAATATAGGTATTTCATCCGTCAATAAGATTTTCATTTCCACAGGGGCATTCGGATTTCTCACTGGCACATACTTTTCTATTAATGTTTTCACCTGACCCGCCTCCTGTTCACTTAAATGCGACAAAACTGACTTAAAGTTGTTTTCCTCTTCCTCTACAGACAATTTACATATGTTGGTCAAACTCCTTCAACACTTCTCGACATGAACTATTTTGTGTTGTTGGTTTGTTCACTACATCATCCCTACATAAAAATCTTGTACCCTTTTTGGTAACTCTCATATCGACATTTTCTAGAATTGTCCTTCCCAATATGGCATCAAACCCCATATCCTCGTCGGCTACAACATGGAACTCTTAAGTACATAGCAATGTTATCAATTTTCACTGGTATCTTAATTCTTCCTAAAGTCACGATTTTATTTTCTCCTATGCCCGTAAGACATTTCTCCGGTCCATTTACTTCAACGTTTCCTAATTTCCTATAAACCTCTCGCACAAATCCGCACCTGTATCCACTAGACCCTTGAATACAACTTTTCCCTGTACCACATCTTTCAATTCTAGTCCTGAGGGAGTGAATCTACTTGTCGGATATACTACTCTCATCCTGAATGATGTTGGCATTCTTTTTTAATTTGTGCCTCTTGAGTACATTGATTCGCCTTATGTCCTAACTGCCCACACCTAAAACATGTTATCATGTTATCTTGTATTCCAAAATGAGTTAACAATCTATTCTGTAATTCTAGTTTACGACCTGTCGTCGGTAGATGTAACTCTGCCAGTCTACTCCGTAACTCCTCAACCCGAAGTGCGAGAATCTGATTCATATCCATTTTTACATACAAATATATCTTATATTAACTGAACTACACTTATATATTAACTTCAGTCAATAATTATGTAAATAAAATTATGATTCTGTTAATAAAATGTTAGTTACTCTTCTGTTCTTTTCTTCTCTTATGTGTTTTATGTTAATATTGTTAGAAAAATATATTCTATAAAACACACCATTACATACATACGAAGTTCCAGTTCCTACGACGCCACTCAGCCTCTGCTCTCGCTGTCGCCTTCCACTGCTCAAATGCTGCTACACGTACCACGTTCACGTTTCGTTGTCCCTCAGCTCTTACGCCACACAAATCAGCCACTGCCTTTGCTGTCGCCACAACTGAACCGCTATCCGTCTTTGCATACACAGCACTTCACGTTTTCTCTTATTACGACGCACAATTCGTTCACTTCAATTGTCGTCGCCTTTAGAAAAACGCCACACTGTCGCCACGATGCTCTGCTGATCTTCACCACTGTCTGCTGTTATCCGCTTGTCTGCTTCGCATCGCCATTCGCTTTTGGTTGACCAGCACCACGATTCTGCGCGTCACCAATACCACTTTGTCAATCGGCTATTCGTTCTTTGTTGGTTTCGTTGGCCGACGCCAAAATTCTCTGTTGCCTTTGCCACTGTACCGCACCCGTTGCTTTACCGCCAACGATGCTGTGACTTATCGCATTCCAGAATTTCGACACACACACACACACAATTCTTTTCCAACCAACTGTTATTTTGTCGTTCACTGACTCTTTTCACAATTTTATCCCGGTTGAGCCCCCATTTGTAGTTTATCGTTTTTAATACGATGTATATTTTATTTAGTACATTTACTTATATGTAGTTTTGTTTGTTTCTTTATATATTTATTTAGTACATTTGCTTATATGTATAGTTTTGTTTGCTTATTGATGTAGTCGTTTTATACATTTACTTATATGTATTATATTAATTTATTTTATTTAAATTCCGAGCTCATCATCTCACGTCTTGTTTAGTTGATCGTCCGAGAACGATTAAACTGATCTGCGCTAACCAAACCCAAACATACCACCAAACTACACACAACATCAACTCTCTCACTCTCTATTTCTGTCTTCTTACACAAAACCCACCACCAAATTACATATACCATCAACTCAGCGCTCTCACTCTCAGTAATGCTGACCACTGCGCGTAGTTCTCATCTCCCTCTTATTCTCATTTCCCACATGTATAATATATGATATCGTATAAAATTTAGTATATACCGAGAAGTTACAATAATACAACTCGCGCGACATACAAACCATTTCCTCCCCCTTCATTACCCTGTGTTAAATGTTAAAAATTTAAATAATAAAAGTAACAAATAAGGTTAAGTTATTATTTATAAACAATACATAACTGTAATATCATATTAAGCTTCACAGGAAAACGATTGTTGCGTGGCTTAGAAGTTCTCTGTATCCAAACAATTTTGACTTTGCTTTATACTATGTAATAATAATGGTTCAAAAAAACGTTTTCACGCAAAAACAATTACGGTAGTGTAGCGGGCAGGTCCAATCTTTTTTAAATTTATTATCAAAAAAGCACACTAGTGAAACTGCTGCACAAAATGTTAGGAATCAAGTTTAAAAATAATTGCAAGAGTTGTGTTCTATAATATTATTCATTTATTTCATTATTACAAAAGCAATTTTTGTTTTGAAAGCGTATTATTAAATAATAATTTAAATAATTGAGTCAAGTAACGTAGTGATTTATATGACACTAGCATAGCCCAGCGCGCGTTGCTGCGGCCCCGTCGTGATTTATTATTATTTCTGTTTCGCTGTCTCCTCGCTTGCTACTTCTGCCACTATTGTCAACCAATTCGACTTCTTCGTTGTCGATAGTCATTGATCGCTGCAGGGATGATATCGCAACTCATTTCCGACAGGCGTCGGTCATGACGCCACTTTTTCCCACTCCAGAGACACCGTCACGAATTGATATTTCGTACATCTTTGGAACGCTTGTCTGACGTTGCTCCAAGTCCAAATACTGATCGACTTTGACAAAAAATGCTGGCTTGAGGCGACACCGACACAGCTATTTTGTTGATCCGTATTACGTACACTCGGTTAATTTGGCGCTTGATGACTTCGTAGGGACCGGTATACGTAGGTTCAAGGGTTTGTTTGACAGCTTCAGTACGCAAGAAAACATGAGAACATTGCTCAATGCCTTTGAGCAGAAACACCTTCTCTTTGGTCCGAATTTTTTGCATTTTCAACTATCCCCTTTAATTGTGGATGATAGCTAGTAGTTTGTACATACGTGCTTGCTACCGACGAGGTGAGCCAATTCCTTGAAGATTGGTTGTTATCGTTTGTGGCATCCCAGACAGGAAAAGAGTGAGAATGATCTTCTCGCTGCCCGTTTCTGGTGCAATTCGTCGCATGTCGGCAAGAATCTCAGATGGTTTTAATCCAGTAGTTCTGCCACCTTGCAATAGACGTCGCAACTAGGACTCTGCAGATTCAGCGAACTTTTCGAGTAGACCATTTTTGATACTTTGATATTTGTCTTCAGATGGTGGGCGCGTAACTAAGTCTTCGATAGCTCTCACAAAATCTCGGTTCTTTGTGATCTGGACTCCTCCGGTGGCTGTGATTTCCAAGCGTCGGCCTCTGCCGTCTCCATGGCAAGTGGATCAATTGGCACCAGCCTCGCGGGTACAAGTGCGGTATCTTCCGATACAGTGCGAAAAGCACAGATTACTCTGAGTGCGCACAGTCTGTAGACGCTCTCCAGATGTCTCCTGTTAGAAACCTTGTCCATTGATTTTGCACATATTGGTGCTATATAATAAATATATAGATTAGGTTGCATTCATCAGCAGCAACCTGTGTCCTTGCCTTGGCCCAAGAGTGTTCAGCATTATCCTCGAGAGAGCCTTACACGATCATGCCGCCTTATCACTGGGGTTTATTAAGTGCTCCTTGAAGTCTATGGTCTAGGATAACACCTAGCTACACCAGCGATCTTTTAGTTGTGATGGCCTTGTTACCGTAGCTCTCTCCACGATTTTCCGACTGCTAGTTAGTAGTGCTCCCGTTTATGTTCCGCTAGGCTAAGACAAACGCGGTTCAGCCATGCTGTGCGTGTGTGTGTGTTGGCGCAACTGTGGGTCACCACTTTGGCGAATTGCCTTTTTATTTGTCGTTGATTAAATGTGATGCCAATTACAACTGTTTTAAAATGATATTCTATTTTTTGTTTTTCGCAGGTTTACTACTTCTGCTATTATTGCCAACCACTTCATCTTCTTCATTATAGATAGTCATCGATCGTTATAGGGATGATAGCGCAACTCATTTCCGTCAGGCGTCGGTCATGACGCCACATGACTATAGCTTTTGACTATGAAAGTGAAGTTATTTTATTTTGTTTATTATTTTAGATCGGAGTCCTTTTCTTTGCGAAATCATGTTTTTTTATATGTATTATATGCATATCTGGTCGCATTGGTGTTGTGCAACTTCTGCAATTGTCACTATCTAACAAAAGGTGGCGGTTAGGGTCGCCACAAGTACTCCCCTCGTTAGTGATGAAGTTAATCAGCAGATGTGACTCTTTTGTAGGTGTAAGTATTCAATGGTGGTTCTACTCGTCATCTTCCTTGATAAAGAATGGAGGTTTTAATCGCTCAATTGATCTTTCTCGTTGATGCGTATGGTAAAAACTCGATACCTGAGTCGGTTCTTCACTTCATACGGACCAGTGTATGGTGCTTCTAGTGGTTTCTTAACGTGATCTGATACATGAGTACAGGTGTAGATGTCTTTATGTTGGTTGGTTGGTTGGTTACCGTGGCTGGCTCGTATACCCAATACCAAGCCACAATTAGCACTCGAGTGCTGTTTTGATCCACTTCCTCGCCGAACGCAATCAGTATTACTAAATCCAACCTGTCGAATTTAGGTATTTTAATAAATCACCCGGACATGTGACTGAACAGTCCGAGAGTTTGTCGATGAAGTATTTGCCCAGAAACTTATTTCTAGTCTTTTCCAAGGCTGGGCATTGAAATAGAAAGTGGGTGAGATGTCTTTATGTACAAATTTTGTTTTCGTTCCATGATGTGCTGCAGGTGTTGTGGATCACATGTTGTGTCACTCTTTGACAACATTTCAGCTGCCGATGCGTTGATGTCAGGCCTAGCATTACAGTGGGCAGTATTTTGATCCAAGGGATACTGCTGTTGTACATTATGGCTGATTTGAGTGTGCGATGCCAGCGCTCTTTCATGCCGTTTGCTGAGTGATATGGCTTCGTGTGAAAAGTTCAATGTCGAATTGAATCCCTTGATCTGTAGTGATTGTCTTGAGTGCAGCAAAACGTGATATCCATGTGGTGTAAAACTGTGTGGCAATTGTATTGGCAGATTTGCCTTTAGTTGACGCTTTTCCTCAGTGAGATAGGTTGAGTACAGTTTGGAAAATTCGTCGTCGCAGCGGTTCGGGTATTTATGGACGTAGTGTGGATGTGGAGGAAATATCTATATATCCGGAGTAAGTTTCGAAGTTGCAGTGAAGAATTTTTTTGTATTTGTCCTAGTTCTGTATCATTTTCTCGGTGGTGTAGAATCTCTTGTGGCGAAACGGTTATCGGCATTGTGATTTCGTTGACTCTTGATAGTGCACCTGCAGTTTCGTTATCGGTGCCAGACACATGTATTATATTTGTTGTGAACTCGGCTATTACTATGAAGTTGTGATCGTCCAGAATGTGTCTGAAGTGCTTGATGGCCAGATATATTGCTAACTGCTGTAGTATGATCTTAACGTGTTTCTCATGTTGTTCTTCGTTGTCTGAAAATTTAAGAATATCGTCTACGTACCAGAAAGCGAATGGAGTGTCTCGGAAGACCGAATCCATGTATCTCTGGACTGTTTGAGTCGCATTTCTAAGTCTAAAAGGCATGGCAATGAATTCAAACAAGCCCAATGGTGTGCTCACAGCAGTTTTCTCAATGTTTTGTGGATGCATCGGTATATTGTAGTAAGCATTGTTAATGTCGATTTTGTTGAATGTTCGTTTCGAATATAGTTTTTCATTTACGTCATCCAGATGCGGTACTGGGTGTCTATCAGGCTGAGTGCTCTGTAGTCACCACAGGCTCACCAACCACCAGTCTTTTATTTTACAACATGGATGGGGCTTGACCATGGGCTGTGGCCCATGCCTTGCTGAAGTAAGGTATCGAACTCTTCCTTAATTGCTTTCAATTTGTCTCCCGTATAGCGAAGAGGTGCAAAACGCCTTTGTGATGATTCTCTGCAGTCTATAATCAGTCCGAAAAAATCAGCTCCCAATATCGGTGACTTCACATCAGCGACTACAAAATTCCATTAGAAGGAGCGTCGAAGTCCAATGTCTACATGGAGCCGTTTAAAACGGTATGTGGCGATTCGGCTGTTGTTAGCTGCATATAGTTGAAACTAGTCGGGTATTGTGTATAGTTTTGCGTCTACTGATGGACGTGGGATAACTGACACGACTGATCCTGAGTCAATCAAAAAGTTGAGGTTGCTATTACGATCGCATATGTGTAGTATCTTTTCCGTGATGCACTGATTTTTTGCGCTGCCGCCAGCTGTATGGACAGACGGTAGCAATTTTAGTTTGCAGCTGGAAACTACCAGGGCAGTTCGCATTTTCGCGATGCGGTTGCTAACCTGTTGCGGTAGCGACAGACTTTAGTAGCACTCTGTAATGAGCTGCGGTTGCGTCTTCGTGGACCGTTGTGTCGATCATTGCAGTCAGTTGGAGCTCGTAGGACGATTTGGCCACTTGTTCGTACGTTCTTTCGTAAAGTAAACACACATCGTCACATTTTGATTTTCGTCACATTTCATTTTCATATTTTTTGGATTTACTCCCCTTCGCTAAAGAAGTTTCACTTCAAAAACTTCTAAATGAATCATCCTTTACTTATCAGTTATCGGCGGATCCTTTGCGACGTCAGATACATGTCGTAGTATATATGACTCCAGGGATGTGATTACCGTATAATATTTGGAAATATCTGACTTGATCCGGCTGCAGTGCAGCAATCCATCGATTTGCGGGAACCATAATTCCGGATCATCTGGCAAGAATTTAGGTAATTTGATTAGACTGACACTTGAAGTGTGTCACTTTGTGACTCGTGCGTCATCGGCGGCAGATCGGTTGTTAGTCCTCTTCTTTACTGCATGCTGTATGAGGATGAAGCGCTTTTGATTCTGGTCTTAAGGGACTGCCGGGTCTTTCTTTTGAATTTGTTGTTGTAAATTTATTTTTTTTATGTTGAAGCACTGAATTTTTTGTTTTCTTTTCACTTTTTGTTGATGTTTTGTCAGTTTTTTATCGGGGTCACCACTTATAGATTATGGCTATATAAATAAAGTTATTTTTATTTAGTTTTTTAGAATGGCGTCCTTTTCTTTCTTGCAAAATCATAATCAGTAATAATAGTGTTACAATTTTTTTTTTTTATATTATTTATTATATGTACCTAAATCTGGGCGCATTGGTGTTGTGCAACTTCTGCAATATTGCTGATTAGGGTCGCCACATGACAAATAGATTAGCGCCATCTACCGTTGAACTTTAAACATGATCAAACAGAAACGGAATTCTACAGCAATGAGCGTTTTGTATGGTAGCATATTTAACTTACAGTAGAGTCAAAATAAATGCACTTATTAGTTGTGTTTTAATATAGATTTATTGTATAAAAGTAAAGATGAAAATAATAACCTAACTTGTAAGAACACGTGCAGCCGAACTCTAAAGCTACGATCAAGAATAACATAAAGAACAGAAAAAAAACATATGTGTTGATAAGCTTAGGACACTCGAAGAGTGAGATAACAATAGAGCATATACGTTGTATAGGGTGACCATGTAATTTCAACACTCCTCCTCAACGTTTGTGCCCATTTAAATTAAATGAGATTAATTTGACCAACAAATTTTCTGTGCTTCATCTTAGGTAAGTTCTTCGTGAAGACATCAGCTGTCATCTCTGCTGTAGGACAGTACTTCAGTTCGACTTCTTCGTTCTTTACTGCCTCACGTATCTGGTGATATCGCACGTCGATGTGTTTTGTGCGATTGTGGTAAACGGGATTGCTTGCCAGTTTTATAGCTGATTGATTATCAACGTTAAGAGTAATCGGAGAATCCTTCCAAAAACCAATCTCTTTTAGCAAGCGTCGCAAATAAATAGCCTCTTTTGCTGCATTCGAAGCCGCCATGTACTCGGCCTCGGTACTACTAAGTGCAACAGTCGTTTGTTTCTTTGATTCCCATGATATTGCACAATTACCATAGAAGAATACAAACCCTGTATACGATTTTCGATCAATGAGGTCGTTACCCCAATCTGCGTCGACATATCCTTTTACTGTGTTACTTCCTCCAGTATAAGTTAACTTTAGGTCTATACTGCCTGCTAAGTAGCGAAGAACATGTTTTGCTGCTGCCATGTGTTCTGTGTGTGGATCGGTATTTCGTTGTGCGAGCTTTGACACAGAATGCATAATGTCAGGTCTTGTCGTAATCGCAAGGTACATCAGTTCACCAATTATCGATTGATACATGTTTATGTCTGCTTTACGACACTGTTCGTTACACTTCACCTGAAATCCTGGTTCCAAAGGAACTGCCACGTGCTTACATTCTTCCATGCCATGTCTTTTAAGCATGTCCTCAATGTATTGTCCTTGATTCAATTTGATTATTCCAGTTTCTCCAGTGCGATCAACTTCAATGCCCAGGAAATGATGTATCTCACCTTTGTCTACAACATCAAATTCATCAGCGATGCGTGCTTTTATTTCTAATAATTCTGGCTTATACTTGCTTGCGATTATTAAATCATCGACGTAAACTGCAATCAAAACTAATCTGTTGTTTTCGTTCATTTTGTATAAGCACGGTTCGTTTTCGCATGCCACAAATCCGATGCGTTTAAGGACTTCATCAAGTTTTATGTTCCATTGACGTCCAGACTGCTTAAGGCCGTATATTGCCTTTTGTAGCCTTAGGACCATTCTTGGGTTATCAACGTTCACAAAGTTTTCTGGTTGCTGCATGTATATGTCTTTATCTAGTTTGCTGTGTAGATATGCTGAGCTCACATCCATTTGATGTAGATGCATCTTCTGTTCAACTGCTAAAGCCATGAGCATCCTTATTGTTGCATATCGAACTACTGGTGAATATGTTTCATTATAGTCGATTCCAAACCGCTGTTCACACCCTTTTGCTACAAGTCGTGCTTTGTATCGTTCGATATTACCTTTTTCGTCGCGCTTCAGGGTAAATACCCATTTACATTTTATCGCTTTTTCACCTATTGGTAGCTCGACCAACGACCATGTTTTGTTTTTCTCGATTGCAGATATTTCAGCTTGCATTGCTTTTTGCCACAGATCACTATCTTCGCTTGATAATGCTTCTGTTACGTTTACTGGAATCTTTTTATCAACAGCGATGTTTAGCATATTATACTGTTTGCACGGACGACCCCTCTTGCCGTTTCGTATAATTCTTGGCCTACCTGGACCAACTTTCCGTGTCTCTTCTTGTGCAGAATCACTCTCTGAAGACTCCTCCTCATTGGTGATATTGTCAACAATTTCTTCTTCAGTATATTCGTCTAGTGGATCTAGTTCATCATTGTCGTTTACGTCTTGTTGCTTGCTTTCTGATGTGTCAAGGTACAGTTTGAGCACATCGTTTTCAGGTTCATTACAACTCTTATTGAATTCGTTTACCTTGAATTCGTTCTCATTAAATATAACATCTCTACGCGTCACAATTTGTCGTGTCTCTGGATCATACAACCTATACGCCTTTGATGTTGATGAATATCCAACCATTTTGTAAGCCTTTCCTTTGGCTTCAAATTTACCGCGTGTATATTTGACCAAGGCAATGGTTGTACATCCAAAAATCTTTAGATGCTTCACTATTGGTTTCTTTCCATGCCACGTTTCATAAGGGGTTTTGTCGGCTAACAACTTTGTTGGACATCTGTTTCTTATATATGCTGCCGTAGATACAGCTTCAGCCCATAAATTTTGGTTCTCTCCAGCATGCAAAATCATACATCTTGCCATTTCACATAACGTCCGATTTGCTCGTTCCGCCACCCCGTTCTGTTGTGGTGTGTGGGGAACAGTCTGCTCGCGTCGTATACCATGCTCTTGTAAATACGCATCAAATTCGTGGTTTATATATTCCGTTCCGTTGTCACTGCGTAGCGCCAATACCTTACAACGTGTCTGTCCTTCGACTTGCAACTTGTATTGTCTGAACTTGTCTAATACTTCGCTCTTTGATTTAAGAAAATAAACCGTCATGAATCTTGATTTGTCGTCTATGAAGGTAAGAAAATATCTTGAACCTCCTATAGATGGTATATTAATAGGTCCGCATACGTCAGAATGAATTAGCTCTAATAACTTCTCCGATCTACGTTCTGATTTCTGAGGAAAAGGTAGACTATGAATTTTACTCATCGAACATGTATTGCAAACAAATTTATCATATTTCTTCAGTTTCATACCTGTCACCATTTGCTTATGTTGTAATTCTTTCAGACTGTCATAATTAAGATGACCATATCTGTTATGCCATGTTTGGATATTACTTACTGCGCACAAAGATTCTGATTTTTCTTCAACAATGTATAAGCCGTTGCTTTTTATTCCCTTCAATATGATTTCCTTCTGTTCATTGAGAATCAGCGCATAATTCTTGGTGAACTTGGCTGTCTTGCCATTTTCAATTGCTTTGCTCACTGATAGAAAGTTCGCATTCAATTCTGGTGCATATAAAACGTTCTTGAGTCGAACATTTTTATTTTCTTTGGTTTTAAATAATACTTCTCCACGACCGACTGCTCGAACTGTTCGATCTGCTGCCAACCAAATATCCTCCTCATGCTCTTCCAAATTATCGAACATATTACGATTATTACACATGTGTGATGTAGCTCCGCTGTCGATATAAAAACTTGACCTGTTTTTATTGCATGTTTGACTCATCAAACTGACGACACTTAAAGCTCCCTCTTTACTTTTGTTCGCCTGCTTTTTCTCACATTGACTCGCATAGTGTCCTCTTTCTCCACATATGAAGCATTTCCCTTTGAACGTCTTCCCCTCCTTCTTCTTGTTCCCTTTGTTCGACGAACGAACATTGAACGCTTGTTGATGTGTGTCATATTCAATCGATTCTTGCGCTTTACGTCTTTCCGACTCAGTTAGAAGTTTCTGTTTGATTGCACTACAGGCTGGTATCTGATCCCGCGTTTCCATTGCAATAACAAAACTCTCGAACGATTTTGGTAAGCTTGTTAAGAGGATTATACTGAGCAATTCTTCTTGGATGAAAATACCTGCCTCTACCAATCGTTCCGTAATTGCGCTAAACGTGTTTATGAAGTCCACAATGTCCTCGTCAACCGATAACCTTATATTAAGCAGCTTCTTGTATAAGGTAATCTTTTGGATGGGACCTTTAGGCCTGTACCGTTCCTGTAGCTTCAACCATGCGTCTGAAGAAGTCTTACAGTCTTTGATGTAATGTAGTTGTGTCGACTTTACGCTCAGCATTACTGTTGCTAACGCCTTTTCGTCGTTAGTGTTCCATTGCGAGAGTTCTTCTGGATTGTCTGGCTTGGTTCCGCCTTGAACCACTTTCCACAATCCGCCGTGTACGAGCACACTACGCATCTGCACAGACCAATATTCGTAATTGGTATCATCAAGCTTGTCAATAGAATATAGTGACGACATGGTTATATTGACGCTTTTTACAATATTTTTCACTGTTGGGTAACTGGGCCCATAACCTGTTTTAATATAGATTTATTGTAAAAAAGGAAAGATGAAAATAATAACCTAACTTATATATACACGTGCAGCCGAAATCTAAAGCTACGATCAAGAACAATATAAAGAACAAAAAAAAAATATGTGTTGATAAGCTTAGGACACTCGAAGAGTGAGATAACAATAGAGCATATACGTTGTATAGGGTGACCATGTAATTTCTACAAGTTGCAACAAAGTGGATAGCATATAAATATTCTTCAAGAAGAAATACATATACATACCAACTTTTATGCTGATCGGTCAAACGGTGTTGGAGTTCATCGCAGTTAAACAAAATTTCTTGTCCTATTTTATCTCTATATATATAAAAATCTCATGTCACAAAGTTTGTCATTTATGGACTCCGAAACTACTGAACCGATCTTGATGAAATTTTTAATATATATATCATTTGGTCCAACTTGGTAAATAGGAGAGTTTTTATAGCGATTAATGAGTTGAATATTTTTTTATTTCAAATCAATTTATGGACTCTGAAACTACTGAACCGATCTTGATGAAATTTTTGATAGGTATGTCATTTGGTCCAACTTGATAGATAATAAATATTTCTTACTCTCTTTATTTACCATCAATCCCAGAAAGGGACAATCATTAAATTGCTTAAGTTTTCCTTAGAATTCACAGAAAAATATACATATATACAATACATTTTTACATGATGGCTTAAAACATTTTAAAGGGAAAAGAGAGAAAATGATTGGGTTAAGGAAAGTGGGAAGGGTTACATAAAATTTGGTTATAAGCCTGCATCTCTAAATGGAAAATCTAGCGGGTGATATTTCTTTATTCTTCTTTTAATTACACTGTTGACGAGTAGGTTTATTGCCGGGTTGTTTGGATGGTCAGTTAGTCTGTTGATGTACCGCTGACTTAATCGATAGATTTCCTCTAAAATCCGTGGATATTTAATTTCTTCATGAATTTCGTTATTACAAGTTAACAGATGAGCTCCAGTTGCCATTCTCAAGACTTTGTTTTGAAACCTCTGAATGATTTTAATATTTGAGTCACCAGCCGTCCGCCACAATTGAATATAGTAGGTCCAAATCGGTTTTAGTATGGCCTTGTATAGTAGCAGTTTATTCCTAATTTTGAGTTTGTAGTGGCGTCCAATGAGCCAGTACATTTGCCGAAGTTTTGCATTTGAATGGTACTTTTTTGCCCTACTATGAGTTCGGCATGTAAGTCGTCTAGCGAGGGTAAGTCCAAGATAACTTGATAGATAGAATAGTTTTTATCGCGATTTATGAGTTCAATATTTTGTAATTTCAAATTAAATGTTTTTTTTTTCTGGAGCACCTATCTACAACGTCCTATCATTGCTACAAAACTCATAAAAATGTCAAAAAACTAAAAAATTATTGTGTTGTGTTGCTTGCTTTCCTTATTAGCACAAAATTAAACAAATGTGCGTGGTCAAGATCAAAAAATCGCACACTAACATCACGACGGAGCTGCAGCAACGAGCGTCGGACTATGCTAGTATGTATATATTGTATATATATATTGTAGGTAAAAGATATAACAGTCTCAGTGAGATGCACACAAATGAATATGTTTTTTTTTACTTTTGTATCTCCTAATATTATAATTTAGGACTAACCAAAAGGTTTTGACTCTTACATACTATATGATTATCTACTCTTCCCACAAGTGATAACAATACGGGCCTCTAACTTAACGGATGGGCTGGACGATCATTGCGACGGAGACGAAATGAGTTACTTGTATTAACAAGAGCTTTGGCTAGTGGATTAATTTGCTGCACAAGTTTTTTCTCATAGGTTTATTTCGCTTTAAGCATTCATCTTTTACCAGCGGTACATTAAGATATTGGTGGATGTCTACATTTCTTATGTACCATGGAGCGCCGGTTATTGTCCTAAGGATTTTGGATTGAGCCCTTTGTATATCATCAATATTACTCGCACTTGCAGTGCCCCATAATTCTGGACCGTATGTCCAAATTGGTTTAATGATGGAGTTATACAAAAGAACCTTGTATTCAAGTCGCAAACCAGATCTTCCGTTCATTAGCCAGTGGAGATTTAGTGCTCTCAGTTCATTTTAATTTTTTTTTATATCTGATTTTTTGGTATATCTGCAGTATATATTATATATAGAATAGGCCCCAAAACGCTTCCTTGTGGGACACCCGCTTTAATTGTACATTCATCTGTTAAACAATTGTTGTGTCTCACTACGAAAACTCGATTCTCGATATAAGACTCGAGAATTTTGTGAGAGTTTTGGGGAAGCAAACATTTTATTTTGTGAAGTATGCCTTCATGCCATACTCGATCGAAAGCTTGAGCTACATCAATAAATACTACTGTACAATATTCTCGTTACTCAAATGCAGTTTTTATTTCGGTAGTAATTCTGTTGACTTGTTCTTTTGTTCCGTGTTTTGACCGAAACCTGAACTGATGAATTGGATTTATGTTATTTATTTGAAGATGATGATTAAGTTTAATTATCATTATCTTCTCAACAATTTGGCAAGGCATTGAATCGGACTTATAGGCCTGTAGGAAGAAGCCATTGACTTATTCTTCCCTGGTTTTGGAATCATTATGATGACTGACTTTTTCCACTGAGGCGGGAAGTAAACGATTCTAAGAATAGCGTTAAATAATTTTGTGAGAAACGCTATTGCCGAGTATGGGAGTTCCACTAACATTTTTGGAACAATAAGATGATCTACAGATTTTTTCAGATTAAGGTGTGTTTGAATAATTTTATTAAATTCACTGGTTTTTAGCGGATTCATACATAGAAATGGTATATATGTCTGAAAGGGAAGCACAAAATTGATTGCATTAGGTTGGAACACACTTTCTAAATGTTCAGCAAATAGTTTGACTATATCTTCTTTTTCACTTTTGAGTGCTTTCATTAAGTTTTTTATTGCAATTGTCAGTCGTTCTTTAGCAGCGGGAGATCTGTGCTGCTGCCAGTCTCGTCTTAAACGTCTTTTGATTGCAACTAATTCTTCAATTTTCCTATTTAAGATAGAGTTTCTGAGTAGTGACTTACAACATTTTTGGGCGTTGATAAACTAGTTGCAGCAACTAGTACTTAGTTTAGATCACATACCGATTTGTCAATGTCACTTTCGGAGTTGATCGTAGGTGTAAAGTCGATGTGAGAACTTATATATATTTTATAATTCAACCAATTGGTCTTATTTGACGCAAGTCTTTGTGGGCGGTCTACTGCTAATGGGTATTCGCATAGAACAAAATAGACGGGGCTGTGATCGGACGACAGTTCGTAGTGAGT
This sequence comes from Amiota communis, assembly GCA_037043315.1. Lineage (NCBI taxonomy): Eukaryota > Metazoa > Arthropoda > Insecta > Diptera > Drosophilidae > Amiota > Amiota communis. The sequence goes on along the minus strand of JBAMAV010001411.1, from coordinate 189,406 downwards.
AGTTGCCGATATTTGGGTTCTAAGGATATTCCTAGTGATGCCGAAATCAATTAGATCAGGGATTTTTCTAGGATCTGCTGGCCAGTATGTAGGCCTACCCGGAGAGACGAAGTCGAGCTGGCTTTTATGATTTATAAACTTATTGTAAAGCTGCCGACCTTTGGGATTTATTAGTCGAAAACCCCAATATGTATGTTTAGCATTAAAGTCACTAGCAGCCAAAAATCTTTTACCAAGGGTGTTAAAGAAGTTTTGAAAAGTATTTACCGATATTGAAAATCGTGGTGGGTAGTAAACAGCTGACAACGACAGGTGACCACAGCTCCCATGTGTCCGAATCGACGTTGCCTGTAAGAAGTTAGTTTAGTACGGATCCAGAGTGTAGGGTTTTATGCATTTCCTAATTAGAATGCAAGTACCACCATGATCTTTTCCAGGTGGGTGATTAGTTGTGTAGACTAAAAAAGTTGTTTTTATTTGTAATGTGAGTCTCAGCTATTAGCATAACATCGACTTCTTTATCCTCTAGATATCTAATGATTTCTAGTTTGTGCTGAGAAACACCATTTGCGTTCCATAGAGTTAATTTTGAATGAAACATTATGGGGAATTTAATTTTTCCAAGATTTTAATTTGGAGTTTCATCATCTCTTGGAATGAATTTTGCATCATTAAGATCGACTGATTTAGGGTCTGTATTAAATTCTGTAGTATACTAGTTATATTCCAATTTTGTGGTTGCACCACTGGCTCATTAAGCGTATTTTGTTTGGGAATACATGTAGTTTCAATTGGCTGAGATATTTGTGACTTAGGTTGCAAATTAATCGTCCTACTGCGCTGTTGAGATTCTGAGCGTAGGGCACTAGCACACGATACATTTGGTATTGTCGTAGGTGGAGGACTCAATTCTTTCACCGTTGCTGTTCGGTTTGACTCAAGTCTAGACCGATTTGGATTCTTTTTTACTGCAATCGGCTTTCTAGCTCCTTGTATACAGGACAACCTCTATAATTTGCTGTATGGTTTCCTGCACAGTAACTGCATTTTTTATGTTTCTGATCATCGTGGTTGAGTGGACAGTTTGCAGTTGCATGCAATTCACCGCATCCTACACAAAATGAACACAGGGTGCGGTAAGTCTTAGTGTGACCAAATTCCTGACAATTAGTGCATTGCAGAAGTGTGCAATGATATAACCGTACTGAGTAGTAATACTACGAATGCTTAATAGTATTACTCTTACTCTTTGGAAACGATAAAGTTCGTATTGCACATTTTATTTATTTACTGAAAGCAAAAATGTATGTATGTACATAGTACGAGCGATGCGAAGTGAGCGGACGTAATACACAAACAAAACAACCACGATCATTCTCTCTCTCATTCCCTCAATTTCTCTCTCTCTTCTACAAAGCGTAGTATGTATACTTGCATAGTATTAAACATACCAAGCATAGTAATTCTAATACGCTGTAGGTATTGCAAATATTATATATGTACTAATAGCAAAAATGTATGTACTTCTTTTGTTCATTTTTACTTTTGTGTATTTTATCTTCTAATATATAAAAACCTCGTGTCACACGGTTCGTGTGTAAACTGCTCCTGCCAGCAAGACGCATGGGGGCCTATTTGAGCCGTCGAACAAATAATACGAAAATGCACGTGTGAGAATGTCGCAATTGCATGCATCTCGATCACAAGACACACGAGCTGAACGACATCAACAACGACAATTGGAACGGAGACATTCGCGCCGATTCGCAATTGGCACATACAGAGCAAATGACCGACAACGCCAACAAGTACATCGAGCATTTACATCCGCTTCGTTCCTTCGTCTCGCATTCAAGTATGGGCCAGATATTGAATATTCAGCTCATCCAGAAGAGCTGATTGGTGAAATGGACAAAGAATATCCCCATTGTCATGCGCTCAAATTTAAACATGAGCCAGCTGGCATGTGTTGCGCATCAGGAAAAGTGCAACTTGACACACCACCAGAACCATTGAACAGCTTGCTCATCGGTACGGATCCAGATTCAAACCTCTTCTTGAAGTCTATTCTATTTATTCATGCTTCCACATGACATCATTCGGAGCAACAGAAATAGTTCACAATACTGCGGCAAATGGTCAACAATTCAATTCAACGTTCAACATCAGAGGCCAAGTGTACCACAAAGTGAGCTCATTGCTACCAATGCAAAAGGAAACACATAAATTTTTACATATATACTTCATGGGCGGTGAGAACGCCAATCGCGTGGATGTACGTTGTGGCTACACTAACCTTATTTCGCCTAACGCCAGGCGGATCGTCGGCGAGCTGGACGCCCTATTGAATCGGCACCATGAATTATTGAAATACTGCTAATCACACATGCACGAATTACAAAATGACAATCACGCTATTGTCATCAATCCTAATAAAACACCAGCTGGAGAAGATGTGCGCAGATTCAACGCGCCAATTGAGGACGACGGTGCTGGAAATCATGGCTGGCGACCGCACAGAGATACGAGAAATTGTGATTCGAAAAAGAATCAATAATCTGGAGTTCATCGCTGACACACACCATTCATACGACACTCTCCAATAACCGCAAATTTTCTGGAAGGGACAAGCTTATGCAATGCATTAAACAATGAGATCCCGCCACAGGTATTTCATTCATTATAAACATCATTACTTATTTCGAGATCATTTTCAATTAATATTAAATAATATTTATGAATATGTTGTGCAGGAGCCGAAACAAACAAGAAAGTGAGCTCGATGGACTTTTATGCGTATCATAGGATGATTCGACATGGTCAGGACAACTTCATTCTGCGATGTCGTGAGCTGTGCCAGCAATTCATCGTGGACATGTACGTGAGGGTAGATAGCGAACGACTGCGATTCATACGACACAATCAAAATAAACTGCGTGCGGAAGAATACATTCACTTGCGAGACGATATCAGGAATGGCGACACCGCCAAAATTGGTAACTCCATCATTCTACCATCACCGTAAGTAGGCAGTCCACTTCATATGCAAGATCACTACAGGATGCTATGGCTTTCGAGCGCGAGTGCGGACGACCGTGTTTATTTATAACGTTTAGATGATCCTAAATGGCAGGAGATTACAACTTTATTATTGCCAGGCCAAAACGCTATGCATCGTCAAAAATTGAAGTCTTTAATGAGCTTCATTACAAAATTACATGTATTCGGTCCCACACGTTGCTGGATGTATTCGTTTGAATGGCAGAAGCGAGGATTACCTCATACACACAGATGGAAAATGTACAAAACGTTTTAGTAAAGATTTCACCAACGACACGATCACAAAAGTCGACGGATATCCAATATATCGTAGAAGAAATACTGATAGTGGAGGACAATCATTCACGAAAAATATCAATAACGCAGACATTGACGTTGACAATCGTTGGGTGGTACCATATTCGCCTCTGCTGTGCAAAACATTCAATGCTCATATTAGTGTTGAGATCTGCAGTTCTGTGAAGTCCATCATCAGTGTGAATAAAGGCAGCGATATGGGTAAATGCTAATCGATTGAATGACAACGACGAAATAATGCGCTATCAAATTGGCAGGTACATAAGCTCCAATGAAACTGTCTGGCGTATCTTTGGATTCCCAATTTATGAACGGGACCCAGCAGTTATAGATTCAGTCGTTCATCTTAAAAACGGTCAGCGCGTATTTTTCACAACCGAGACAGCAATTGAGCGAGCCATGAATCCACCAAAAACTACACTCGCAGAATTTTTCGAATTGTGTAATCGTGCGGATAATTTCGGTGTCTTCACACGTACACTACTCTATTCAGAAGTATCACGCTACTTCACATGGAATCAAACAAAAAACACCAATTAATGCGTGCCCCGGCCTATTCAAATAAACACTTTCAGCCTAGTATATACAGTCAATTCAAGGCAGACTGAGCGTTTCAATCTGCGACTGTTGTTGGTTAATGTCACCGGCCCATTGTCATTTCAAGATATACGCAAAGTGAATGGACAACAGTATCCAACGCTCGGTTTACTCGAAGACGACAATCACTGGGACGATATGCTTGCTGAAGCAGTATTGGGCTGTACAGCAACACAAATTCGTCTACTCTTCGCTATAGTGTTGACTACATGTTACCCGGGACGAGCAGACACGTTGTGGGATAAACACAAAGATTCAATGACTGACGATATATTGCAACGAATTCGAAAACGGTGCAACGATCTAACGATTACATTCAGCGACGCAATGTTTAATGAAGCATTGATTGCTATCGAGGATCTTTGCGTTGTCATAGCAAGTTTACCACTTAGTCATTTCGGTATGCGTGTGCCAAATCGGAGTACATCTGATTATATGAACACCGAAATGAATCGTGAACTGCAACACAATACTGCAGAAATGGCAGCGATTGTTACTCGCAAGGTCCCACTACTGACTGATGAACAAAAAATCATTCACCACCGCATTATGCATGCAGTTTCAGCGGGACAAGGTGGATTTTTTTTTTTGGGTGCACCAGGCGGAACTGGCAAAACATTTCTCATTTCGCTAATTCTCGCCAAAATACGATCAAGAAATTGCATCGCATTGGCCGTTGCATCATCTGGCATTTCAGCAACTTTGGATGGAAGGAGAACAGCTCATTCAGCATTTAAACTGCCTTTGAATATTCAAAATAACCCAGACGCAGTGTGCAACATAAAAAAACAATTGTCCATGGCCACAGTCCAGAAACAATGCAAAATTATCATCTGGGATGAATACACTATGGCCCACAAACATTCTCTTGAGGCGTTGAACAGAACACGGCGGCACTCTGTTACTCCTTTCAAGTTATTTCAGACAAACACCCGTCATTCCATGTTCAACGTATGCTGATGAGATCAACGCTTGCTTGACATCATCGTCACTGTGGCGTTATGCTGAAAAAGTCCAGCTAACAAGAAACATGCGCGTACAAATGCTACAAGATCTATCCGCTGACACATTCTCAAAACAATCGTTACGTATTGGCGATGGAAGATCGTTGATTCGCAAAATGCTCTCATTGACCGAAAATTCCCAGATGTACGCATACAACACATAAATCATGCGTGGGTGGTGGAAAGAGCCATTATGGCACCAAAAAATTTGTACGAAGACGATTTAAACTTTAAGATACAACAGTTATTGCCAGGCAACTTGGTATCATACAAATCGATCGATACAGTTTGCGATGCCAACGATTCTGTACATTATCCAACAGAGTTTTTGAACTCACTGGATTTGCCAGGCATGCCACTACACATTTTACGACTGAAAGTTGGATCTCCGGTTATTTTACTTCGGAATTTGAATCCACCACGGCTGTGCAATGGCACGCGATTGGTTATTAAAAAATTAATTTAGCTAGTGTTTTGAATGGCAAATTCCGGGGCGAAAATGTTTTGCTGCCACGCATTCCAATAATCCCAACAGACGTCCCAATTGAATTCAAACGCGTTCAATATCCCATTAGATTGGCATTCGCAATGACAATCAATAAGTCGCAAGGCCAAACTATGTCTGTTTGCGGCTTAGATTTGGGCACACCATGTTTTTCTCATGGACAATTATACGTGGCATGTTCTCGCGTGGGCAAACCTTCGAACTTATTTATATTGGCTGAAGACGGACTAACAAAAAATATTAATCATTCAATTGCATTACGAAATTAATTGTTGATTGTTTTTGTTGTTTCATTTTACTATTTCACTATTAAAAATGTTTTACTTTTTTCACGCTACTCATTATTTCGCGATACAGGAATATGGCATTGATGCCCTGTTTGATCTTCATCAAAGAAAAAAAATTTGGCATACGTATACCCCATTTTTTAGCTAGGGCGTAGCAACGCGCGCCGGGATATCTAGTTTATTATAATATTATTGCAAAAATAGCATAAAATATTGCTGTGGTTATTTAGAATAGTTACGTGGGGCGATTGTATCGCAGTGTACATTTATCTAAGTGGCAACATTCCGTTTAGAAGGTCATTAGGATGAAGCCTCTTTAAGCATTAACATTTTCGAGATGAATTTACAGATCAAAATCCAAAAGTTGGTAATTTCTGTCTAGTAAAATTTATTGGAAACTTCAAATTCATGCCATATATATGTGAATCTACGAACTTTTTGAGTGATGTGTTAGTTTCATGTTGTTTTTGCTCTTGCAAGTCTCCCTTTACTTTTATCAACTCTTTCTCTTTTGATCTTTAAAGTACCGTTCATGAAGATATTTTTAGAAAAAAAAGTAAAGCAAAACCGATTACCGTTATATTTTATTTTTAATTTCTTATCAACCTCCATAAAATATGTGTTTTTTCGTTTTAAACTGAAATATTTTGGATATTAAAAACTTTTTGATAATCAAACTAAATTATTATGAATTTGTTGATATTTCTTTATATGATATATTGATATTTCAGATTTTCAATAACATAAACAACATTAGTAGTAGTGTAATTTTGTATACAACCTCTATGTAAAGGTAAAAAACAAAACAGTAGCTATATCTCAAAAACTAGGGGACATAGAAAAAAAACAAAGGTCAGATTCGAAATCAACGACCTCGAATTAGTAATAAATCATACAATTATTCAAGCACCAAAAATGCTGTCGGCCAGTGTAATCGAATTCAATAATTAAGTATGATTTTTACATTATAATTTACGTCATTTATATATTGGACCCTGAGAAAATCCAAACATTGAACAGTCTGTTATCTTGCTAAAACGGGGCAGGTGGATGTAGTAAATGTACGGGTTGTCAAATGAGATCTGTGTAATTAATCTTAGATACATACATATATACTTTTTTGCTTGTATAATCATACATACGTGGTATGTTCAAAAAGTAAGATAATTTTTTATATTTCTCGGTCCACGTCTTATGGATTTTCGATATTTTTTTTTTTAATTTTGGTACACATCTCCCTATGTTGACATTTCAGTCATTTTGCATCTTAGACAGACATAAAAGTGACTTGCTGCAATCTAGAAGAATTTGCACCAAAGCACACGTGTATTGTGGAACCAGTGCATTTAAGAAGGTTTTTGTAATTTAAAGTGGTGTTTACTGTAGAGAAAACAAAACGAAAAATTGTGAGGGACGCATGTCTTATTATTTGTTGCCGTCGTCATACAACAAGGTAAGTAAAATAGAAGAACATTTATGAGTATTTATTTAAATTTTAATTGTTTTTGAAAAAAAAAAAACAAAACAAATGTATGTACAGTGTCATCATAATACACCTGAACAAGAAGAGTTTCCACAAGAAGCAGTCATAAAAAAAAGCAGGAAGTGTCGATTGCGAATGATGCCCACCTTTAAATCCTATACTTACTTCTTTTTCTCTTGTCTGTAATCTCTTGAAACATGAATTTTTTAGACTTAAGCAATAGAAAAAATTAATTTATGAAACTTATTTTTAAATGTCAATTGAATAGTTTTTATTTATTCGGAAACGGGGCTAGCGAAAAACTATGGAAATGGGATAGTGAAAAATTAGTGAAATAGGAAGCTATGCGATGGCAATTGACCCCTTCCAATGACACCACCATGTTAAATTAACCAGTTTAATACATGTACTACTAAAGGGACTAGCCCTAAACTAGTTTTGGACCAGGCGTCTCATACTGCAGGGTATATAAATTTATTGGCTTGTATTATTTTTATTTATGTAGCATATTTCAGGTGAACAGAAAACGATAATGCCTACTGTGACTCCAATTCAAGGACCCATATTTTTAAAGAACGGTACTGTGCCTGTTGTGCCGTTAATCTCGTACCCCACTTTGAACAACGGCTCCTTTGTCCAAATACCGGTAAGTCGTTATTACAAATAATATAAAATGTTAATTTTTGAATTTGTTTGGATTCGTCCATCCAAATAGTTGTTCGTCTGATTTGCCGAGGGAAAAGGTCAAAAGTATTTCAAAAATTGAGATAAAATTGACAAGAATATTACTGTGCACAGGTTTTTCGTCGCAGTCGACCACTAAAAGACATTACCACAGTACAAACCGAACTGTAAAATGAAAACTTAATTCGAGATTTTCGTAATTAACCAGATTAAATTTTGCATCGAGCTTCTATAACTGCATCACTGAAAGTCTAAACATCATATAAACCGATCATTGAAACTTTTCTTAGTTACAGTTGATAGACTTTTTTCATTATTATTTTCATCGGCTCTCATGATGTCAATGGGCTTATAAGGTTGATCAGGACGGCTGCAACGAGAAATCTAAGTGAGAAAAACAAAGACCGTGCACAAAAATTCATATTAGTTTTCAAAACATTTTGGATCTAGTTCCCCAGCGAATCAAATTATTTCTCCGGACAGACATACATTAGATTAATTTAGTGTGCAAAACGTTTCACTCTAATTTTAAGTGAAAGCTAGAGAGATCCAAATCCTATACTTCTTTAGTGTATGGTTTCTCGTTTTTAACCGATTAGTGAAGTAAATGGCGTAATTCAAAAAAATGTGCAACTTCTCTAAGGAGCCAGGAGTACATTTACAGCAGCGGATTTGTTTTTTGAAATCTGCTGTCTACTTCTGCAATATATGACACAGCGGCTTAGGTTATTTGTTAATCTTGATAAAATTGGCGAAAAATCGATAATGTCATAAAGACGTAAAACTCATGTAGAGAGAGAATTCAACTATTAGAGACCGAACCTGAAACTTGGTCGGTTTTGATGACAAGACCAAACAATTTTTTTTAAGATGGTTTTGAAATCTCAGTTTTATTTTGCCTATTTGGTAGTGTAGCTTTTTGTTTTTCTCGGTAATCAGCATTTAAAGCAGAGGAGCGCAAGTCCTATACTCACCATGCTAATTTGTTTTTGTAAAACTCATAGGTATGGCATGAGCATGTGTGTGTACGTACATTGCACACACGCAATCAATAAACACACACACAAGTCAACATTTTTTCTATTTCGCTTCTTCTCTGCATTAAAGACCTTTTAGACGGCCAGTTCAGTCTCAATCCATGGTATCGCTTCAGACATCGAAATGTACTGGCAAATGCTTGTGTTTACAAGATCAGTCCAAACCTTTAGTGGTTTCAATCGTTTTAGTTATTTGTACAACACTAAATACTGTTTGTTTACATATTGTTTTATTTATTTATTTTAAAAGTAAACTTATATGGTAATATAATGACTCAATGATGAAGACCGTCTTATTACAAGTGGCTTAGCCTTGGAGCTAAAGAAAGAGCGGAAGAATAGAAGCCAATGGAGTAAATTTATTTTTTTATGCCTTCTTTAAAGTAGGAAAATAGCTTAAGAAAAAAAAAAATATATAAAATAGAGCTTATAACAAAATTAACTAGTTGAATCCATCTCTGACCCGGTGGGGGGAATTCATTTACTAACCAGCTTACTTTGGCCTATTAAAAAAAAACTAGGGGAACCCGCGGCCGACACCATCGACCGCATTCTAGAAGAAAGCATTTATTTTTTTAAGTGCTAATAATTTCTCTATAAACAATGTTCTTTGTGAAAACTCTACTATCACGTGATAAATGGGCCTGACCTGATGTCTTAGAAATATAAAATCCCAATCCATTGAATGATCGAACTCTACTGGCGGCATCATACAATTGTCCATGACTAAACACAACTTTTCGAACTTTTTGAAACGTTTGACCTTGGGATTTATTAATAGTCATCGCAAAAGCTGGAATGACTGCAAATTGAGTTCTTTGAAATTTGAACGATAAAAGAGTTCCCGAATAAGTGAAATGAATACGGGGTATTAAAATTCGAATATTACGCGCTACACCTGTTAACATTATGGAGTTTCAGTTCGCATGAGAGTTCCATTAACTCATGCTTTTCCTGTATTTAAATTCTGACAATTTTATCAAAGTGTAGTAGCTTCTCTCCAGGATTTCGTTTTAAGACTTCTAAATTTATAAACGAACTATCATAATTTTTTGGAACCAATATAACTGAATTCAAAATGTCAGTAGATGAAATAGTTTGCGGAATATTTCCAAATAGATCATTGATGATGTTTACAGGTTCACAAATTAAATTATTCGGTATTTCAACGATATCCGAACCGAACTGAGGAAAAGTTTCCATTTCACCGTTACCAAGTGATATAAGATACTGGACAAATTGAATTTCATAAGGAAGGGCCCTCATATTTCGAGTTAAAGTGACATGATGAAAGGTTCGAAATTCAGACCACGATGTAATACAATTTTCTATGAGGGTAACACGTCAACCATGAGAAACAACTGGCAGGATTTGTCAAAAATCACCGCATAATAAAATTGTTTCCTCCCAAATAATTTGTCTCTATTTTCTCTCGAACTTAAGTCTCTCAGGAACCTATCAATTAATTTCGCAGCAATTGAGGTATCTACCTTGACTACTGTTAGGACTGCGATTTGAAACTGAATTTTCTAATAATGGAATTGGTAATTTGAACACATTGTGTTAGGTGCTCCCACCGATCAAGAGAGTATAAGCGATAACGCTGAAAGCTGTGGGTATACAACGAAGATTTAATGAATTTAATTTACGAATGATTGCTGTTTGGACATAAGATTTCCGACAACCTGCGTTAAAACTACAAATCTTTCGTAAAACACTATCTATATTATTACGTTGTTCATCATACCCTTTATAAACATACTTGTAAATGTATTTGACACTCTTAACAGTCGTGCAAACTTCAACATTGAAATGACAATTGAACTTAGCTAAAAGATACGGATTGTATGGGGCCACAAATTTATTATCAACATATTGCCCACGAACATCAACAGAAACACCATAATCACGACGTCTATATACTGGATAACTATTCAAACTGTCATGAGTACGTTCTGAGAAATCTTTAGTAAAATTTTTAGAACATTTTCCTTCTCACACGCACATTGAATTAGGATTAAGAACACCGCAGGCACCATGAATCATATGACTTATTACTAAGTTACGTAATTTTGGATGAGTATGAGCGTCAGGAATTTTAGCAGAAACAATTTTATCAATATTTTCAATACTATTAACTCTATCATCATTTTCCAAAGTCAATAAAATATGTGCATGAGGGACACCACGTTTTTGAAATTCAATTGTGTAAATAATAGCATAAACTTTACCGAGTATCTGGTTTTAACTATCAAGTTGATCAGTTCATTTAATTTAATTTTGAAAACGCAAACAACAATATCAGGTCGAATGTGAGTTTTAGCCCCATTTCGATAATTTCGGGCCAATGTGGATTACATATCATAGTTATGAATAAAGAAGGTTTTCCTTTTCGCGGAACAATACACATAGCATCGAAGTAATTCTGGAATATATTTCGGTGAGAACCTATGAATGTGGAAGTCAAAATTATTTTATGACCAACTCTAGAATCATTACCATTTGGATTTTGATTTTTAAAATTATTATTATATAGGTCAGCAGGTAGAGCAGCCTGATTTTGTTTAATGAAATGTAATCTGGTACTTTCAATTCGAACGTACATATAAACGATCCATTGAAGAAATAATTTTTGGGAAGAATGCAGAAGACTAAAATCATCACGAATAGCAAGACGATAACATGTATACTGTAACATAGTAACTTTGTTTGGAGGAGCATTAGAATAAGAAGTAGAAGCAATGTTATGTGACATATTTACATGCCATCCGGTATCACCATTAGGAAACAACAAAGGATATGTCAACGGACCTAATGAAGAGTTCAAAAGAGAAACATTATGAAGTTCTCGTGAAAATTTCAGAAAAACAACCATACCTCTCTCAAAAGGTGGTTAACCGTCATCGCTTCTAAAAATAGCTGCAATATCAGTCTGAATAGCATCGTTATATCGACCTTAATTCACCTTAATCATCATAAAAACATTAAAAGTTGTATTTTCAGGATGGTGATAATATTCAGTCATTAACCTAAAAGAACGTACGAACACATTTACACGATCTAACTCATTAGCTAATTCATACATAATAGGCACATTACATCCATTATTTGCTGTAGCATTCAGTCTATGCCGTACAGCAGTTTAAAAGTTGTAAAAATAGAGTTGTGCCTATGCCGGATCACTACCATAACCCGGAGTAATTGAAGCAGATCGGTGGTAAAATACGTCTTGAATCTTAAAATTCAAAATGTAGCATTATATGAACGGATATTGTCAAAGTAATTCTTGGAGCGTTGTGTAATGAGATTGTCATTTGAGTTGAAACCTAACCATTCACACGTCCCTGTGTGATAGTTACCAATAACATTAGTTGCTTACATCCAGCAACAAATTATATCTATCACTTCCATCCAATGATAGTTACCAACACGATAATTGCTTACATCCAGCAACAAAATTAGCTGTCACTTCCAACACAATAGCCGAATAATTGCTTCCATCCAGCAACAAATATCTCGATACTTTCATAGGTAAGATACTTTTTATTAAACTAAACATATGATACGTATTACTCCATTCATACTCCACTCATTAACCATTGGATAAAGTGTATGTATTTCCATACTTAAATTTAAAACAAAACAATAAAATATTAGAAATAAAAATAACATATCTCCACTTCTAGCCCAATTTCCGATCATACATCACTTCTGTACTATCGCTCACTCAGAACCCATGAATTCATTCCTTATCTAAAACAAAAAAAAAACTTGATTACCACAATTGAACATTTAATTTAATTTGTTTTCTTTGTTTAATCAGTAAAGGGTTCTACATCAGGCACTCCACGCAGGCGATCATGAGGATATTTGAAAGTCCTGTTAGAGTCTACTGCACCTAGAATATAGCTATCCCCATCCAAGATTTCAATAACTTTAAAAAGACCTTGAGCTAGAGTTACTAGTTTTTTTTTGTTTGATCGAATCTAGCCTTGTCCCCGTTGAACGACTTCTGAACTCCTGTAGTCGTATTTCCTCTATATCCGTCTCCAGGAATTGCTCATCAAAAAGCATCAATCCTAACTGAAGAGGACTATACTTCGTAACTCGACTCACAGTACAGTTCAATGCTAACTGTACATCAGGCAATGCTTCCTGTCATGAACGCTCCTCACCAGCTTCCACTGCCGTCAAAGTATTTTTAAGCGTTCTCATTACCCTTTCAACTTCTCCATTGGCACGAGGACTGCCTGTCGCCACCAAATGCAATTCAATACTATGTAAACGACAGAATTCGCGAAACTCAGAACTAGTGAAACAGCGGCCCTGATCAGCAATAATACGCCTTGGAGCACCATACAATAAAATACTTGCTTTCAAGGCCCTGATGCTACTGGTCGAATTGATTTGCAGTGTATGATGTAAAAACAAAAACTTGGTGAAGGCGTCAATTAAAACGAAAATGTAATCTTTCTGATCATTCTTATCACTAAGTTTCCCCGTTGCATCTATATGTACTGTGTGCCATGGAATGGGAATTTTTGTTATAGAATGAAGTTCAGCCTGAACCATACTAGGATTCGTTTTGCCAACCTTACATGTGACACAGTTGTCCCCAAATTTTCGGACATACCCACAAACCAATACATTTCATAAAGTTTTTCTAATGCTTTCTCCCAAACAAGATGCATCACAGCTTCATAAACCGAGTTAACCAAAGACCACCTTAAGGGTCGAGGAAGAATAGGTAACAAAGTGTCCTGCCGCTACGCTGCACTTTGCGATACAACGAAACAGACCTCATTTCATACGTGTTCGCAAAATTTCCATTCAGTCTTAGTCCCTTAGTGTTGCAACAATGTTGGAGACATCAACAATGATGTACCTTGTCAGCAGGCACACCAGGTACCGGATTTCTGGAAAAAAAACTGCTTGAGCCATACGGCTTCCATTTCTATGAATAATATCAAAATCAAATGTCTGCAAGAAAGCCCACCACCTATGAAAACTCAATGTCAAATCCAACTTGGTGCGCGACGCCTTCAATGAATTGCAATCAGTTACAACCGTAAATTTAATACCAAACAGGAAATGTCTAAAATGCTTTACTGAGTTGAAAACCGCCAGAGTTTTCATACTTATACTGTCTCTTACTATTCATAGATTTCAGCGTATATCTGTCTCCTTCCAAAATCTCTGTCACTAAAAATGGTCCCTTTAATTTTGGGTCTAACTTCGTTTGATGTCTCTCACGCTTCTTGATCAATACATAGTCTCCCACATTATATTTTAGAACCTTTGCCTTATCCTTATCAAATCTTAATTTCTCACAAGCTGCTGATTGTCTCATATTTCTAAAAGCTGGAGCCCTCACCTCAGAACGATCAATTACACTCTTGTCATCATTAATAGGAATCAAACCCAATGGGCGCGCTACTTTACCAATAATAAGCTAACGGAGATGACTTGCTAACTCGATTAATGGTACAGTTAAGTGCTAATTGCACTTCTCCTAACGCATCCTGCCAGAGTTTCCACTCATAGGAATGATATCTTGACTCAGCAGACGTGGTGCATTTACTGTAATAAGCTACCACCTGCAATCTATCATGATTCTTCTGCATCACCCTAACCCACCGAACTTGCATCTGTATGTCATTCAGTTGGACTGTTTGGATGGTTAAGACCGGCTTATTAGTCAGGATATCCACAATCCGCCTTCTTATATCTTCGGGAACAGATTTCCATTCAATTATGTTTTTAGGAAAACTAGTCAATGCATAAAGTGGAGCCATCCTAGAGGAAAACTTGGGCATAAACTGTCGGAAGTATGATGCAAGACCAAAAAATTGGCGCATCTGCGTAACGGTCTGCGGCGGAGGAAGGGCAACCAATGCTTAAACTTTCTTTGAATTTGGTCGTACCTCACCCCGACTGACCTCATAACCCAGATATTCAACTTTAGTTTTAGGAACCGACACTTCATGATATTAAATGAGAACCCTGTCTTCACCAAAGTGTACAACACATGTCGAAGCCTTTTCAAACTCTCACCCACATCTGATGTTCCCACTAGAAATATATCATCCATATGAACTACTGCAAAACTGTACGCCAAATCACCAACTGCTTCTATAATGACACGTTGAAACACTGCAGGGGCATTTAGTAACCCAAATGACATTAACAGATACTCACAATCACCATCTGGATGTACATATTGACTAGAGGTGAAACGGATATCCGGCCTTAATTTAATATCCGGCCGGATACCGAATAGTAAACAAATATCCGGCCGGATACCGGATTTAAAAGAAAAAAAACGACGTTTAAACTTTAGAGGCGCTTTATTTAATCAAAATTAATACTCGTACTGTACTAAAGGTAAATTATGATGTATGAACACCAATTTCTCTGCATTAAGAGGCAACAAACGGTTTCGCTTGTCTTTGTACACAAGACCTGCTTCCGAAAAAAAGTCTTTCGCTGTACACGCTGCTGCAGGGCGCTGAGAGATATATTCTTGCAAATTTTGATAAGTGTGGGTATTGTTCAGTATTAGCTGACCACCAAATATAGGGATCTCGATCGTGACCAATGCGCACTGACTTCAGATAAAAATCAATCTCCGTTGCAATCGTGTTCTTTTCTTGATCGTGAGACTGAAAACAATTATCATTCGCTACCAGCAGCCCCAGAACGTGTCATGAGTTTCGTCAGACACTGCCGACTCTGTCTCTTATTTTTAACTTTTTTTTTTGGCCGGTGTTGAACCTGAACTGCTGGTGGAGGAATCTTCGAAAGACATTTTTAAATATTCCAAAAGAATCTTCTGGCAAGCTCTCTCCGCTTTAACAACCCTCAATTAGTTTTCTTTTAAATCTTGGGGAAAGTTGCAATCAAGTAGTTGGAGTTTTGATTTAATGAATTGAAACGCTTTTCTAATTCTGCTTTTAACGAGACCCTCATGTGTGGTAAATCAGGTGTTCTTGGCTTAGTTTCGTCTTTATCTAACTTTTTTTTTAGGGCAGCAACGTGTGGTTTTACTTCCGACACGCAGGACAAACCAGAACTTGTTATTTCTTCAAAGGGTTTTAATAGTTTGATGCACTGCTCAATCAAACATCACTGTTGAGACATCAAATTGGTGAGTGTATCGTGATCAGTAACATATAACAATAAGGCCCGCTTTTGTTCTAATAGACGCTCCACCATATGAAATGTGGAATTCCATCTAGTGGTAATATCTTGCACAAACTGATGCTCGGGTATTTTTAGCTCTTTTTGAATCGTCAGCAGTTTTTCTTTAGCTAAGCCCGAGTGGTTGAAGTGCGTAACAAGGCGTCTACCAGCAGCAATCATTGATGTTACTTCAGGTTGGACTTTGAGTGACTCGATTATAGCTCTTTAAAACGTATGTATAAAGCATTTAGCTGAGTCGCACTCAGCTAATCGAACACCCTTCACCATATTAGTGCCGCTATCATGAATAACTTAATGAATGAATGGTCAATATACCGTAGTTTTGATTAATCATCGTAAGTAGAAATAAGAAACTAAAAATTTTTCAATGCACAATGAAATATATTGAAGAAGACAACATCGTTGAATTCCTATTTGACATAAAAGCTTATTTGCACATAAGTTCTTAGTTTGATTTTATTGAACTATTTTTAACTTAAATCGACTTAAGCTTTTTAGTTAAAATATTTAAAAAACAATGAAAGATGTCACCAAAACCTGTCTCCACTTAAGATATTTTGACGTATGCATTACTGTTTGAGAAAACTTAAGTGAAAAAGTAAAAAGATATAACTATGATCTTATGCCATATTTTTAGAAAATTCTTTAGTCGATATACTTGTTTTGAAGCGGTGAATAATAATAACATTCTAACTCAATTTACCCAATTTTCGACATAAGCTACTCTCACTTGTTGAGACAGGTTTGTATGTATAACTCTTTCATTAGTACCTACCTTTTTTTGTATATAAGTTTATTTGAGAATTCCAATCATGTGTTAGAAGAACACATTTAAGGGATAGGTTTGATAACATTGACGGAGAGTACATAAGTAACTTAATACATAAACGTTTAGTAATGAAACCATCATTTATTGTTTATTCAATGCAATTTGATGAACTTATGTAACCGATGAAAGGATAGCTTAATCGTTGTTTATAATTTAGGAATTCATTTCCACTTAAGGGACTGATGAAATAATAAGAAGCAATTGAAAAAATTGTTGAAGCTTTATTTGTGGTTTACTTTAAATTTGTTTATTGTTGGTAAGATGAAACAATCGGCTATTTTCGGCCGGATATCCGGCCAAACAACTATCCGTTTTATCTCTAATATTGACACTTGATAGCCACTGGCTATCCAAGGTAGTAAAAAATGACAATCATGCAACCTATCTAATTGCAACGAAAAACCCTGACTCAGCACATCACACCCAACCATAATGCTGTGACGCAAATAAATATCAGGCAATAAATTAAATAATATCTCTACTCTAATTTCATAAATCTATACCAATGACAAAAATGTTGTGTACTAATTACAACTTCACCGAATTATTCACACATTTACCCCAAAATGTTTGTCCAATAGACTCTTTCACCAAGGAACATTCTGCTCCCGAAACAAAATAAAATGAATACCACTCACCCGAACCTCGCAAAGTACCTGATGGTTCATTGGAGCAGACATTAACGCATCTCTCATTCAGTCTGTCCGATCCAGCATTTCTTGCATTTGACTTCGGGCAACGTGATGGGAAATGTACCAACTCATGGCAACTAAAGCATTTTACAGCCGCTTTAGACAGTTCCCAAGGCTGGTTTTCCGTCAGGTGGACCAGATTGAATTTCCTTCTTCAATCTGCAACCTTATGCCCCAATTTGCCAAAATTGAAACACTTTACCACCATTAATTTTAGTCACATCTAGTCCATCGCCGTCATCATTTCCACTAGGCAACTTCATTTTTACACCCAACGTGAACGCCTTCAATTCTGACTGCAACTCACTCCGTGTTATGCCTTGATGTGACTCTTGTGAAAGACAATGCCTTGCTGAGTACAATAACTAGTGCACTTCCTTCCACATAATTTTCTACCAAATTAAAGTTCGCAGTTGCACACCAAGCCCCTGCATCAGCATTTTGCGACTCCGGGTTTAACTTTGACAAAGATACAATCCACGCATCTCTTGTAGCTGGCCTCTGCATTGCTTTGAGTAATTCTAGCAAATTACTGTTTTGTTTCTCCATCAATGAACGCCAACCCTCTGTCGATACTTGTGACGGAGCCGATCCCACTTCTGATGTCGGAGATGCCATAATATTCTCAACTCGATGATCTCCCTGCTGCTGCCGAACTCTTTTCATCTTTTTAGCTTCATTTTTTTTATTCTCTATATGTACTGACGCTACTCAAAAACAATATGTCTGCCTTTTCTTTTCTTTCTTTCTTTCTTTCTAGCAGACTTGCCAGCCTCAATCATTGCAGCAGTGATTTCACCCAAGCATAATTGCTTGACCTTAATAAAGGTTACCCCTCTTCGACATATATATACAAAATATTTTGACTATGAAATAGTCAAAGCAGACATAATGCAAATTCTTCTTTTTATCACTTTCTTATAACGTTAAAAAGTGATATAGATATACATTTACAATAAAATGCATACAATTTGTGTGTTATCTCGTGTGTATTTTGTTGTGTTTTTTTACGAAAAATGTACACAACCAATGACCGTACAGCAATAAAACAGAAGAGAGAGGCACATAAACCTCTCTATTCTCCGATACTGCTGCATTTATAATATCAACGGCAATAGAGCAGAAGAGTGAGGCACACACACACACAAAGCTCTGTAATCTACTGCGCGCACACATGCACACATCAGCGGCTGTGTGTTGTACTTGTTGTTATAAAGCGGTTATTTTTAACACCTTTTTACGCATAAACCCAGAGGTCCAGAGACCTATTTTGATTATTTATTTACAGTTCACATCTAGCGTAAATTACTCTCCATTTGTTTTTTTTTTTTTTTGTCAAAATAGGTTCAGTGGTTTAAGCAGGAAAGTACTTACAATTTCAATGTTTGCCGTTTAATTGTATAGATTATTTGTCGCATGTATATTGTAACGTGCATGTAACGTGCATCCTTTTTATCCCATAAGAATAGATAACTTCTATAGACATCTATAAACTATAAAGTATGTTAACGAACGCTTGTTTTGTTTTCTTTTAGTTCTTTTGTTCTTTAAATTCTTTAGTCTAATTTGTAATTTTATATTGTTTTCGCTCACACATCATTGGTGAGATTAGCTAACACTTAACATTTCTATTGTACATTACTTCTTATCAACACAAGATCTACTAACACTATTATGCTATGTTTTGCTATGTTATTTCTATTATCATGCTTTGATCTGCTTTTTACTGTGAATTAATTAATTAGGTACTTACTTACTTATCGATATTTCTTGGTTATGAAGAGATGTGATTTGCTAAGCATTAAGGAAAATAAAGTTATACAGTCCGTTGAAACTGTGTTTGGTTGTCTTTTTTCGTTTAATTTAATTCATTCGTTAACATTTTGGCCCTTCGAGCCGGATACTCAAGGAAATACTACTGTGGAATAATTGTGCGAATTACTTTTCTAAATCTGCCGCAAACAAGCTTGTCAAACGCATCAGTGTTGCGAAAAATACATGATGGGGCTGATGAAGTGTTGACAGGATTGACGGCACTCAACTGCACAAATCGTGATCCCTTTTTAATATACATATTGTTAAAAAAGTTGGATGACGACACAAAACAAGCATGGGCAGATCAGTCAAAGGGAGAAAAGGACACCATTAATAGTTTTATGGTCTTTAGGTCTAGCCGATGCCATGCTTTAGAAAGTTTTCAGTCGTCACGTGGTACAAAATCTCGACGCACTGTCGCGGTCAGTCATGCAAATACCGATCAGAAGAAACCATGCAAAATCTGCAATGGCTCTCACGCAATTTTCTTCTGTGAGAAATTCAAAGCATTGGATATTGAAGCACGCAAAAATCTATCGAAAACAAAGGGTTTAAGCTACAATTGTTTAAGTGATACATATCGAGCAAATCAATGCAATTCAACATATCGTTGCCGAACGTGTAAAGGCAAGCACCATTTTCTTCTTCATATGAATCGATCATCTTCAGTTGATAATATTTTAACCACCAATCATAATTTGGATTGCAACATTTAATCGTCATTAATTGAGGGTGAGTCAATTCCAGCGGCACTCAACAATTTTTCGTCCTATACTACTGCGAATACACTATATCCAACAATCATTGCAAACGTAGTGGACGCACATGGCAAATTGTTGAAATGACGTATGCTGCTTGACTCTGGTTCTACAAATCATTCATAACTGAATCATTCATTAAACGTGCTGGCCTGTCTAGTCAACACGCACTCGTTTCGGTAGTTGGCTTTTCTGCTAACAACGTTGTGCATCTAACAGTTCTTACAAGCTGGATGCATTTAACATGGAAAAATTGACATCTTCACTACCGGCTGAGTTGATCGACATATCAAGCACTACATGGACTTAAATAAATAGATTGAGATTTGCAGATCCATCTTTTAATGTACCTGGTCCAGTAGACATCATCGGGTCAGATCAACTATGGAACATATGCAAAGGCGAACGATTACAATAAATTGCTCTTAATTCAATTCTTGGTTGGGTAATCGTTGGCTCTTGTCATGATATCGGTCACATATACTTTGATATGCACCTTCACTAAGACAATCAATGCAGCGGAACCTATTGGGAAAAGGATATAGTACAAAATACAGTATCATTACATTTCTGCAATATTGGGCATTCCATCATCTGAAGCTGTTATATTAAAAATTTTACGTAATTTAGCAGCATCGAATTCAGCATGTCCAAATACTTGTTTTTAACTACTCTCATGAATTTTAATCACGATTTGGCCACGTTTTGGACTTTAAACACCAATTTGAAAGAGAAATACCGTCGTACTTCGGTATAGTACATTTTATTCTCTTTTATGTCATACTAGTTAACTATTTTTGAAAACAAACGTCATTTTCTTTATAGTGAAATCTTTTTTGATATTGCAGTAGTTTGTGCATAGGGCAAAAGTTACACATGCCCAAGAACAAATTTACTTTGCGTAGTGTAAATCAATGCCGCGTCTTTGCTGAAAATCCACGGTATTTTGATGGTACCACACTACCAACCAAAAAGGATGTACTCCTTTGCTGTCTAGAGGTTCGACGGCAGATGGGAGTTGCAACTGGAAACAACAAAGAGCCTACTTTTTCTTCCGTCGCAGAACAGGTTTCCCAAAAGTTGGAGGCTGTATAGGAAAAAGCATCTATTCCAAAAGTTTCACTATACAGAATTCAACAGTTGGTCACGCGTTGCCATGACGAATACACTGCCCTGAAGAATGTTTTAAACAGTAAA
Organism: Amiota communis; assembly: GCA_037043315.1. Classification (NCBI taxonomy): domain Eukaryota; kingdom Metazoa; phylum Arthropoda; class Insecta; order Diptera; family Drosophilidae; genus Amiota; species Amiota communis. The sequence goes on along the minus strand of JBAMAV010001411.1, from coordinate 167,958 downwards.
ACTACAGTTCAGAGTACAAAAGACAGTAAGTTGAAAACTTTTAAGACTGAAGCTGCATGTTTGTTTGACATTGCTATTTGCAAGTGCTCAGAGCTGTCCTCTGGGAAAGAAAATTCTTCTTCTTGAACGCGACTTCTTCCTTGATCAGAAAGGTCCAAGAATTGTCCGCATTGGGAGAGTACATCTTTCTGAAACAAAAAAGATCATGAAACGGGAAGAACGTAGGGCCAAAAAACCTCGAATTGATACTCCACTTCATGAGCCAACTAATTCTAACCTCATCTCCTCTCAATCCTCGACACTTTTATGTGCCAGTGACGACAATGAATTAATAAAAGCTCTTTACTTTGATGGTCGCAAAGATGACACTAAAACACCGTCAGGAAAAATTGTTAAAGAAGAGCATATTTCTCTTGTAGCTCAGCCTGAATCAATGTGCGTTGGTCAAATTACTCCACCTTCTGGCTCTGCTAAAGATGCGAGTGAAGCAATTTTTGGTTACATTGACTCATATTTAAACGGTGGACTTGATGATATTGAAATTCTCGATGGTGACGGGACCAACCTCAATACTGGTTGGAGGGAAGGCATCATTCGCAAATTGGAAGAAAAAGTGGGGAGGCCATTACAATGGTCAATTTGTTTGCTTCATTTTAATGAACTCCCATTCCGTGCCTTTTTCACTTATAATGATGGTGAGACGTCTGGTCCAACTACCTACACGGGGCCTATTGGTTCGCAGTTGCCAGGATGTGAAACTCAACCAGTTGTAAATTTCAAACCAATCAAATGTGATTTACCTAAGCTTGAACCTAATGATCTCGATAAATTTAGTAGTGATCTGAAGTATGCTTTTCGGATGTCCTGGGCTATTGATTCTGGGGTATGTCCAGAGAGTCTTGCTTCAATGTCACCTGGTAAAAGGAGCAAAGCTCGCTGGTTGACTACCACAAATGCAATATTAAGGCTATACATTTCGACTTTGAATCCCTCAAAAGCATTTATAGAATTGGTGACTTACATTCTCAAAGTATACATAATTATGCAACACTTGGTCAGAACACTTTGTCCTCGATCGTTGATGGTCTACGCCACCTCTTTGAGTCAATTTAAAGGACTAGATATTTACCTAAGAAATTCATCCATTCAGACTAATGCATTTTTCGCTTTACCAGAAAATATTCTTCTTGCAATGTTGACAGATCCTAGATATCATATCCGGGAGGATGCATTAACAAAAATTTTGAAAGCTCGAGAAGAGGAAGCTGAAAATTCTTCTCATTCAATACGGTACAATATCGTACCTAAGCTAAATTTTGATGCTGACGACTATACTAATATGATAGACTGGGAAAACACTAATATTTCAATCACGGTTCCCCCAGTTCTGAGAAAATTAAGCAATAAAGAGATTATAGATAATTTCTTGCTTCCTGAAAACACAGTGCCTTCATGGTCTTTTACTAGCTATCCATCCAACACGGTAGCAGTGGAATGCGCAGTGAACAGTTTGACAACAAATCCCAATAAAAAACAATTAATAACCCAAATAATAATTGAACTGGATAAAAATTCTAGCCCTATATATGGTAGGTTGGATGGGTAGGGCTGGTGGTGGAACTCAATGTCCAGCTACCTCCACGTGGTGGGTTCTGGGTCATTTTCAAAGCAATTATGGACAAGTGAGCTAAGAGCTGCACGAAATACGAGTTTTACTCTACTTTACTATTTTGGAATATAATATTCCAGGAAAAAATGTTATGATCCACTGCTGTCACAGAACCGTCATTTGATAGATAAACTTCTATTTTTGATATGTCTGACCTTACCGCAATGATAAAAAAAGTCGAATAGTATAGCATGCGTATCTTGCTAATTATAGTGTTTTTTTCGGGCAAATCTCAAAACTTTCATGCCATAGTTCCGACAGAAGATATTATCGGATTCCAAAAAAATTTTGCACACGTAATGTCCACATGGGTAGACAACTTTTGCCGGGTATAGCGATTCCACCTAAAAAAAAAAGTGTTAAAACGACCCACTCTATTGTTTATCTCCATCACCATTCCTAGCAATCCGCACAAATACGAAGTTATCGATCTATTGTTGAAAGCGAATTTCAAGTTAAGAAAATGGTGTTCAAATTGCTGGCCGTTGTTAGAATCCTTGCCCGAGGAACACAACCCAGTAGATATCTGTCATATAGCTGAAGCTGCAGTCTAAAAAATACTTGGGTTAAATTGGAACCCATCTACCGATGAATTGTTTTTAAAATTCAATGATTTATACTTTGATAGAGCACCAACTAAAAGAATTATACTTTCAGAAATATCGAAAATTGTTGCTCATTGGGGATCGTTTCTCCAACCACAATCCAGCTTAAGGCGATATTTCAAGAAAGTTGGTGTCACACTTTAAATTGGGAAGACGAACTTCCTTAAGATCTATGTACCCGGTGGCGCGTCTGTATAAAAGATCTACCTCAGTTGGCAAAGATTCAAGTCCCGCGCTATATCGCTTGTATTACGCGATCAATGGAGCTACATGTTTTCGCTGACGCATCAACGATCGCATGCGCAGCGGTTGTATATAGCCGAATTCTAACAGACGATGGATATAGGTTAGGTTAGGTTTGCTTGGCTGATCAAGAGATCTCACATAGACCAATAATGGTCCTTTGTGTTGCCAAGAAGAAGTATGGAGACTCTTTAAATACTGTTTTTTATGCACTTTTTTGCGAGCTTTAATAAATTCCTACTTTTCTGATCCGCGATACTTTCCAAGGAGAGGAAAGATACAGATCCGAGATAGCTAAAGCGTGATCTGTTGAGAGCTGGACATTGGCAAAGTAGGTGTTCTAGAGTTCCCCTAGCATTTACCTCGTGGCATGATGTACATGCATCACTCTGTATCAAGCCCAATTTGGCTGCGTTGGAAGGTGTTAAACAGTGTCCCGTGAGTATTCCGACTAATAACTTGCAATCCTCTCTTGGGAGAGCTAAGATGTAGTTGGTAGTCTTATTATTAACAGAGCGAAGCATGATTTTTGCGGTTCTGCAAGAGAGTGTGCCATTCCACATTCTCTTCGCCTCCTGAATCGTTGCTGCGTCGATTTCTGTTTTTAACGTGGACAGAGAGGGACGTATGTATGACGCACTTACCTCAGCTTGGCTAGCGCCAGCTTTAGCGAGTGCGTCTGCTTCTTCGTTCCCTTCAATTCCTTTATGTCCCGGTACCCAAAAGATGGTGACTCGTCTGTCCAAACAGAGTTCGTCGATTTTGGTTCTACATTGTTGAACACAGTACGATTTCGTCATCACCGCCGCTATTGCCTTTATGGCTGCTTGGCTGTCGATGAATATGTTTATTTGGGAGTTTAGAGGAGTTAGCTCGGCTGCTAATTCTGCAGCTTTTGTAGCCGCATAAATCTCAGCCTGAAACACGCTGCAGTAGTCTGGAAGCTTATATAACCGTTTAAGGTCAAGCTCTGAGCAGAATACTGCAGCCCCCACTCCCTCTGCCATTTTAGATCCGTCTGTAAACAGGTTGCAAGTATGACCGCCAAACTGGAGTCCCCTTTGCCACCCATTATGTTCTATTACTACACTAGGCCCTCCATTGAAGTTGGCCTGGGGAATAACATAGTCAGAGCTATTGTTTAAACCTTCATGTATCTTACTGTGACCATAAGGCCTCTGTATCAACTGTCCTGTTACCTTTAGTCTTAGCGCAGACTTCTTTGCAGTGTTCTTCGCTGCCAAGCCTATAGGTTGAAGGTCGAGTATTCTATCAAGTGCTGTTGTAGGGGTGGTGCGCATTGCACCAGTTATACAAAGCCCTGCGATTCTCTGTACCTTCTCCAACTTTTTGACGTATGTCTTTTTGTTGACACTTGTCCACCATACCAAGATACCATAGAGTAATATAGGTCTAACCACTGCCGTGTACATCCAATATGTTAGACGGGAAGATAAACCCCATGTCTTTCCGAGCATTTTCCTGCAAGCGTAAAAGGCATTGAGAGCTTTCCTCACCCTTTCTTCCACATTTAACTTCCACGTCAGTTTGTTATCCAATATGACTCCAAGATATTTTGTAGACATCTTTGGTGCCAGTACGATGTTTCCTAATTTAGGAGGGAGCCAGTGCGGAATCTTGTATTTTGTTGTAAAAAGTACTAAGTCCGTCTTGTCTGGATTCACATCCAGTCCCACATTGCTTGCCCAGTCTTTAATTTCTTTAAGTGCCCCCTCGAGTACTTGACTCATTGAGCTAAGGCACTTGCCTGAGATGATTACGGCCAGGTCATCTGCATAGGCAGTTAACCTTGCACCTCCACCTCGCATTTTATTAAGAATTTTATTCATTACAAGTGTCCAAAGCAGCGGAGAGATTACGCCCCCTTGAGGCGTACCTCTGTTTGCCTTCCTTGCCAGACTCGTCGCACCCCATTCAGCCACCACTGTCCGGCAGTTCAGTAGACTGCCGATCCAGTGCCGTATGGATGGATGTGCGTCAATTGATTCAAGACCCTCTAACAGCGCTTCTGTCGAAACGTTGTTAAAGGCTCCTGATATGTCAAGGAAGACACCTATGGCATACTCTCCGTACTGTATGGCCCTTTCTATCTGCATCACGACCTTATGAAGCGCAGTCTCAGTGGACTTGCCTTTCGTATAGGCGTGTTGGTCTCTCGATATTAGATACGGTGAAACCTTTTCCTTAATATACGAGTCCAATAGTCTTTCAAACGTCTTTAGTATGAATGAAGTGAGGCTTATCGGCCGATAGTCCTTTGGATACAAGTGGCTGCTCTTACCTGGCTTTGGTATGAAAACAACCCTTGAGAGTCTCCAGTTCTTCGGAACATATTTAAACCTCAGGCAATTCCTGAAGATTCCTTTAAGCCATGGTGTCAGTACAGCACAACCCTTTTGCAAGAGCGCAGGAAAGATGCCGTCTGGTCCCGGGGATTTAAAGGGTTCAAACGATTTTAAGGCCCATTCCAGTCTAACCGATGTAATTAAGCCTTCACATACCTCATTTATTACACCCCGTGTCGTTACAGTTGCGTCTGAAACCTCAGTACAGCCAGGAAAGTGGGCTTCTATAAGAGTTTCCAGCGTTTCCTTACCGTCTTTGGTCCATTCGCCTGTGTCTTTGCGGATTAGTGAAGGGATTATAGGAGACTTGGCAAGTATTTTCCGAAGTCTCGACGCCTCAGAAGTCTTGTCCAAATTACCACAGAAGATCTGCCAGGATCTCCTCTTGGCTCTCCTTATCTCTTTTTTGTATAGCGATAGTAGTGTCTTATATTCTCTCCAGCACTCTTCACAATCAGAAAGTTTGGCTAGCTTAAAGAACTCTCTAAGTTCCTGTCTTTGCTTACCAACGTCCTTATTCCACCATGGGGGCTTGGATTTGCGTCCAAGTCTCGTAGGCAGGCAGGATTTATGGTAAGCTAGAAGGATTTTAGATGTTATGAGTTCTGTCACTGCCTCAACGTCGCTGCTAGTAGTGATCTGAGGAACATTTCTTAAGTATCCCTTTAACAAGTTCTCATATAGGCCCCAGTTCGTATTTCTAGGGTTCCTAAATATGTCTTTCGTTCTTAGTGGGATCTTTATATCTACAGTGAAGGTTAGGTTAGGTTAGGTTAGGTTTGCTTGGCTGATCAAGAGATCTCACATAGACCAATAATGGTCCTTTGTGTTGCCAAGAAGAAGTATGGAGACTCTTTAAATGCTGTTTTTTATGCACTTTTTTGCGAGCTTTAACAAACTGCTACTTTTCTGATCCGCGATACTTTCCAAGGAGAGGAAAGACACAGATCCGAGACAGCTAAAGCGTGATCTGTTGAGAGCTGGACATTGGCAAAGTAGGTGTTCTAGAGTTCCCCTAGCATTTACCTCGTGGCATGATGTACATGCATCACTCTGTATCAAGCCCAATTTGGCTGCGTGGGAAGGTGTTAAACAGTGTCCCGTGAGTATTCCGACTAATAACTTGCAATCCTCTCTTGGGAGAGCTAAGATGTAGTTGGTAGTCTTATTATTAACAGAGCGAAGCATGATTTTTGCGGTTCTGCAAGAGAGTGTGCCATTCCACATTCTCTTCGCCTCCTGAATCGTTGCTTCGTCTATTTCTGTTTTTAACGTGGACAGCGAGGGACGTAAGTATGACGCACTTACCTCAGCTTGGCTAGCGCCAGCTTTAGCGAGTGCGTCTGCTTCTTCGTTCCCTTCAATTCCTTTATGTCCCGGTACCCAAAAGATGGTGACTCGTCTGTCCAAACAGAGTTCGTCGATTTTGGTTCTACATTGTTGAACACAGTACGATTTCGTCATCACCGCCGCTATTGCCTTTATGGCTGCTTGGCTGTCGATGAATATGTTTATTTGGGAGTTTAGAGGAGTCAGCTCGGCTGCTAATTCTGCAGCTTTTGTAGCCGCATAAATCTCAGCCTGAAACACGCTGCAGTAGTCTGGAAGCTTATATGACCGTTTAAGGTCAAGCTCTGAGCAGAATACTGCAGCCCCCACTCCCTCTGTCATTTTAGATCCGTCTGTAAACAGGTTGCAAGTATGACCGCCAAACTGGAGTCCCCTTTGCCACCCATTATGTTCTATTACTACACTAGGCCCTCCATTGAAGTTGGCCTGGGGAATAACATAGTCAGAGCTATTGTTTAAACCTTCATGTATCTTACTGTGACCATAAGTCCTCTGTATCAACTGTCCTGTTACCTTTAGTCTTAGCGCAGACTTCTTTGCAGTGTTCTTCGCTGCCAAGCCTATAGGTTGAAGGTCGAGTATTCTATCAAGTGCTGTTGTAGGGGTGGTGCGCATTGCACCAGTTATACAAAGCCCTGCGATTCTCTGTACCTTCTCCAACTTTTTGACGTATGTCTTTTTGTTGACACTTGTCCACCATACCAAGATACCATAGAGTAATATAGGTCTAACCACTGCCGTGTACATCCAATATGTTAGACGGGAAGATAAACCCCATGTCTTTCCGAGCATTTTCCTGCAAGCGTAAAAGGCATTGAGAGCTTTCCTCACCCTTTCTTCCACATTTAACTTCCACGTCAGTTTGTTATCCAATATGACTCCAAGATATTTTGTAGACATCTTTGGTGCCAGTACAATGTTTCCTAATTTAGGAGGGAGCCAGTGCGGAATCTTGTATTTTGTTGTAAAAAGTACTAAGTCCGTCTTGTCTGGATTCACATCCAGTCCCACATTGCTTGCCCAGTCTTTAATTTCTTTAAGTGCCCCCTCGAGTACTTGACTCATTGAGCTAAGGCACTTGCCTGATATGATTACGGCCAGGTCATCTGCATAGGCAGTTAACCTTGCACCTCCACCTCGCATTTTATTAAGAATTTTATTCATTACAAGTGTCCAAAGCAGCGGAGAGATTACGCCCCCTTGAGGCGTACCTCTGTTTGCCTTCCTTGCCAGACTCGTCGCACCCCATTCAGCCACCACTGTCCGGCAGTTCAGTAGACTGCCGATCCAGTGCCGTATGGATGGATGTGCGTCAATTGATTCAAGACCCTCTAACATTGCTTCTGTCGAAACGTTGTTAAAGGCTCCTGATATGTCAAGGAAGACACCTATGGCATACTCTCCGTACTGTATGGCCCTTTCTATCTGCATCACGACCTTATGAAGCGCAGTCTCAGTGGACTTGCCTTTCGTATAGGCGTGTTGGTCTCTCGATATTAGATACGGTGAAACCTTTTCCTTAATATACGAGTCCAATAGTCTTTCAAACGTCTTTAGTATGAATGAAGTGAGGCTTATTGGCCGATAGTCCTTTGGATACAAGTGGCTGCTCTTACCTGACTTTGGTATGAAAACAACCCTTGAGAGTCTCCAGTTCTTCGGAACATAATTAAACCTCAGGCAATTCCTGAAAATTCCTTTAAGCCATGGTGTCAGTACAGCACAACCCTTTTGCAAGAGCGCAGGAAAGATGCCGTCTGGTCCCGGGGATTTAAAGGGTTCAAACGATTTTAAGGCCCATTCCAGTCTAACCGATGTAATTAAACCTTCACATACCTCATTGATTACACCCCGTGTCGTTACAGTTGCGTCTGAAACCTCAGTACAGCCAGGAAAGTGGGCTTCTATAAGAGTTTCCAGCATTTCCTTTCCGTCTTTGGTCCATTCGCCTGTGTCTTTGCGGATTAGTGAAGGGATTATAGGAGACTTGGCAAGTATTTTCCGAAGTCTCGACGCCTCAGAAGTCTTGTCCAAATTACCACAGAAGATCTGCCAGGATCTCCTCTTGGCTCTCCTTATCTCTTTTTTGTATAGCGATAGTAGTGTCTTATATTCTCTCCAGCACTCTTCACAATCAGCAAGTTTGGCTAGCTTAAAGAACTCTCTAAGTTCCTGTCTTTGCTTACCAACGTCCTTATTCCACCATGGGGGCTTGGATTTGCGTCCAAGTCTCGTAGGCAGGCAGGATTTATGGTAAGCTAGAAGGATTTTAGATGTTATGAGTTCTGTCACTGCCTCAACGTCGCTGCTAGTAGTGATCTGAGGAACATTTCTTAAGTATCCCTTTAACAAGTTCTCATATAGGCCCCAGTTCGTATTTCTAGGGTTCCTAAATATGTCATTCGTTCTTAGTGGGATCTTTATATCTACAGTGAAACTTATATAACTATGATCGGAGAAGGAGGGTTGCTCAAGCACCTTCCAATCCAAGATCTGTATATTGTCACCGTAAAAGAGAGTTATGTCCAATACATCCTCCGATGTTGGACCCTTATAAGTTGGAATATTTCCCCTATTTGCTATACTTACATTATACTGTAATATATAGTTAAAGAGGTACTCACCACGTTGGTTGATGTCCTTACTACCCCATAGAGGGTGGTGCGAATTAGCGTCTGCACCTACCACTATCCTCCATCCACGTTGACCGGCCTCCTCCATGAGATTTTGTAGCTCCATGGGCGGTGCCTCGGCGTCGTGTGCCATGTAGCAGGAGGCAAGGAGTTTGTGCCCATCGTCCCCCTCTACGACAATCACTGCCAGGTCATCTGTGCTAAGATTGGATAATAAATATGCGTTAATATTTTTCTTTACAAGGATGACAGATCTAATTTTCCTTACCATTGCAGCATGAAAAATTCTGTAGTTTTTCGACCCCAATCCAGAGACCTTGTTCCCGGAGGATAGCCAGGGCTCTTGGATCAGGGCCACGTCATAGCTGCCTTCCTCTAACGTGAGGAGCAGCTCGGCCGAAGCCGCCTTACTGTGATGGAGGTTTATTTGCAATACTTTCCCCATCAGGTTCAGCAATGCGTTGTACGGGTGTAGCTGTAGTCGCCGACACTCCGTCTGTCCCCTCCATCTTTTCTTCCCCGTGCAGCTGAAGGGTTTCAGTAGAGTTGGTCACAGATTCGAGTCCGAGATCCCTCTCTACTTCTCCCGCTTGCAGCGTGTTGACGTTACCATCCTTCGGGTGACGTTTCTTGAGGCGCAGGTATACACTACCCGTTCCCCACGACATCTTCCCGTGACGCTGGTATAGTATGTCCTCTGCCTCTTTGTTTATTTGGAGGATCTGATCTTGATTGCCTTTTTTGTCTGGCTTACTGGCGTGAAGCAGCTTCCAATCGATAGTTGGAACATCAGGATTCTGCCGCCGGAATAGCAGTAGAGTGACTTCCGGTTTTAACGTGTTAGGTACTCGTACCTTGGCACGCGGTACACACGGAATATCGTTTCTATCCACTATCTCCAGCTTCGCGCCTTCCCAAAGTCCTTCTATCTTGGGAGCTACCTCCGTAATCCACTTCAAAGTTAGCTCATCGTTGCATTTTAGGATTTTAACTCCCATATACCACCCTGCTCCTTCAAACGAGGGCGAGGGTTTGTCGGGTTCATCCGTCAGCCTTTTAACGATGGCATTTAAAATTTTCCACCTGTCTCCATTGATCCGCCGTCATCTGTCCATTCGGGTGATTCCGGTCAATGAGCGCTACGATCAAGTGCCGTTTAGCTACTTCATTGACTTTCATCGCCTTCTTGGAAGTGGTTGGCTGGTCAATTGGTGTATCAGGTTTCTGTGTGCGAAGACGTTTGGCCTCAGGCTTTTCTTCATCCTTAGACCGCTGTCTTTTCGGCTCTTTGATACTCTTCGCAACATTCTCCTCAATTCTGTTCACGAAGGCAGGATGCGTCGTCGCATGTTTATCACTCTGCGCGAAGTGCTCTCTACCTTTCGTGACAGTCTCCGTTGCCCATTTAAGGTCCTCCCGTTCTTTAGACGATAGAGTCACCTTAGTTCCCAGGCGTAGTTTTATTTTCACAGCTGCCTTATATTGAGCAAGTGCTTTCAAGCTTTCCTTACTGGGCCTCTTCTTCGGCCCACTCCTGCTAACGGATGTGGTACCTGGCGTCGAGGCCTTTGGGGAACTCAGAAGCTCTTCCTCGGCAGCTGTGTTAATGGTTGCCACGCTACTCACGCTTTCGAGGTCCGAGTCTATATCCCTCCTTGGGGTAACATGTAAAGTTATCCTCCGAGGAGATACAGGGAAGTTCGTACAACGGTCTTGGCTAGGCACCACCTGTTTGCATTGCTGCAAATCAGGTAGACCCAGCAACACTGCAAACGGTGGTACCCATTGCCCAGTCGGCACCCGCGGGGAGGGTATAGCTGGAGGATTTTCGGCGACCAGACGATGGATATATTGTCAGATTAATAGCCACACGTATGCGCATGGCTCCATTGAAACGCATATCAATCTCACGACTTGAGTTAAACGCTGCAGTATTGGCAACAAGGTTGAATCTTGTTAAATCTGTCCTCACCATACCTATTTCTGGGATTTATTGTTGTACAGATTCAGAGATCGCGCTCCATTGGTTATCTTCTCCACCCAGTAAATGAACAACTTTTGTTTGCAACAGAACAGCTGAAATTCCTGAAACTTGCGCCAGAAATGTTTGGCGGCACGTCTGATCTCAAGACAATCCTGCAGATTATGCTTCGCGGTCCTCGGTGGCTATCACAACCACAACACTTGTGGCCTGCATCGAAGTTAGACGGCGTAAACCCCTCTGACGCTGCTGTTTTGAGTGAGACCAAAATCACAATTGTACATATCGCCACGCCAGAACCAAATATATTTGTGAACCTTAATTCAATTGTCTCAATTATCAATTCTACGTATCGTTCAAAGAATTCACATCAGCCTATATGCAAGTGACGGACGGCAACCAGTTGAGCACAAAGTCGAAACTAATACGACTACTACCATTTATCGATTATACAGGGCTATTGCGCGTAATTGGTCGCATTCAACATTCTTCTGTCAAACATCGAATCATTCTACCAAAGACATCACCATTTACACTTCTCACTATTCGTCATGTTCTTGAGAAATATCTGCATACTGGAGGCTACATTTGTGATCACGGGCCAATAGTATTGGATTCTTGGCGATGTCAGAAATGCTTCATGTTGACAGTTGCACCAATTATATCCAATTTGCCTTCACCGCGGGTTCAACCACATCGTGCCTTTATTCATTGCGGCCTTGCCGATGTGGGTCCAGTCTATATCAAAGAAACCAAGGGACGGAATCCTAAGCACAGCAAGGCGTACTTTGCCATTTTTGTGTGTCTACCAACTAGAGCTATTCAGATTGAGTTCGTAAGTGACTTGTGGACTAACACCTTTAATGCCACACTTCAACGTTTCAGCACCATTCGTGGTAAACCGATTAACATATACTCTGATAACGGCACTACATTCCATGGCAGTAAGCGAGTACTGCATTAATTTCAACAACTGGCAATAAAGCAGGCAAAAGATGAACACATTCCGAACATCATAGCAGCATCATAAGGCATTTCATACCACCTTCATCACCACACTTTGGTGGTATTTGGGAATCCGGTGTGAAATCCATTATGTTACATCTTCGTCATGTTATTGGTAGCAACGTACTGACATTTGAAGAATACCAAACACTCCTTTGACCGCCGCACATTTTTTGATCGGTGAAGCGTATTCTGCTACCTGAGCCATCGATATAAGAAACAAACCAAATATACTACTACGGTGGAGACAAATACAAGCTAAAGTATTAGGGTTTTGGAAGTGTTGGCATATGGAATACCTTACTTCTTTGCAACAGCGAACAAAATGGCAAATGGATTCACCCAACATAAATTCAGGTACTCTTGTTGTTGTGAAGGAACCAAATCTCCCGCCATCCAGATGAATAATTAGACGCATAGAAGAAGTTTTCCCAGGGACGACAACAAGGTGCAAGTTGTATCTATTAAGACTGCCCAAGGAATATTCAAGCGTCCAGTTGCAAAGCTTGCCGTACTTCCATTGTGCAGAACAATGGTTCAGGTGCGGCGATATGTTTATGAAAGCTTGTTTTCTTTACTTTTAGTTTCCTTTTGTTCTTTAAATTCTTTAGTCTAATTTGTAATTCATAAATTGTTTTCGCTCACACATCATTGGTGAGATTAGCTAACACTTAACATTTCTATTGAACATTACTTCTTATCAACACAAGATCTACTAACACTATTATGCTGTGTTTTGATTGCTATGTTTGATCTTGTTCTTATTGCTCTGTTTTTTTATGTTATTTCTATTATTATGCTTTGATGCTTTCTACTGTGAATTAATTACTTACTTATAGATATTTCTTGGTTATGAAGAGATGTGATTTGCTAAGCATTAAGGAAAATAAAGTTATACAGTCCATTGAAACAGTGTTTGGTAGTCTTTTTTTCTTTAAATCTAATTCAATCGTTAATGAGTAAAATCATGATCCATAGCATACATTTAAATTTCATAACAGCTACTTGCAGTTGTTTACTTTTTTACATGTATCGATATGTCATCGAAATGGACTAACAAATAAGCTGGGCCATCAGACTATTTTTCTGTCATCGATTCGGTTTCTGTGCGTATTTCAAATCGATAATGGACCGAGTCTGAACTGACCGTCTAAGCGGCCCTTTTTACACATTTGCGATAACGTAGATTTTGTTGTTGTTTGCCGTACCATTTAATAGGAAAACAAATTTGCAGCTGTTCATTGAAAAGCAATTAGAGAAATCGTGGTTTGTTTTAAATTGCAAATCTAATTATAATAATAATAAAAGAGAGAAAGAGATGATTTTGCGCATATAAAATCTTAGATATTTGATTTAGCATAAATAGAGTGCTGCTTTAAATCAAAATCATTCGTACAAAAGACTTCGTTAAGTAATAGTGCATTCAGACAGAGCAGAACTCGAGTGCTAGAAGAACTCGCACGAGAACTCGAGTTCAAATTACAACAACCAAAGGGAAAATTAACGAAATTTGTAGTTGTTGTAGCTCAGAACTCGAGTTCTCGTGCGAGTTCTGCCAGAAATCGGTGGTCTGACATGGTCAATGAAAGTCAATTTGTTTAACGTGAACACCTGTCGTAGGGACTTAATATCACGGTGCCAAGCACAGGGATTGATAAACGTCAATCAACGTCCCCTTGGATATATATCCTCAGGTACCAATCTCAAGCCATACTTATTTTGGTCGTATGTCTCATTCCTTGGTTAGGAACAAGGCCTATCTAAACCTCTGCTGATCTGTGGGTCACAGCACCCGGTTGTATAACGCAACTCCACGTCGAGGTCACACCCTACCCGCATTTGGGTACAACCACAGCCACCACGATACTCCCATAGAGGGGCCGTCTCCGCTGGCCAGGACGGAAACAGGTTCCGTGGGCTCCTGACCACCCGTGGTACCAGAAAAAAAGCCTCTGGTCAGACTTCGTACCCGAGGTACTACCAATTTGAGCCCCAAATAGTTCGTGGGTTGGTGTCCCAAAAATCGAACATAGCTCACTGGAATAGAATGCAGGCAGAACCCACAGATGGCACAGTATACACTATATTCATGGATATAGCTTTCTCACTGTTCGGAGCGAGGTCTATTCCCACCTCTTCTGCCAAGGCAGCAATTATTAGATCAACGATCAAAAAACGAACTATGTCCCCACTGTCACAAGGACTTTAGCGAATGGATCGTAGGCTGAGACCGCTACTTTTCCAAACGTCCGTGGTACCAGAAAAAATACCTCTGGTCGGGTAGCGTGACAAAGTCACTACCAGTACAGCTCCATGAAGCTCAGGGACTGGTGCCCCCCAGACAACACTAAACCCTCCCCATACACTCACACACAAAACACGGATCCCTCAGGTTACAAGCGGACGACGCCTAATAAAAACTGCACGTGCAAACTCGTTCAATCTCCTAACACTATCCCTAACATCGAGAAGGCCACCTCTAATTCATCAGCCTGGAGCGGATCACAAGGGCCCTCCACCTGAGGCAGAGTAACCCTCGGATCCGCCCGTGGGAAAAATTTACACAACAAAGCATTCATTCAATCTCCCCATGCCGTCAACTGATTGTCTCCGACACGAAGAGCACACACAATTGTCTGCCCACCCTTACCTCTACAAATCCTATAAGCATGACCCCCTTATTGCGCTGAAGAAATTCCCTCCATTCATGTTCTTTCACTCTTATAAGCATTTGCTTATAATCTTTCAACTCACGACTGTACACACTCCTGAGCTGGTCCACATTCACTGCACCAGCAGACCTGGCCCTTTGAAACCTCTTACGAAGTCTCTGAACCAGTCTCCGCTTCCTACTTAACTCATTCGTCCACCATTTCACTCTTCCAAGATTCCGGTTACGAAATCTTGGAAACATCCTATCATTCACACCACTCATCCATCTATCCACACACTCGATCTGCTCATCTACACTCATACAACGAAAGCGAAACAACGGAACTTCCGTTGCCGCTTTCGCCAAATACATACCATGAAGTGGCCAATTTGCGTTACGCACACACCAACCATTCAACGGTAGTCTTTCACTCACAACTGGGGTGTAAGTCATAACAACCTCAATGAGGTTGTGATCACTCTCACCCCACCCACCCTTAATCCACCATTCGAAACCAAACAACCTCATTGCTGCCTCATTCACAAAAGTGGCATCAATGTCACTTTTTCCTACTGGGCCATCAAAGGTGTACCACTCACTGGGTTCTTTAACAACCCTAACATCCCGAGACACAGCCCACTCGGCCAGCACCTCACCCCGTTGATAGTTCAAATACCAAGACGCTTGTCTTGATATTTTACTGACTGCATTCGCGTCAATACCAAGGATGATAGAATCGCTACTCGCCAGTAGTAGCACCTGATCCATGTACAAGCTGTACGGCTCCAGCTGTTCACTAAACTTACAATACACACTCACAACAAAAATCCTACCAAAACTACCACTTACACTCACACAAACACCATGGTCAGTTGAATTCACCAGTGTGCATTCGATACTGACATCATTCACCACCACAGCAGAATTTGCCCTGCTATCAGGAAATACCCGCATTACTGCAGGTAGTCCCCTCACGCAACCATTGGACGCATAAGGTTCCTGAAACAGGGCAATTCCACTGCCACTGTCACACATAGTAGCTCCTAACTCGCACGTTACAGCATACGACCTCTGACAATTTACCTGAAGGAACCTAATCATCTTAGTGTCGCGCCTTCGCCCTGGCAACAATGGCACTGTACACAGGACATGCCGGAGACATCATCAGATGCCCCGACGGCAAGCCCTTAAATGCACAGTTGCGACAATTCAGCTCATTTGCACACTGTGCCACTCGATGACCCGTCTGCCCACAACGGCGACAAACATCATCGTTGGCCTTGCATTCCGCAACTTTGTGTTCAAAGCCTAAGCAGCGGAAGCAACCCAAGTCCGGCTCGTAGCTGCGCACCCTGAATGAGAACTACTTGATGTAGCAGCGCTCAGACTCCAGAAGGGTCTGCATGGCAACAGCAGATCCTTCCGGAATGACATTCACCGCTTCATCAGCGGTCCCCACCCAAGGCATACTGCACAGGCGGACACTCTTCTTATACTCCCCCTCACTCATCTTTTCCTTCAGGTTCATTTCAAAAAGCTCCCTCATAAACTCATCAGGAGCAATCTGCGAGTGTACTCCCTAAACCACCACCCTAGGACCTATCTTCTCTTTCACTATCACTTCCAACCCCACTTCACCAAACTTAGCGTTGTCTTTCATCTTTGACAATTCCTCCACCGATGGAGTGCGAAGTATAGCACCACCATCGCGTAGCGGCTTTACCTCATGGACGCGAACTCCCAATGTTGGCCCGACCTCCTTCACCTCCTGCTCAACCACGTCCCTGGAAGATTTGCCAGAAGTCTTGCTTCTGAAAACCAAGGACCAGGTTTAACCTGGCTTCACAGCAGGGACAGCCGGCGGGACAACACTGGGCACGCTCACAGGTGGACTCCCCTGGACGCTTTGAGCTCCCCCTTTTGATGCGTGAGCAACATCTAAACGTCCGTTTAGGCGCTCATTCTCCGCAATCAAGCGCATAAGCAACAGCTCGTACTGGGTCGTGTACGACACGATAGTGCGGACCACTCCCCCAGACACACCACTCTCATCATCCAGGATGCAATTTGATACATCCGTCGTGATCGCCTTCAACTTCTCTACATCAGTCCCCTTACGTCTATCAGACGCAGAGGCTGACGAGGAAGGCCCGGGACATCAGGAACATGGAAAGCTCCCTTGTTCCCCGCCCCACTACACAAGTCGACAGCAGGAACAGAAGCTGCCTTCCGCATCTGCTGCCTCGTACTCACCGACTTGCGCCTATACTCCGATTGGGACGTCGTCGAAGCCTCGTCCAATGACGTCAACGACGTGACGTCATCGATGGAGAGAGCGTTGTCCTCGACCCTCTTCTTCTTTGGTGGCATTTTTTTTTTTTTTTTTGTATACTATTATTAACACTTTTTTTTTTTTAATAATTTTTTTTTAAACTGGACCCGGGTCACAAAATTCTTTGCAAAAATTCACAAAACCGTTACACGCCCGCACAGCTAAACAAAGTACGTCTGCTCGCAAGCAAGGCTGACAACGAACTGGTCTGACATGGTCAGTCTAAAAAGTGTTGGTAAAATTTGGACTCTATTAGGTGATTGTCGATAGTATTGTTCTTTCTTATTGTTGCGCGGCAATAAACAGCTGATTAAACAGCAGATAATATATTTAAGGAAAATATTAATTGTAATTTTTTTTTTTTAATCTATTAACAAAACACGTAGCAGGAATGAAAAAGGGAAATGCCAGAACTATGGACATGCACTGCCAAATGTTCTAAATCATGTATTTTTCACAAAATTAAAATTTTTATTTTTCACAATTGCCACAACGTGTGTGTAATGAAAACAAAACCAAAAACAGCTGCTCAGAATTCGCAACTCAGAACTCGGTAACAAAAAACGAGTAACCAGAACTCGCACAATCAGAACTCGCTGTCTAAACACACTATAAATTACATTATTCAAAACAAATCAGACGATTCAATAGAGGCATTTCAGAACAAATGTCAAAATGATTGTTTTTTTTCGTCAAAATTTTAAGTATAAAGCACAATTTATAATATGCTTTAACATACTTAAGTCTAATAAGAGCAGTCCGAAATAAGCCTTCAAGGATGCATGGTTAATTTCCTTTCAAGCTTCTCCAAACACTTTGACACCTGTTTACGAGGGTCCGTCAACAAGTCCTTAGAAAATCCAACAGATAGCGCGACTATTACTGTAAACGGTCTGTTTTCATGCAGCATCACTACCGTCAAGGTATGCTGTGAAGTTTCAGCCTGATTGGTTGATTTGTTGTGTGTTTCTTGTGCAATGAAGAAAAAATTTTTTTTTGTTTACAAAAATGGAGAAAATTGAGTTTAGATCTGTTATTAAACATTTTCATATAAAAGGCTTAACAGCAAAGGAAATAAAAAATGAGTTGGATTCAGTTCACGGCACATCTGCTCCTTCACTTGCAACTATTTATAACTGGTTAATAATTTAAACGTGGTCGTACATCAACAAAGGATGAAGGCTCAGGATGCCATGTAGAGGTGACTACGCCAGAAATGATCAATAAAATCCATGATATGGTGTTACGTGATCGAAGATTAAAGTTGAGTGAGATAGTTGAGGTTACAGGGATATCAAAAGGTAGCGTCATGTCCATTTTAAATGAAAAATTGTGTATGAAAACGATTTCGGCAAGATGGGTGCCGCGTTTGCTCACAGTCGACAATAAACGCAATAGGGTGGTTGCCTCTAAAGCTCTGTTGTCGCTCATGCAACGTAATCCGAATTAGTTTTTTCGTCGGTTTGTGACTGTAAATGAAACATGGATTCACCACTACACTCCCGAAACGAAAGAACAATCAAAACAGTGGATTTTGAAAGGCGAACCATGTCCAAAGAAGGCGAAACCCGTAAAATCAGCTGGTAAGGTTATAGCAACTGTTTTTTGGGATGCACTGGAATTATTTTCGTTGACTATTTGGAAAAAGGAAAAACAATAACAGGGGAGTATTATGCATCTTTATAGGACCAGCTAAGAGAAAAAATGGATAAAAAACGGCCTCATTTAAACAGAAAAAAATCCTCTTTCATCAGGACAATGCCTCCGTTCACACATGTATATGATCAATGGCTAAAATTAAAGAATTAAAGTTCGAATTGGTTGACCACCCACCGTATTCGCCAGATTTAGCTCCCAGTGACTTTTTCCTATTCCCAAACATGAAGAAATGGCTCAGTGGACAACTTTTTTTTTCAAATGAAGAAGTTATCGATCAAACAAATGCTTATTTTGAAGACCTTCCAAAATCTTATTTTTCTGACGAGTTAAAAAAATTAGAGAAACGTCTAACTAATATGCAATTTACACCAAAGCACAGCAACATCAACATTGATGTGCCTACGTATCAGATTCGACAACAACCACAAGAAAAATGACGTCATTCAGGGGTTGTTGTTGTAGAATGTGATGGGGATCAATAGTCGCATCAAGAACTGATGTGCCTTGATATGAAAATTAATAATGGTCTCTCTAGACATATTCTCCAGTGCTGCCAAGTTTTTTTTGTGTGTTTCCACCTGTCGCGTCAGTAAACAGCAGCTGATGGCTCAAAACATTGTTAAGTAAACTATAAATTGTCAATTTTTAATAAAATAAGTATCAGGAATGAAAAAGGAAATTGCAAAAATTATTTGCATATGTTGCAAAATGTTCTAAATCATGTATTTTTTCACAAACTTTTAGTTTTTATTTAACTAACGTGCTCGCAAGTTCCACGTGTGTGTATAACTAAAACAAAAAACAGCTGTTCGTGATGCAAAATATCCGGTGTAAACGGAAAACCCCATCAACGTGATGTACTTTGGTGTAAATTGCATATAAGTGTATAGAGCTCCAAGGAGATTATGTTGAAAAATAAAAAAAAAATTTACCAAAAAAAGAATTGTTTTAATGTTTTTTTTCTAAGGACTTATTGACTCACCCTCGTAGTAATTTATGTATAAAAAACTTAGTATTGTAGGAAGTTTTCGAAAACACGATGAAAACTCTCTTCGATATTTGTCATCTTTATAATATTAGCTTGCATGTCCTTTGTGAAAAACAACTCAAATGTAGATTTAATCACTTACATGTGCAATGGCATATTGAGTTGGTTCTGGAGTTGTAGTAATAACGTTTTCATCCATTTTCTACCAACCAATGAGCTGCCACTTTTGTCGTACCAAATTGTTTTTTTATCCTTATCTTCTTTTTTCGCTGGAATAGAAAATTGTTATGCATCGGAGCAAATACTTTTCCCCTCTGATATAGCAATATCATTGATCCTTTATCTGATGAAATTTAGAAATCTTCAAGAGAGCTTTCATCGTCGAGGTTACGCCCTTAAGCCTCACTCTCTGATTCACTCTGCAACTCTTCTATTTGGCGTTGAGTTAGCACGGCCGAATAATTGAATTTTATCCTTATATACACTTTATGGAAAAGTATATCCACATTTTTATACAAACCCTTTTGGACAAGGTTTTTTCTTTTTATTTTTACTACCACACTTCACAACCAGCGAATGCAACTGAAGCAGCTACTCACTGTCAAAAACGAAAGTACACTGACAAATGACGGTTGTTTTCATCTTTCCCAAAATGCGAAATAGCATTTGTGCGGCCGTTAATTTCGTGAATGTTGCTACAGCAAAACAAAAAATTGTGTGCAGGTTAGGGATTCCCCGGAAAACCTATGCAGGTTGGGGATTCCCCAAAATATAAAATATCAATGCATACTGTGCAGCCGTTACTGTCCCGAATGTTGCTATAGCAATACAAAAAAAAAAATATGTGAAGATTGGGGGTTCTCCAGAAAACAAAAAACATAACGCACAGTGCAAACGTTGCTTGCGGGAATAGTGGAAAGATGCATTGGGCAAAATTTTCCCAAAATACAACATTCGTTACTTTTGTTATTGGGGAGCCTCTGGTGGAGCCACATTATTAATTTTCACAACACGGCTAAATATGCGTGAAAGCATAATTGTCATGAAATTTCACGCCGATGTCTCTAAATACACGCCAGATATACTGAGCCAAAAATGCGTTTGGGCACTATTTGCCCAAAATACAGAATGAGGGTTAATAGTGTTGGGAAATTTCTGCCTTTTTCTTAACTCATTTTGGCTCTTTTTCTACTTTTTCTTTGCACTCCAAACATAAATCAGCTGACAACATTTTAAGTAAAATACAAATTGTTAATTTTTTTTAAAAGAGATTGATAACATAAGTATCAAGAATGAAAAGGGGGACTGCAAGAACTATTTGCATACATTTCAAAATGTTCTTAATCATGTATTTTCACAAATTATTTGTTTTAATATAACCAATGTGCTTGTAACGTTCGACGTGTCTGTATAACCATAATAAAAAACAGCTTCTCCGAAGACAATTGTATAAAATTTGAAAAAATCTACAAAAAAAAAGGAACAAAATCAGGGTAAACACCTGATTAAAATATAAGCAATTTTAAGCAGTCTAAACCGACTATTAGTGTTTACCAAAGAGCTGCAAAAATGGTTCTATTCAGTACACTTCACTACTGAACAGTAGTGCCAAGCTCAATATTTCAGTGTAGCATGGACATCAAATTAGAAAGTTCCATTTAAAATTTTCACCGAATTGCTGCGCAATGTACTACAATTAGAAAAATCGGGGCAGGTAATATCGCTACACTACCGTAATTGCTTTTGCGTGAAAACGTTTTTCATGAACCATTACACAGGTCTGCAAAAAAATGGGTTCGGAATGTTCTATAAAAGTGTAGTGTCATTTCCGAAGTAATTTTTTGCGTAGAATCCGAATCCGGGGTTTAAATTGCTCTATCACGTCAGGATTTTGAGATATCCTAACCTAAAAGTGCAAAAAACAGCAATTTAAACCCCGTATTCGGATTCTACGCAAAAAATTACTTCGAAAATGACCCTACACTTTCCTAGAACAAAACGTTGTTGACCTGTGTTATTATTACATAGTATAAAGCAAAGTCGAAATTCAAATTTGTTTGGATACGGAGAACTTCTAAACCACATAACGATCGTTTTCCTGTGAAACTTAATATGATACTTCAGTTAGGTATCATTAATGAATATTAACTTTATGTGTTACTTTTCTTATTTAAATTTATTATATTTAACGCAGGGTAATGATGAGAGAAATAAGATAGTATGTAGGGATTGCGTGTCGATTGTATGTCGCGCGCGTAGGTTAGATTTAAATATAAACCGTCCAAATTTCCAAGTTTTCCGGTGGATTTTCCGTTCTCAAGCAATACGCTTAGAAAGAAGGAATGTTATTGTATTTATTCAGATTTTAATACAAAAGTCAAAATTTCATATTCTTCTAATTGAACAAAAAACAAAAGATAACTGATTCAAATAGGACATATTAAAAACTAAGGCGACAAATTTCGTTAAATTTCTGTATTCTTTATTAAAAACACTATTTAAAAAGCTTTTTATATTGCGCTTTTTCTTATTTTAACATCTATTGTTTTGAAATAGAAAAATATTCCGCGGCACAACAATCTCTCTAATCTAGCAGCACTCAACTCTTCTCTAGTCGACTCTGGACCCTCGACTGACTCTTTCCTCATTTCTTGCCAACTTTTCATTTCCCTCGCCTATTGCCAACTACTCTTCCTTCGCCACGATCGGCCACACTACCTTTGGGTGTTGCCACCATTCCCTACACTTATGTACTTTTTTGTTTGTATAAACATTTATGTCAAGGCAGATGGCAAGTAGCCATGCCAATTAACATATGTTCTTTGAAAATGTCAAAAAATCAATAATTGTAATTGTACATAAATAATGACATAGAAAAATCGATTGCGTTTGCGGAAGAATGCTATGGTACCAAAGTGGTGTTTTGATTGACAATATGCGAAACATGGGTGCAAGTTGTCCATCATTGGGCAGATTATACTCAACAAGCAACGCACATTCGGCGAATTTGTGAGCAGACGACATTTTGTAATTACCAGCCTACAAAAAGACGATGCAACAAGTTAAATATATACAAAAAAAAAAGGATGGGCGTCTAATCGAAATAGTCGACGTTTTGTTGAAATAATCACTTCATAAATTTTGGAAAATTGAGGAATTTGGAGAAAGGACAAAAAATCCAAATCAAGGTTGCAAACCGCTTCAAAAATCGGTGTGGTTCATTTCAGTGGTTCGAACCAATTAGTGGAAACTTGTACCGGTGCAAGAACCAGTTCATGGGTACCTCTTAATTGCGGTTCGGTTCAAATGGTTCAATATTTTTTTCTTTACGAAAATTATTATTTGAGGAAACATTTGGTTGTTCAGTATTCAAATTAAATAAAAGAATGTGTTCTAAAAGGTCTTCATCTACATCTGCCCTTAAGTCAAATAAAATAAATTTTAATAGATTTATCATAAAAATTGCATTTTTAGCATGAACCGAAACGAATCATTTTTTGGAGTGGTTTTCGGTTCGGTTCTGTCTTTTTAAGAAAAAAACGGTTCGGTTCATGGTTCGGTTCGAAGCCAAAAAAACCCGACGGTTCGGTTCAGAACCGGTTTGCAACCTAGATCCAAATCAAAGTGTCCAAGTGAGATGGTTCATGGCATGGCTGTTAAGTGGCCAAGAAACGGTACTGCATGCATTATCAAGCTTACTAACGTGTCATCATAGTGTTAGTGAATTTTGAATGCGTGTGACTCACATACGATGATTGACGGAATATCCAAATTGTTTTGATATTTCGTCCATCCTGAATGCTCTCAGTTCTCTCTTTGAGTCTCTCATTTTGCTCTCTCGTGCAAGCTATCTCATTTACGCTTACAAAAGGTAAGTATGTATGAAAGAGACAAATATAGACAAGTGCTCACATTTAATAACGAGAAATGAACGATTGAACTTAATGCACAACGTACCTTTAATCACTTCAACTCACACATAGACAAATGCTTGATCATGCATGCAGTACCGTGTATTGGCCACTTTAGATTAGAAAATTTTGGTCATCTGTGTACGGGTGCAGTGTTGACATGTGCTTAAAATATAGTGTTACTTGCCCATCAGAATAAGTTATATTTTTGAAAATGTCATCAGTTGAATAGTTTTTTTTTAAAATTATTTATTATAATATTATCGCAAAAATAGCATAAACCAGAAAGAAGGCTATCATTGGCTGTGTCAAAGATGTAATACTCTTCACGCTCTGGGTTGCATCCAACCTTCCTTTCTTAGCATCACCATATTCTCTCTGTTACAGTTTGAGTATCAACAAAGAACACATTTTGAGTATCAACAACAAACACAGTTTGAGTTGCATTGTATTTTTATTGTACTTATACTCTTTATAAGTTTGTCATTTAATGTGAGTTTGTATGGGAGGTACCCTTGCTGGTAACCCAAATTTCAATTCAATAAGTGAAAAAACAAAAAACTTTTTCTAATAAGAAATAAAATTAAAAGAGGATTTGTATGGGAGGTACCCCTCCTGGTAGCCGTAAGAACATGGAATTTATATGGCTGATGGATATGGAACAGAAACTTATAGTGTCCAAATTTCAATTCAATAAGTCAAAAAACAAAAAACTGTTTCTAATAAGAACATTAATTTAAAAGGGTGTTTGTATGGGAGGTACCCCTAGTGGTCCGATTCGGCTGATTCCGACAAATGTTCAGCGTTCGGTAAAAAGAAACCTATGCACAAAATTTCAGCTCTCTAACTCAAAAACTTTTGCGAACAGACGGTCAGACGGACATGGGTCTCATCGAGCTGATCACAAATATATATACTTTATGTGGTCTGCGATGTCTCCTTCTGTGTGTTACAAACTTCATGACAAACTTATTATACTATTCACTCCCGTGAAGAGTATAAATATTGCTGTGGTTATTAAGAATAGTGACGTGGGGCGATTATATCGCAGTGTACATTTATCTAAGTGGCAACCTTCTGTTTAGAAGGTCATTAGGATGAAGCCTCTTTAAACGAAAACGCCTGATCCCATGGGTTAATGCCGCCCAAGGCTGTTTGGGTGGTTTTGTAGCCTCTGCTGATAACGGTTACAGCATTGCTTGATTTCATTTCTCACAGTGGGCATATTGAGATCTCTGTGCAGAATGGTATTGCGCACAAGCCATGGAACAATTAAATACATATATTTTCCGAAAAAAACAGCAAAGCTCGGGCACCTGGTCACACATTTCTGATATCTTGGTATTGTCTTTTTTTTTATTATGTGATCAAGGGATGGGAAATTTTCAAAAAGGGTGAAAGGTTTGTAAGCTCAGGTGAATCTTAGTTAATGTATTGTTTTGTTTTTCATATAGATTTGGTGGACGGCTCTATCGGTCGCTCTTGGGCTCGATGTGCGAGGGGACATTATCAAGGGTGTTCCATGCATTAAACGTTATCATCAATTATTTTGTCCAACAGCAGGCAATAGTTACCCCATGTAAGTATTATTAAGAAGACACTAACTTTATAATTTCAATATACTGAACGCAAAAGTAATGCATACATTTTTAGAGACAGAATTGAACGATTTATCGATGATAATAAAGCTCTTATGCGACGAATGTATGGAGATTTTGAGATGAACATTAATATGGGGGGTCCACAGCAGCAAACCAAAACACGAAAGCGTCGTTTTATTGATGAGTATGTCACAGAATAAAAAAGCTGGTCTTGATACAAATTATAATTATTTATCTGGTTTTATTTTTTTTTTAGGCCCGATGAATTTTTATCATCAGATATTTATTCTTCCGAAAGCGATATGGTTTCAGATACAGAATCAGGCAACAGCTATTTTGGAAAACTACGCAATAAACGTCAATCTAGTAGCAATAACAAAAATCAAAACAATAGACCACCTAATGTCCAAAATTCTTCAAGTGGAAGGTTAAAACTTTATTGCTTGATTTTGAATGAAATATAATACATTCTATACATTCCAGAATGGACGCTTGTGAATCAAAAATTGAAATAGTAACGCCATATTGGGCTTCAAATTCGGCTGGGAAAATACGCGCAATAGTTAATACACAACACTTCGAACAGGCGATTCACCAAGAGGTTTGCAGGTAAGCTCCGCAATTTAAATTATACTCTTCACGGGAGTGAAAAGTATTATAAGTTTCTCATGAAGTTTGTAACACACAGAAGGAGACATCGCAGACCACATAAATTATACATATATATAACTAGTCCCTCAGTTTTTAAGCTAGAGAGCTGAAATCTTGCACATAGGATTTTTTTTACCATTCGCTGCATATTTGTCGGAATCAACCGAATCGGACCATTCATATTAGAAAAAGTTTTTTGTTTTTTGACGTATCGATCTGAAATTTGAACACTATAAGTTTCTGATCCATATTCATCAAACATTTTGTGATCCTAGGGTTACCAGGCGGGGTACCTCCCATACAAACCCAAATTACTTGACAAACTTATAATGAAAAATAGTACAATAAAAGTGCCACTTAAACCTTGTTCTTTGCTGATACTCAAACTGTAACAGAGAGAATATCATATGCAACCCGGAGGAGCGTGAATAGTATTACATCTTTGGCATAGCCAATGATAGCCTTCTTTCTGGTTTTTATACTGATTTAATATTTATATTTTTTTCTAGTAAAACTCAAACGTCGCGTTGTGAAGGCGAGTGTGGCTGTGAACAAAAGTATAAATGGCATCGACTATTGGCTTATGATCCGGATAATGATTGTAAAGGCATATTTATGGATTGGTTCTTGTTTCCGTCATGTTGTGTCTGCAGGTGCAGTCCCTGAATATTTGTATTTTAACACTTTTCATTGTATTGGTACTGCATTAAATTTGTTTTCATTTGCTAAGCATGAATCTCCAAGTCACTGTATTTTCATTAAAAAATTTGATCAATTGAACCACCACGAGCGTATCCAGAAAAGATTACAGTTTTGTATAAAAATTTATGAGCTTATAAATCGCATTCAAAACGCAAAATTAATATATAAGACAATAACTTGTTTGTATATAAGTATGTAAGGTTTGTGTGATCAAAGTTTAAACTTTTTGTAACTATTTTCACCCCATTGAAAAATAATTAGAGCCAGTGTAAAGTAATCAAAAAAAAGTTATATCTAATTTTTTTTTTGCAAAATTTGAATGACTATTAAAGTTTTAGAGAGCGTCATTTTAAGCGAAAACGTAGTAATAATCATATTAGCATTTACAATTCTTAATAAGTCTTTTACTTTCTTACAATCTAGTTACTTGTTCTTGTGAACAAAAGGGAAAATAACGTTATTTCGTAGTTGTTGTTGTAGTAGAAAATGCAGCATTCGATATGAATGCTACTTGTTGTGATGTTTTTTGAAAGTCAAAGATAAGCAAAGTTGTTCTGGGGCTTTTTCTCTTCCAGTTGGAGTTGGTCTCTGTCCTGACTTGCCTTTGCTGTTGCACCTTAATTGAAACACTTTGATTTGAATTTGATTTCGAATTCTTTAATCAAAGTTCTAAATAACTTCACTGCGGCTGAGCTGTTTTTATTCCTGTCGTTGTAGTTGTTGTTGGGTTGACGGTTGCAGCAACTTGAACGTGTATTGATTTCGGTTGATTTTTCTTGATGTGTATATGTTAACACGATCACGCTCACTTTGAAGTCTAAAAATAAATTGAGGTTATGATGTCTGATATCGTCCTTCTAAGTTCTTAGACCATGTGCTTTTTGAGACTTTTATCGAGTTAAGCAGAAAAGCAAAGCTTTTCACAACCAGTTGTTTGTTTTTATGGAAGAAGAAAATGTTTGCATTCAACAGTTAGCGAATGAATCGAGGTTATCGATTCGTCCTCGAGATTCCAGTGTTGTTGAACGATCGCCGGTCCGATAACATCTGTGCATGTCGCCCCCAATACTCGGATCAGTATTATGAACCAAAACGATAAAGTCCTGCTGCTTCGTTAAAACGAAATAAATGTTTGTTTTGTTATGTATGTGTATGAGAAAGAGATCAATTTTAATATTAAGTTGTGTTAGGCTCTCGATAATTTGGTATAGGTAACTGACAAATATTTGATACGGAACTCTTGTAGACATCAGACGATGTTTTGATGGTAGCGACTCTTACAACCAAATCCGATCCAGGATGAAGCTCTACAATTTTACCAAGCTTCCGCCGAAATTGGGACTATGTGGGGGATTAAAATGCCATTTGGTGGTTTTAGTGGTGAGTTTAGCAACTACATTTCGTGCGACTTCTTGTCGGAAAGACTGCTGCCACAGCCACAACGATTTGTCTGCGCCTATGAAGTTGGTGCCACAGTCACTATATAGGTGCTTGCAAACTCCACGACGTCCGACGAAACGTTCCAATGCCCACAGAAAGTTTTGGGTTGACAATCCGGCGCAGGGTTAATTGTACACCCCATGAAGTGTGTTGAGATGTGCGTTCCGAATGACAAGATGTTTTGGAAGGATTATCGGAGTTCGTTGGCTCTGAGTAAGATTTAGAGCGTTCCTGCGTCGGTCTCGTACTCTCATGATTTTTTGATCAACTAAAAAAGGGAAAATTTACTTAATTTGTTCGAATTGGGTAAGGTTTTGTTTTTTCGCAGACGGTCGACTTCCCATCCGAAAACTTCTTGTTGAACAGTACGAACTACTCGTGTTAATGCCTCATGAAGTTCTGTTACTAGAATAGGTCCACAGTGCCGGTTGTTAGGGCTGAGCCGAGTATTATGTGCAAACCGCAAGACGTACGTCACAACAAATAGTAGTTAATTGTAAGAGGAATATTTTGTAAGGTGTGATTCCGTTGCTGTGACACTATGAATTTTGAGGGTCTCAACCTTTTGTTCAATGACAGTGAGGTGTGCTATGTTGCAAGATTTTTCCGATGCAATTGGATACAAAAAGTTTTCCACCGTAACGGATCCCCATGCACCCATTACAACACGATGGTGGCATCGGTCCAGTAACAGACGGGCATTGACAGATCTTGTGTACGTACTTGTTGACAGAGAATTGCGCTAATTTAGTAGCACTTGAATATAGGCACTCGTTGCATAGGCAGGCAAGGATCCATCACAAAAGACATGAAGTTGACGAGAAACGATACCTCCGTTGTACATTGGGCCCAATGCCCGATTTTTTTGGCGCTACATGGCTGAAACTTGGTATATATGATAATTATAGAATGCATAATACATGGAAAAAAGTTGGATCATTCTGGACACGCCTACCCTTAGTAGTTCAGTACTTCAGTAATTTTTTATTTCTCCTACAGAAAGTTCAATAAAAATGTTAAATTTAATAGAAATAAGTATTACCATAATATAATAATATAACATTGCAAAGTCAATTAATTAATTAAGTTTAGGATTATATATTAGATTTAATTATGATAAATAAATAAATAACATTGCAAATTTTATCTAAATATTAAAAATAGTGTTAAAAAAAAATTAAATAAAAAAAGTATTAAAATTAATTATCTTCTAGTTCTAATTCAAAAGAGTAGGAATTTTCAGAATCACATTCAGAATCAGATTCGGAATCACTGTTTAGTGAATTATTGCTCATATAAGGTGCGATATGAGGTGTTTGTAAGTAGAATGGAAATTACTTCTTTTGGCAAAAATAAATTTTTTAATTGAACTGAGCTTTTTTTAATTGCAATACTCGAAATAAATGGATCTGAGGAGTCAATCGATCTGTGAAACACGTCAATCAAATTGTTGGCACGGAAATTATGGTGAGCGTGTGATCTCCTATCCTGTTTATACAGTTTGTTGCGCGTTTCCGAGCGTCAAGACAACCTACCGGAACAACCGATGATGTTATTGTTTCGGATCCATCAATCATGCAATGTTGGGGACATTGGGTACCACGGATACTTGGTCAAAAATATAGTAAAGGGTTTTTTCGCAGAGCTTTTGGAACTTAAAAGCAATAATTGAAAATTCACATGAAGTAGCGATTAATATAATTCGAAGGCTTTTGAACAATCAGGACGCGTGGAAATGTGCTCTGCAATGTAATATAAATAAAGACAAATACAAAAGTAAAAAAAAAGCAAACCAAAAATTTGAATAGAACACAAGGTGTAAAACATACATAAAAAAATTAATTAAAATATAAAAGAAAAATAATACATTCAACAATAATTTTGTTTTTGGGAGCGCAATACATAAAAATATCCTCAGTGAAAGTAAAAGCAGAGAAAGCAAAGTAAAACCAACAACAAAAGTACACAAGCAAAGGTATTCAGTATTTCGGCAAACTAAGCATCTCACCGTTTAGGATCAGTAGGAGTAGCCGTTTACAATGCAACGTATATCAAATAAACAAAACCAAGATGTGGGCACACTGCCAGGAAAGAGGTCCCGAGGAGCTCTTTCGCCAGAAGTGAGCCTGCATGATGTCTTAACTGCGATCAAATCGGTAGAAATTAAGTTAAAAGCGAAAATTGATGCAGTAGAAACTAAAAATCCAAGCGCCGAGCATATCACGGCCATTGTAAGAGAAACCAATAAGGAGACGAATAAAGAGGTTCTTGATAAAATATCGATTATGGCACTTCTGCTAGTAGATGAACTGAAAAAACAAAATATTGAAATGGAAGTCGAGTTAGATCAACTAAAAGCGGAAAAGGAAGCTGACCGAAAACGGATTGCGTAGAGGGAACAACATATCTAAGGCAAGTCCTTGATATTCAAAGGGCTGCCTGCAGCCAAGGCAGTTCATGACGAAGTGAAGAGAGTATGTAAAGAGTGCTTACAGTTACCATCGGCCTCAGTGGCGAAAACAACAAAGACGATTGCGGAGCGAGGTGTTAAAGTGACTGCGTTGGTTGAGTTTGACTCGGAAGAGGGGTTGGTCTCGGTTTTGAAACGAACAAACAAGCTGGCATGTTCATCTATCTACATAGAGCGCGAATAAACAAAAGGATGATGCTGCAGCTTAAATCGGCGATATTGGCTACAAACAAAAAAAAAATGCGATTATGGTGAGGAATGACAACTTAAAAATCGGGAATAAATGGTTTAGGTGGAACCGCGAAAAAAAGTTGATGCAAAACCAGCGAGAAGGTGGTAATGCTCTCATGGAGTTGTACGACGCTAATTTAATTTCCATAGATTATAAGTACTGGTTCGACAAGCTACAAGAAAACTAATAAAGACGCCCTATGCAAGAGCTTTCGGTGGAATTTTCAATGGAATTAAAAAGGATTCAGCAATAGAGGAATAAGGCATGTGTACCGTTCTATAAATAGAACTGGATATATTAGATTATACGCTCACGATAAAGAAATTTATTCTAATATACATAAGAGGATCTAACTGGCAGGGCGAGTTCTCATTGCTCAAAGATTTCTTCAAGGAAACAACAGAAAGAAATTTAATAATTATGGGCGATTTTAATGTACTAATTGGACAACTACAACAACAAATAGATCTAAATAGAATAAGTTTTAATGCCGTTTACGAAAACAGGAATTCAAAAGACAAGGTTACAAATTCAAATGAAAAGGTACTCACTGAGTTCTGTACAGACTATGGCTCTGTAAATGACCTATGCAAATATGGTCAGATCGCACGCCAATGGAGTTTGAAAATATTAACAGCCAAACAAAACAACAGAATTTAATACCGAAACTGCGCTGGATAGAGTCGAAGCGTAGCACATACCAACAAAAATTAAAAGACAACCTACAAGAAGAAAATAACACACCTTACCTTACCCCAGATGGTTGAAGTTATCAGGAACTCAGGGGAGATACAGAATGGCACAAAAGTAATTTTTAAAATCATTTGAAGCTCTAAAAAATTTAAAAAAAAAAAAAAAAAAAATGAAAGTGACAAGTCTTACTATTTAAGAGCCATCCAAGTCTATAGAAATTTGTGTGGGCAAACTTGAATATCTTTAAAGGATGGAACAGAAGATAAACCATATAAGAGACTCCACAGATTGGTGGATTGTTGAAAACGGAAAAAGGGGGCAAACTTTTAAAACTGGAGCAAATTTATCCTACCCAAGAATTCTGTGAAATCCATTATTGCCAACGATATCAATCTCATCCCAGATAGTGCTATACAAACATCCGATATTCATCAGGTTTAAAAAAAGTCAAAAAACAACAAGGCCCCTGGAATACATAGGATACCTTATAAATTTGTCAAAAATGCAACCAGCGAGTTCGTAGAAGAGTTAGCCAGAGCCTACAACGTTATACTAGAAACAGGAAAAGTTCACAAAACGTTTTCAAACACAAGTCTGTTCCCGATATTTAAAATATCAGCAAAGTGTGAGTCGGACTCGCACACGGAGGGTTCCGTACCATCGTACAAGATTTTTTGCCGCAAAAATGACTTATGTATTCAATTATTCAAAGCTCGAGCAATTCCAAACAAAATGAATATGCATTTATTATGAAATTAACAAAAAAACGCAATACTCCAAATATTAAATTATTGATTTGCCTTATGTATGTTTAGGGTAGAATCAGTATTCATACTGCATACTACACAAAAAAAAAATTTGTCGCTATCATGACAATAGAAATACACATTCTGTGAAACTTCAACTATCTAGTTATTATGGTTCATGAGATACAGCGGAGTCGGACGGACGGACGGCGGAAGCTTAGTAATAGGGTCCCGCGTATGGGTGGGCTGAAAGTGATCCTCACACCATTGCTCTTCCGGAGTGAGATGTCTTGTTGAGTTGAGGTCTTCTTGATCTAAAATTTTCTGAACCAAACCATTCAGGCAAACATTTGTTCGATATCATCGAAGCTGATTTATATGAACATGTGTGTTGTCGAGTTGTCCAAAGATGATGCATCCCAAATGCGTGTTTTAGGCAATCGGTTTATCTGGATGTCCTCTTCGGATTTCTGGACGCATCAGTTGGGGAATAACATCTACGCCAATCAGTAGGTCAATACGATTGGGTTAAATGAAACTGGGATCGGCTAACGAAAGGCCTTTTAAATGATGACAATCTTGAATATTGAGATTTGACTTAAGCAACCTAGTGGTTAGAGATCGCAATACAAAGGCTGTGTCAATAAATACTTCAAAGCAAGTTTGGGAGCAGGCCTTGATTGTGAATTCAGTACTGTACTTGCATGTATTGTTGGAGTGTTCGCCAACACTACTAATTTCAGCTTGCGCTGGGTAACGTTGAAGTCCTAGTGCTTGTACAACCCTTTCAGTAACAAGGGTGCCCTCGGAACCACGGTCAATGAGCGCTCGGACTATAGAGGATTGACCATTTGCATTGTTCTGTAGGTGTAAAAGTGTAGTGGCAAGTACAATCGAACGAGGCGCTAGGTTAGAAACCGCTGCAGTAGTTAGGCGGGTCGTATTGGTACTGACAAGAGATTCGATAGATATGATGCATTTATAATAGCAGGAGTAAATTCAGTTGCTGATGGTTGTATAGGTTGGGACCTCGGGTTTGTTTGTTGCTGAAGAAAGTGTAATAGAGTGTGGTATCGTTGACCACATCGCAAACATTTTTTTAACTTGGGCATTGCGCCATAGAATGAGTGAGACGGAGGCAATTTATATGCAATTTACACCAAAGCACATCAACATCAACATTGATGTGCCTACTGATACGTATCAGATTCGACAACAACCACAAGGAAAATGACGTCATTCAGGGGTTGTTGTTGTACAATGTGATGGGGATCAATAGTCGCATCAAGAACTGATGTGCATTGATATGAAAATGAATAATGGTCTCCCTAGACATTTCTGCAGTGCTGCCAAGTTTTTTCATCTGTCGCATCACTAAACAGCAGCTGATGGCTCAAAACATTGTTAAGTAAACAATAAATTGTCAATTTTTTTAAAAGAATTTAATAAAATAAGTTTTAGGAATGAAAAAGGGAATTGCAAGAATTATTTGCATATGCTGCAAAATGTTCTAAATCATGTATTTTTCACAAACTTTTAGTTTTTATTTAACCAACGTGCTCGCAAGTTCCACGTCTGTGTATAACCAAAACAAAAAACAGCTGTTTGTGATGCAAAATATCCGGTGTAAACGGAAAACCCCATCAACGTGATGTACTTTGGTGTAAATTGCATATTAGACTTGCCTTTGTGCGATCCACATACCCTTTCCGTGCATAACAGTCTTTGGCTAAGAAGTCAGGACAACGACGCAAAATATGGTTGCCACTGCAGGTTTTACAGCAGTTGGGGTTAACAGATCCAGTGGTTTGGTGGAAACAACTACCCTTGTAGGATGTGTTGCCTGAAGGTTTGTGATGTGATCGATTGAAGTCAGTCCTTGGGGTAGACTGTCCTGACGGTGGGCAGGG
This sequence comes from Amiota communis, assembly GCA_037043315.1. Lineage (NCBI taxonomy): Eukaryota > Metazoa > Arthropoda > Insecta > Diptera > Drosophilidae > Amiota > Amiota communis. The sequence continues at coordinate 134,118 of JBAMAV010001411.1, read as the reverse complement.
CTTGTGACTCTCAATCACGTCAATGCCAACAAGGCGACTGTTGAGGAAAGATTCGAAAGTGGTGGACAATCCAGTGATCGCAATTTGATATGTTAATGCGCAAACGCTTGAATTCATTTATACAAACGTTGGCAATGTTAAGCATTCGCTTAAGATCAGATGAGTGTTCTTTGTTTAACGATTGTAAGTCATAAAGTGCATTCATATGGTACATGAATTGTACGCGTGGGATATTATAGCGTTTAATAATGAGATTCCACGTAGTTGCATAGTTAGAATCTGTGAGACGTATTTGTCGTACGTCTTCGTCATGGTCTGTAGGAATTGCCTGTTTCAAAATGGTTGTACTGTTGTCAGTTACGTTTATCGTTGAGTCAGAAGGTGTTGATGGGAAAATTGGTTCAAAGGCTTCGGAAATCGCACAAAAAACCGACAGATATTCCGCTTCAAATTCGTCTTCGCCATTCTGTACTATATAGTGGTTGATGCTTGGACAGTGAGGAGATATTAAGGATTTATGTGTCTGTTAAAATTGTTCAGCGAGGGCCTTCTTCTTCTTTAATCTTTGTTGAAAGTACGACTTGGTTTTTCTAGCAGCACCATCTTTTTTGAAATTCGTGTATAGTAGTTTTAATCTGGTAACAACGTCGTATTGCAACGAACACAAACTTTCAACCTTGTCGTTACTATTAGCCCCGCTTGTCTTTTCCATTTGGGACTTTATAATTCACTTATTGATTCTTCGTTACACTCATACATATAAAAATCGCAACAAACACTTACCTGTTGCTCACACGTGTTTTGCTAGGTTAAGTCCGAACTGCGTGTGGTCTGCTTGTAATCCTCCGTGTAGACTGGATGAGTGCCCAACGTTGTGCGCCAAATATTTTGTGTCGTTTCGTGAACGGTTAGATTTCAAATACTTTAATTAGCGATATAATAACAAAAAAATTCACTGCGGCTGATGCTGTATTTATTCTTGTTGTTGTTCTTCAATTTATTTATTTATATGAGCGACAATATCTTTCAGAATTCCTTTGTACATAGAGTAGCAAAACGGTTTCGATCCAATTTGAAGCCCAATGATTTTAAAAATAATTTATTTTCCAATGTGAGATTTCACTTGAGCATAGATCTCTGTCCACCCTCTTCGAAAGTATTCGTTGAAGTATTTAAATTAGTTGCTCTTCCATGTGCTTTGATATTGTAAATAATCATAGTCGTGGTCTCAAATGTAAGCGAAGTGTAACCTCTTCGCCACGCACATTTACTAAATCTCCGTTTTGATCAGTTAATCGCACCGGAAGAGTACTTATCTCGTATTATCGTATTCAAGGGTAAATAGATGAGGTTGTGAGGAATCTCATCCATTTTATAGCCAGGTGAAACATTGGTACCAAACTCATGTAATGTATGTGGCTAGACATTATTAAAATGATATTACATTCCAAACGAATGGTGTTTACTTTAAGAATATTAACAGACAGATCCGAGATATGACGAAGGTATTTTTTGAGTACTCTCTTTTCGAATCCAAATAGTTGACCGATAGAACGCTCTTTGTTGAAGTATATCGTAAAACTCTTGCTAAATGGTTGGTAAAATTCTGAAAAAGAAAAAGCCTTTAGCTATTGATGATGCCATTAAAATTGCTCATAAAACAATTCGACGAATGAAAGATATTAAAATACCACGAGTGATAAGCGTTCCAAAAGTTGATGGTTTTTGTCTTTAACACCTATTGTATCAGCCCTCGGAGCACTTGGAAGTCTGGGAGCAGGCGGTTAAGTAATTGCAAAAACAATTAATAGTGTTAAAGCTGCAAGAGAACAACTTGAAGAAAATAAACGACACAATCGCAAGATGGAAGCGATTGCCATTGGAAAGGGAATGTACTTTAAACCATATAGAAAAGGTTTTGGGATTACGACTTCTACTAACTCAACAAAAAACTTTTAAGTCAGCTACCCAATAGAGCTTTAACAATTGTTGACATAATGAAATTCCGGAAAAAACATATTCCCTATTTAAGAGGTGTCTTTATGCGCAATTTTTTTTACCAAAAAGATCAAGATCAAGGGAATGTGGTATTATTAATTTAGACTCTTCCACTGGTCCCTGTACGCATTGGGTAGCTTACTAAAAAAATAAAGACGATATTAATTATTTCGATAGTTTCGGGAATTTACAACCGTTAAAAGGGGTCGTTCGTCAACTAGGGAAAAATATAAAATACAACTATAAACGAGAACAATACTTTAATACATATGTATAATTGCGGACGCTTATATTAAAAATTTTTAGTTAGTTTGTCTAAAGTACACGTTTAATACATTAACAAATACATTTATAATGTTTTGGATTTAAAAAATTAAAGCCAAAGATAAATTTTGTGTTTCTCCAAATAATTTTACCTCCACCAATCGAACCGCTCTTAGAGATCTATGTGAAATGTTTGTTATTAGAAAGAAGGAGAATGAAAAAAATGTGTGCGTGTGTATGGGTATCTATGTGTCGAGATTTTTTTAGTATAAAAGGAAGAATATTTTGTACCTTCAATTCAGTTGAAATAAAACGAAGAAAAGAATGAGTATGAACATGAGTGAAGACAGCGAAGGCTGTGCTACAGCTTTCTGACTTGGAATTGTACAAAACGTACAAAATTTTGGGTAAGTTTTAAAAATAAGTAAATTAATTTTTATTTTTCTATAACAACTTTAATTTATGTATTTCCAGGATTTAATAGGTATCACACCGAGAACGGTTGGGTAACTGAATTAAAGTTACTCTTCGGGGTTTTACTCTTTCATCGCAAATATGGATATGGAATGGAATGATTGGTTTATGTTTAGCCACCCAAAAACACCGCTATGGCCGTCTATTCTTAGACATTATTGGCCCTAATATTGAATTCTAGTATTCGAAGAGAAATCTGGTCGTAGACCTGAACATCTATAGTGATGTGGAACCGTTGTGGGACGATTAGCTGGCTAAATAAAATAAAAAAAAAAATTTACAAAAATTTCAAATGAAGAAAATGTAATAAAAAGAAAATGCTATAGTTTTTGAAGTAATTTATTTTCATTAGATTTTAAAATATACATAGGTACATTCAATTTTATGAATATAGACACATTTATTACAGATTGTGTATACAAATTATGTGCTTTTGACTTAAAATTTAACATTGAAACATAAAAAATCTTATTATAAAGAAGACAATCTTTGCAATCATTAACAGATAAAGAAAAAATGTAATAAAAAGAAATTAAGTGAAAAAAAAATTCTATAGTTTTTGAAGTAATTTATTTTCGTTATATATTTTAAAATCTGTATAGATACATTAAATTTTATTGATATATGTAGATATATTTATTACAAATTTTCATTATTATTGCTGTTGTCACTTATTTGAAAGTGACCCCATGCATAAGTATTTACACCATCAGGGTGTATTTTTCTCTTATCATCAGAGTTAACTCAATGTTATTTTTCTAATTTTTTCTGTATATAAATTATGACTTAGATCTAAAATTTTGAATAGTATCAGAAAAATTTTTCTTATTAAATAAACATTCTTTGTAGTCACTTATATCTAACTTACCTAAAGCCGATTTTGTAACTCCCTTAAATTTCTTTATACACCTAATTCCTTCTACACTTATGGAATACATCTTCGAGCGAAGGCAGATAAATTCGGTCATAATTTTTCCGTTATTCTCATCCATCATCATACCCAGAACCTTCTTATTACATTTACTGATATCGTATATTTCTGCTAATTCATCTGGTATTTCTGAAGTGTCAAATTCTATACACCCCCAATTGGACAACGGAAATTTTCAAAATCAAACATGTGCGTAATACCAATCCTACAACATATCAATTACAGGACTATACCGGTGCTGATGTCAAAGGTGGATTTTATGAAGAAGAATTGAAGAAAACACGTTTTCCACATATATATCTGGGTGAAAAGAAACAGACGGACATGGCTAAATCAACTCGTCTCATCGAGCTGATCACAAATATATATACTTTATGTGGTCTGCGATGTCTCCTTCTGTGTGTTGAAAACTTCATGACAAGCTTATAATACTATTCACTCCCGTGAAGAGTATAAAAAGAGTACCATAGTTACTCGCCCTATTTACAATCCTATAATCCTAATGATGAAATGCGAATAACAATTCGAAATGAAGATCTTTATGTGTTGTTACATGAGAGTTTTCTCAACATTAAAGGAACGTTTACTTTAGCTAATAAAACCTTACTGTACACGTACACTCAAAAATAATTGTATGGCATACCTGTTTGAAGAGATTCGTTATGAAATAAATGGAGTTAAAATAGATCGAACACAGGAGGTGGGTATTACCACATCATTAAAAAATTATGTTTCTTTAAACAATTTTGACAGTGAAATGCTCGAAAATGCCGGATGGTTCAATGGATCAACTAAAGATACAGGCAGCAAAGGTTTCTTTAATTTCTCTGTACCACTCAAAAATTTACTTGTTTTTCCTGAGGACTTTAACAAGATCATTCTAAATAGTAAACATGAGTTAATACTGCTTATCTCTAAAACTTTGGATAAGTCATTTGTGTACACTAAAGGAGAATCAAATTTTGCGATGCAGGTCAACAATATCACATGGAAAATACCGCATGTAACTACAAATGTATTATATTGTTAAAAATGGGAACTCACTACTAATTGCATTTCTTAGCTGGGATTGCTACACGAATCCATCGGTTGTTAATGGTACCACTCATGTCTGGAGTATTAAATTGGTTGCTAATAGAGACCGTTCTTGTTTCGCAATCATAAGATTTGAATATAATGGAAAATTTATTCAAAGCAATCTATTAAACTTGAAAGTTCACTTGAATTCAGATGTGTATCGCTATGATGATTTAAACTTAAAATCGGATCGAAAACGTTTTGCTTCTCTATATGATATGTATACCAAATTTCAAGAAAGCTACTATTTAAAAGAAGCTCAACACTTCTCACACCAACCCAATTTAAGAAAAATGCACCTATTGTCGTCATCGATCTTTCTTACCAAAATACTGCACTTAAAACAGATCTAATAGACATTCGCGCGACTATTGAATTATCAGCTGTCGCTCTCAACAAAACTAAAGCTTTTTGTCTGTTAATTCATGATCGATTAACCCTTCAATGGGTTAGTTCGTCACATAATTTTTTTTTTTTTATTCACTCACAAACTACAAAAAGAAGAAAAATGGAAAAATGAATTGTGAAAGATTTTGCTGCTCATATAAATAAATTTATTGAAGAATTTAAAGGAACAGTTTTCCCTGAAGACATGGAAGAATCAAAGGAATATTTTCAATACTGTTGGAATTATCTACTTAATCGAGAAGAAGAAGAAGAATAACAACAAGATAAAAAGTTTGACATAGAAAACTTGAATTCGTGTACTCGCGGTTCATTAACCACACCAACAGATACAAGTGATACATGTTTTTGTTATTACTATAAGACCCGAATAGAGAAAGTTCAAAAGATTATAAAACAATACTAGCTGAGAGATAGAATGTTGAGTAATATGCAATTTACACCAAAGCACATCAACATAATCATTGATGTGCCTACTGATACTTATCAGATTCGACAACAACCACAAGGAAAATGACGTCATTCAGGGGTTGTTGTTGTACAATGTGATGGGGATCAATAGTCGCATCAAGAACTGATGTGCCTTGATATGAAAATTAATAATGGTCACTCTAGACATTTTCTGACAGTGTCGCCAAGTGCTTCCAAGTTTTTTTTGTGTTTTTCCGCCTGTGGCACCAAAAACAGCGGCTGATGGCAGTAAACCATAAATTGTCAATTTTTTTAAAAGAATTTAATAAAATAAGTATCAGGAATGAAAAAGGGAATTGCAAGAACTATTTGGATATGTTGCAAAATGTTCTAAATCATGTATTTTTCACAAACTGTTAGTTTTTATTTAACCAACGTGCTCGCAAGTTCCACGTCTGTGTATAACCAAAACAAAAAACAGCTGCTCATGATGCAGAATATCCGGTGTGAACGAAAAACCCCATCAACGTGATGTACTTTGGTGTAAATTGCATATAAGTTTTAATATAAAAGAGGGAGCGAAAAAGCAAATTATGATTATGATGAGAGGTGAGTTTTGTGTATAAAATAAGCACCGAATTCAAGCATTCAATTCAGTTTTTGACAACATAAGCAACAAGATGGAACAAGTAAACACATCGGCAACATTAGCAAACGTTACAGGCTTTCTTGCTAGTCAGGATATAGTTGACTGTCTGAACGATTTCACCAGCAAGGAGCGAAAACCTATCCTTCGCTCAACTGCAAGCATCCGTATCCTATCTTCAATATTGCCAGGACTGTAACAAAATTCGGGGATATTATTGTGTTGGAACTAGCAGAATACGTACTATATCGAAACAATAAAAAAGGAGGCTTCTATCTCATTAAAAAGATTAGAAAAAATTCTAATATTTATGACTTTGCAATTGAATCGATTTCTACTGATATTTCGACAGCATCATCAGTTTATATATTATTTGATTATACAAGATATTTATATGTATTAAGGAGAAAAAACAAGGACAATGTAATATTATTATACATATTATTACTCACTTTCTTGAAATAAATATAGAAGAACAGAAAAAAAAAATAAAAATAAAATAAAATAAATAAAAGAAAAAACCTAAATCTTGTTTTATTAATATTTATTTCGCTTAGAACTCAATAGTTGAGTATACTATCTAATAATTTAAATTTATAAAAATATTATCATCTTCATTATTATTATAAAAACTTAATATTATATCATCTTTCAAATTTTTGGGTGTTCCCAAGGTTGGTTCACCAGCGTCGTCGTTTACACTTAAATCGAACATATCATTCGACCAATCCAAGTTTATTTCTCCTTCATTATGAAGCGAAATAAAATCCGTTGGTTGAGTGAAGATGTCGGTAGAAATTTCATCTCCTTCCAAGAAATATCTCCATTGTGGGAATATCTCTCCAGTCACATCATCATACAATCCAAGCTGATTCTGAGGAAAGTTATCATAATCGTTATATATAAGTTAATAGTACTATAAGTTTGTCATGAAGTTTGTAACACACAGAAGGAGACATCGCAGACCATATAAAGTATATATATATTTGTGATCAGCTCGATGCGACGAGTTGATTTAGCCATGTCCGTCTGTCCGTCTGTTCGCAAAACTAGTCCCACAGTTTTTGAGCTAGAGAGCTGAAATTTTGTGCATAGGTTTCTTTTCACCATTTGTCGGAATCAGCCGAATCGGACCACTAGGGAGGTACCTCCTATACAAACCAACTTTTAAATTAATGTTCTTATTAGAAAAAGTTTTTTGTTTTTGACTTATGGAATTGAAATTTGGACATTATAAGTTTCTGTTCCGTATCCATCAGCCATATAAATTTCATGTTCCTAGGGATACTAGGAGGTGTACCTCCCATACAAACTCAAATTAAATGACAAACTTATAAAGAGTATAAGTACAATAGAAATACATTGCAACTCAAACTGTGTTCTTTGTTGATACTCAAAATGTGTTCTTTGTTGATACTCAAACTGTAACAGAGAGAATATGGTGATGCTAAGAAATGAAGGTTGGATGCAACCCGGAGGAGCGTGAAGAGTATTACATCTTTGGCACAGCCAATGATAACCTTCTTTCTGGTTTTCCATTACGTTTGCCGAATTCAACAATGTTGCTGCTGCTGCTAGTGGTGCTGCTGGTGGTGCTGCTGGTAGTGGTGGTGGTGCTGTTGCTGGTGGTGGTGCTGCTGGTATCCCGTTCATGATATATTTTAATTTGGTTTTTTGTTTTTAGTCACTTTGATTTGACTTTCGATCACTTAGAGAATCACTTCACAATTGAAGAAGCTTCATTTACACTCCTAATTTTATGTTCGCATATATTGCCCTGGCAGTTTAGTCCACTCAAAGAATGGACTATATATTCTGAAAGGATTGCTTTGAATTATCATGCGAGATTTAAACAAACAAATAGAGAAAGATATAAACCGAAATCATAACGCTAATGTCAACACACATTCAACGGTGGAAGTTTGCGGCCACAGCAATGTATGTCCCATGCCAGCTCATTTTGGCCTGGAACATACATGTAAGTATTCACGATCACCACACCACCACATGGCCCGAAATGGAACACACCATGAGCACAAACCAGAAAACAGATCAAATGCTACACTCTCCCCTCACACATGACCGCCTTTTAATAAAGACCGCCCACAAAAATTGTGAGTTTTTCTCTTATGAGAACAGAGAAACTACTAAACTATCTCACGCCACTTTCCCCCCAACAGCCCGCGAGAGCTGGGGTCCATTAAAAACAGAACACGACTGGGTATCGACCACATGCCACTTCGGTACTGAACTACTGGGGTTAGTAGACATGCAATACAAACTCGGTAAACTACTTTACGGCTACAGACCTAACGTCATCAGCCATATGTAAAAGCATGCACTTCAAAGATAAATTTAATACTTAAAACATAGGGTTGTACAATAAAGATACTTAAGCTTCAACTTATTACTAGTAACATATATTAAAATTACCAAAAATGAGAACAAATGAAATTAAGTTAATGTTAAGATAAGTTAAAAGATTAAATTTTAGCTAATCTGAAGAAGTAGAGTTAGATATTAGGTCAAAGTATAGGTTGTACGATTGACATAAAACGCGAAATGGGTCGTGCTGTAAATAAGTGATCTTAAAGGTCCCAATAAATATAGGGGAAAAATTCCTTGTAATCCGAGAAGGAACATTAAAATTTATGTATCCAAGCAAAGATGAGTAAGAAACACTACCAAGAATAAAGTTGTGCAGGAAATTGACACCAAGAGTCGTCCTAGAACTAAATACTTTTAGGAGGTGGATTAACTTAAGACGGCTTTGGTAGGATGGAAGAATGATGTTAGGATCCCAGTGTAAACTACGCAGTGCAAAAAGTAAGAATTGTTTTTGAACAGATTCAATATTATACTTTGTAAATTATGGGTCCCATACACAAGATGCGTATTCAAGAATTGGTCTAACCAAAGAGGTAAATAGTTATTTTATATTGTAAGGATCATTAAACTCTTTAGACCAAAGTTTAAAAGATCCTAGATCGCCTCTAGCTTTATTAATGATAGAAGAGATAAGCATGCCGAAATGCAGCTTAGCTTATCCATCAAAACCTCCAGCTCATTGAATTGTGTGATACGTTCCAGAGTGTGACCATAATGAGGTAACTGTTTACAATTAAATTTTTTCAGTAAAAAGACATAGTTTTACATTTATCACAGTTAAGCGTGAGGTAGTTCATGGTGCACCACTGTGATAAGGAATCAATATCTTGTTTAAGCACCATTTTTTTAATGGGAGATACAATAGATAATCATAACTTTACATCATCAGTAAACATCAAGACGCTAGAATGATTTATGGTAGATGACAAATCATTTATAAAAATATTGAATAATAACGGACCAAGGTGGCTACCCGGCGGGACACCAGAAGTTACACGAATAGTCTTACATATAGCTGTTTTAAAGATAACCGTTCTAGAAGTTAGATATGATGTAATCCAGCTAACTAAACTAGGGGGGAAACCAAAGATATCCAATTTTTTAAGGAGTAAGAAGTGACAGACGCTATCAAAAGCTTTACTAAAATCAGTGTATATGACATCCATTTGATGATGTTTTGGAAAACAACAATTTACCAGCTAAGTAAATTCTAATAAGTTGGTTTTAGTCGAACGTTTCTTGGCAAACCCGTGTTGTCATGTACTTAATAAAAGAAGAACGTATATTTTGTTGATTCAAAAGAGATCGCCAAACTCCAAACTAAACATTACTAACAAAAGCGCTGCTCCAAATACTACTACAAATTCTCAAGTTACGCCGAGTATGAATGTAACTAACAACAACCAAAGTATTAATACCATTATGCAAGGACAATTGCCGGCTGTAATTGGCTCTCAGGAAAGAGCACCACCCACCAGACGAATTCAAGTGAGTCAGCTGATAAATTGAACGCTGATCTTTTTACATTTGAAGAAATAAGCTCTATTACATCAAAGCTTATGTACAAACTTCAAAGATGTTCATATAAAAGTGAGCAGTTTAATGTTATTAAGCCATTTGTACTTAAATATGTCTAAAGTAATAAATAATGTAGATTATTTAAATATTATGGCATGGAATGCACGTGCAGTCCCTTGCAAAAGAAGTGAACTTACAAACTCCTTAATTCATAACAAAATTCATGTCTGTCTGTAAAACGAAACCTGGTTCACGCAAAAGGATCGGTTTATAATCTCTAATTATACCATATATTGAAATGACCGTACTTCTAATAGGGGAGGTGGCGTTGATATAGCTATAAGTAATGAACTGAAGCATAGTGAAGTTCCAATTGCAAATACACACTTAATTGAAAATATAGGAGTAGAAGTTTACATAGACTCACAAAATAAAATTAAACTGTTTTCTGTTTACTTTCCTGGGTCATCGGCACAATGCTTAAACAGATCATGGTGGTGACTTGAGCTGCAGAAACAGATTGTGGAATTGAGGTAAGGCTAACTGTAGGGGGAATATCCTTTATGAATTGTCCTACATTGACAAATTTTCAATTGAGTACACAAAATATCCAACGCATATTCCAGCAAGCTATAAAGGAAAACCCTCAACACTAGACAAACTTGATAACTGAACCGATATCCTGTAATGACATTGCATCAGATCATCTTCCGGTAATTGCTAAGGTAGCTTCTAAGGCAATTATTGTTGAAACACTTTTCTTTTGTACTCGAAAGCTAATTGGAAACTTTTTAAGCAAATATTGAACTGCAATTACTGACATTCAGTTTAACCACACTGCGCTTCCCACCATTGAGTTGATTGATAAAATGGTTGACTCACTTACAACTGAAGTAGCCTCTGCACTCGAAATTGCAATAAATTGCTTAATAATATCACTGAACTTATTAAAAATAGAAACGTAGTAAGAAGGCACTGGCTTAGAGCAAGGCAACCTATCTGTAAAGCCCAACTAAATTATCTGAATTATCAAATTAAACAACAAATATTAGTACATATTAAAATCACTTGGAACAATAAGATTATGAATCTAGGTACACACTCCAAAAGTTTTTGGAAAATAACAAAACTTACCAACAACAATAACCAATTTGTACCAAGTTTCGTATACAATGATAGATTGTTCTCTACTAGACAAAAAAAAGCTAACATACTTGGAGATATTTTCCAAGAAAAACACAAATTAACTGAGTCACTTTCAGACAGCGTAACAATCTGATGATGTTGAAAATATAATTCACTCACTGAAGACGAAGAAATCTCCAGTCTTACCACTTAACGTTACCCGTTTTCTTGCTTCTATCTTTAAATATTGTCTTCAGATTGGTTACTTCCCAAAATCATGGAAAACTGCTAAAATCATAGCCATTCCAAAACCAGGGAAACCACCTCACTCGCCGTCCTATCAGTTTATTATGCTGCTTCTCGAAATTATTCGACAAAAACATACAGCAGGAGCTTAACTTGCATCTAGAAGCACATTCTATTATACCAACAACTCAATTTGGTTTCAGGTCCCATATGTGTTGCTTTAACCCTCTTCTTAAACTTAAACATTTATTAAGCAGAATATGCAAGATAAGAAGTCAATTGGTTTGGTTACTTTAGATATACAAGCAGCTTTTGATACTGCATAGCATGACAGCCTAAGACACAAATTGATGATTACAAACACGCCTGTTTTTCTTACAAAAATTGTGCAAAATTTTCTCACCTATCGACAGTTTTTCGTCGAGTTAAGAATTTTACTGCTGGGGTACCCCAGGGTTCAGTCTTGGAGCAGCTTGCCGTGATGATGGAGAAGCAGCGGCACGTTAACAACGCGATGAAAGAGCTGTTAGCTACGGCAATAAGGCTTCACAGAGACGAGGTTAACAAAAAGTTGCATCCTGTCCGGCTAGCAGTGAGCGTCGGCATTGTCGGTGTACAGACAGATGGGAGAGCACAGGTGAAGCGTGCGGTTAGCGTAAATGTAGCGAAGGAGGATCCACCCTCTGTAAAGATATCAGGTATAAATAATAATCCTGATAGCGGCTCGTGTACATTGAGGGTTGCAGATGAAAACAATAAGTCAAAGGAAAATAAATGGCAAGTAGCTGAGCATCGGAAGAAGCGGAAAAAGAAGACGGAAACGCAGCGACCATCCCCTGAAAATAAGGGTGGGGCACCTTCCAAGTCACTACCTAAAAAAGTTGTACTAAGGTCTCGCCGAACATGCCCCGATGCTCTAGTCATTACTAAAGCGTCGGAGTTATGCAGACATCCTAAGGACGATAAAAGGGAAACCTGAGCACCAGAAAGTTGGCGACAACGTTAGCAGGATACGCAGAACGGCCAACGGAGAAATTCTTCTCCAACTTCTCAAAGAAGGGTAGTGCACAGACGGAAGCCCTAAAGGATGATATTAAGGAAGCCCTGCAGAGCTGTGCAACGGTGAAATCCCTGTCGCAGGTAGAAGTTATAGAATGTCGTGATCTGGATGAAGTAACAGAGGCAGAAGAATTGAGAGCAGCCATTACCAGGCAATTTCCTGCAATCAAGCCCAGCAGCATTCCCATTAATGCAATGAGATTTGCTAGAGATGGGACGAAGACAGCAAATATAACCTTACCGGTAAAGCAGGTAGAATCTCTGCTTAAGGCGGGATCGTTGAAGGTGGGTTGGGCTCGTTGCCGTCTGAGACAAGTGCTTGGAGTATTGCGGACCACTCAAAATTATGCCTGAGATGCGGAGCTAAGGCATTTAAGAAGGCCATGCGGGATCTAAAAGCTAGGCATGATTAATTGTCTGCAGCTTAATCTAAAGAGGTGCAGTGCACCGCAGGACTTACTCTGCCAAACAACCATAGACAGGAAGGCTGATGTACTACTGGTTATTGAGTTCCATAGGCCGAAGGAAGACTTACATATGTGGACGCAGTGTGTTAGTGTCAAAGCGGCTATCTGGCTACAAGACAATGCTTCCTTTGAGCATAGAGAGCCCTGCTCGTATGATAGTTTCACCTTTTCCAAAATATGGGGTATCCATTTTTGCAGCTGCTACACATCGCCAAACGTCAGTCATGATTCATTTGATGACTTCCTGGATAGACTGGTATGTGCTGCGAGGCATAGATCCCCACTCATGTTCGCCGGTGACTTTAACGCAATGGCGGTGGAATCGGTTTCTACAAGCACCAATAGAAGCGGACGGGTTGTTTTGGAAGCATTTGCATCGCTGGATATGGTTCTACTTAATAGGGACAACACAATCACGTTTGATAACGGGAGAGGCAGTTCGGCAATAGATCTCACCTTCTGTAGCACATCGATTGCCAGTGCTATAAAATGGGAGGTTGCAGATGTCTACACCCATAGTGATCACCTTATGATACAAATTTGTGTTTCCCCTCAGGCAAGGTTCACTATATCAAGATTGAGATTGAGGAAGTGGGCCCTGGGTATCGCTTGGAAAACTTGAAAGCTGGATAAGGAAACCCTGGATTTGTTTATCTCGGAGTTTGAAGTAGCGCTGGCAATGCGAGTCAGCAATCCGGACAACTTATGCCGGGCCTCACAAGGTTGTGTGATGGCTCTATTTCTAGGAAGAATAGAAGCAATGGCTGGAAACCTAACTACTGGTGGGCTGATGAAATAGCGGAAGTTCGCTCGCGGTGTGATCAACTACGGAGAAGATTCCAGCAGAAGGAGGAGTCCTGCTTCTCAGGATATAGGAATAGGATAGGAATCCTCGACGAACTTAGGCATAAAAAGTTCCTACTAAGCAAGGAGATCTGCAGGAGCAAGCGAAATGCCTTTTGCAGACTGATAGGAGAAGTGGATCAGAATCCCTGGGGCAGCGCTTACAAAATTGTAACGCGAAAGTTCAATGGCCTCAAGGCGTCAGTAACTTCCTCCGCCTCGCAAATGGAAAAAATAGTAGCCGCACTCTTCCCACCAAGAGGATTGTTGAAGATACTTCGACCACTTGAGGTTGCAGATGAGAATGTGTCCAATATCACCACTCTTGAGCTAGAAGCGGTTTTGAGTATGGTGAAGGTAAACAAATCGACTGGGCTGGATGGCATCCCTAATGTCATCCATAAGAGAGCCATTGCAGCGAAACCTCACGTCTTCTGCGAGGTTTTCTCAAGGTGCATGCGAGAAGATTCTTCCCCAAATGCTGGAAGAAGCAACGGCTGGTTCTCATTCGGAAAGGAAACCTGCCCCCAGAGCTACCATCTTCGTATAGGCCCCTGTGTCTCCTGAGTACCACTGGGAAAATCTTTGAACGGATTATTTGCGCCAGATTGCAGCAGTACACGGTGTCACCAAATGGTCTGGCTGAAATGCAATTTGACTTCAGGCCGAGAAGGGATACCGTAGGAGCAATCCAAAAAGTCTGCGGCATTGCAAGAGAGGCCTTAAATGGCACTAGATGGCTTGGCGGTGACAAGAAGTATTGCGCAGTGGTCACACTGGAAGAAAAAATGTCTTCAACTCTGCAGATTGGAGCTGCGTCATCAAGGCGCTAAGCATTTTGGACATACGGTGTTACCTAATCCGATAGTAGTATCCTATTTCAAAGAGAGAATCCTGGTCTGTGATACGGAAGATATTTGACATTACTGGAGGTGTCCCACAAGATTCGGTACTAGGTCAAATTCAGTGGAATATCATGAATGATGGCATCCTGCGGATTTGTAAGCCCGATGGGGTGGAGATCGTCGGATAAACGGATGACATTGCTATTGTCGTGGTAGCAAAGACTCTGAGTGAGGTCACATCCAAAATAGAGAGGATAGTAACAGCGTCGAGGTGGCTAACACAAAATCACCTTGGTCTGGCGGAGCATAAGACCGAGTTGGTTATGGAAAAAGTTGGAAACACTCTCGGTGAGAATTGGGAGCCATTCTATTGAGTCGAGGCCTTGAATCAAATACCTGGGTGTACTGTAGGACCATCGACTATGTTTCAAGTGGCACTTAAACGAGTTATCCAAAAAAGCAGCTGCCATCACACAAAAACTGGCCAGGATTCTCCCAAACCTAGGGGGACCCAGATAACAATCTCGGTAGCAGACATGGAGGAGACTAAGTCCAGATACCTGAACATTTGGCAGAACAGTTGGAGTAGGGCAGAGTCGCGGAGGATACACCAGCTTATCCCAGATATAACGAATTGGCTTAAGCGTCGTTCTGGTGATGTAGTGTTCGAATTTACCCAATTCACAACTGGCCATGGCTGTTTCAGGCAGTATCTCCATAGGTTTGGGCTCGCTGCGGATCCGTTCTGTGGTCTGTGCAGAGATGTCGTGGAGGATCAGGAGCATCGACGAAGAGTGTATCCGCGCCTTGGATCTCCTTGCAGATCACATGAGATTGTAAGGCGCATGGAAACATCGGTAGATGACTGGGCATACTTCTCTTCTGAAATTGCCAACTTAATTTTAAGCTTACTATCCCTCCCTACGAAGGAATGCTTCGGCGGTGCCGTAAGGATTGAAATGGGCTTGAGGCGATAGGTTTTTTAGTCGGTAGGCTAATGAATCCGACATAACTTGTGGCACGGGCCATAGGTATCTTTGGAAGATTTTTACTTCCTTGTTTCGAATAACAAAAAAAAAGTAATGTGCCTCACCTATATAAGCACACTATAGAAGTGAAACGGCTGCACAAAATGTTAGAAATCAAGATTTAAAATAATGACTAGAGTTGTGTATAATATTATTCATTTATTTCATTACTGAAGAAGCAATTTTAGTGTTGAAAGCATATTATAATTAATAATTGAAATAATTTGGTCAAATAACGTGTTGATTTATATGACATATAACAGCAAAGACTCAGCGACATGCACACAAATTAATTTGCGAGATCGGCGTCGTGTAGGGCACATACAAATGAAAAGCATAATTGAAATTCGCTCTCAATCCATGAGCACATAGGATTGAAGAGAAGAGCGAAACTGCAACTGTTGGTGGGTGTGTTGTGATAAGTTGTGCACAAAACCAAACAACAGCAACGACCCGCGTACTTCCCTTCTCGACAAACACAAATTGAGATAGAAAGTTCTTTTGTATGTTCACTCTCAACAACAACTATGGCACACACGAAGAGAGAGACAGAAAAGCAACTTCGGCTGGTGGTCGGTTATTCGGTCACTTGTTCGTACGCTCTTCGTAAAAACACACATCAGCAGAGCATTATTTATCTCTCTCTTACTCATTCATAAACATTCATTTTGATTACTGTAACGCTCTTTTTGGACTTACACCTCGCTAAAGAAGTTTCACTTCAAAAAAAAAAAAAAAAAAATCTCAATATTAATAATACTTACGGACTAATAGCGTACGATATCTAGGATAACACTTAGACAAAAAACTTACATTTAATGTACACATTGGTAAAAAATAAACAAAGCTATTTGTGTATCACAACGTTCACTGGACAACAAACTTATAATATTCAAATCGATATTCAGCCCAATATATGGGTCTCAGGTTTGGGGTGATTGTGCTTCCACGCATTTAAATAGACTTCAAATAGTACAGAATAAATTGCTTGAAATGTTACTCAATTTTCCATTTTATTTTTCCACTACCCGATTACATGAAAAAGCCAATGTAAAAACAGTAGAAGAAAAAATAGTTCAATACGACTTAAATTTTAATGATCGCAACTTACTTATGTAATAAAATGTATTGTATAAGATTGCTTGAAAATTGGTTCTTAGTTCTCTAATTGATGTAATTAGATTATTTAAGTACCAAGACATTAGTTGTTAAGTTAAGTTAAGTTAAGATAAATTAAGTTAGTGTTAGTCTTATTAAGTGTCAAAAAAAAGCGTTACAGTAATCAAATGATGCGGGGTAGAGGGGGGATACTTATTGCACATTGGCCTATTTGTCTGCAACGTGGAAAATGTATGCTTATGCATGAGTAAGAGAGAGATGAAAAATGCTTTATTAATGTGTGTTTTTACGAAGAGCGTACGAACAAGTGACCGAATAACCGACCACCAGCCGAAGTTGCTTTTCTCTCTCTTCTTGTGTGTCGTCGTTGTTGTTATTGCGAGTGAACATAGAACAGAGCTCGTTTTCTCAATTTGCATTTGTCGAGAAGGAAAGTGCGGGCCGTTGCTATTGTTTGGTTTTGTGCACAACTTATCAACAACAACACACCCGCAATAGTATCGACTATCAATCGGTTAAGACCTTTTTAGACGGTCAGTTCAAACTCAGTTTCAGTCCGAAACGATGACAGAAAAATAAACTGATGGCCCAGTTTATTTGCAGAGACTATGAAATTATAATTAGTTATTATTATTATTATAATTATTAATTTCATTGTCTCTGGGAAATTGAAACTATCGATACTATCAATAGCTTTGCCGCTCTAACACCTGGGTTGCACGAAGCTTCTTTTTCTACAGTAATTCAAGTTTTTATTTTTATTTAACTTGCTTAGGATGTTAGTTTGTTAGCAAAATCAAAACAAACAAAATTAGAACCAATTCCTTACATCCGATTTACACGATTGATGGATATAGATAACAAATTTATAGTGTCCAAAATTCAGTTCGATTCGTTAAAAAACAAAAAAACTTTTTCTAACAAGAACATTAATTTAAAGGGGGGTTTGTATGAGAGTTAACCCACCTGGTAGCCCTAGGATCATCAAATTTACACGTATGGGAGGTACCCCCATAGTGGTCTGTTTCGGCTGATTCAACAAATGTGCTGCGTATGGTAAAAAGAAACTTATGTATGTAAATTTCAGCTTTCCAGCTCAAAAACTGAGGGACTAGTTTGCATACATACAGACAGGCAGACGGACAGACGGACATGGGTAAATCAACTTGTCTCATCGAGCTGATCACAAATATATATACTTTATGTGGTCTGCGATGTCTCATTCTGTGTGTTACAAACTTCATGACAACTTATAATACTATTCACTTCCGTGAAGAGTATGAAAAGACTATGTTTACTCATCGCCGTAGGTCACATACTAAAATCATTGCCATTGAACCTATTCAGTTAAGCCGAAAAATCTAATTCTAAAAATCCAGCTATATTTCTCTGTTATTTTATGTATATACATATGAAGGTTCAAAGCATAAAATAAAAAATGTGAACATGCAATAGAAGCTGAGATCGAAGGTATAATGCAAACAGTATGCTTTGAACCTATTCAGTTGAGCGGCAGTGGATGTGGTTGGATATGTTCCCTATGGAATGTGAAACTGCTAAACCGATTTTGTTGAAATTTTAAGGGAATCTCTAGCATAATCTCGAGGGTGTTCATGTAAAGTTTGGTACGAATCGGAGTTGTTGAATAACAAACTGAGAACCACACAAAATTTGCATTCAGCAATATAGACAGCTTTTGGTAATTCTCCGTACACATTGAAAGTTGCGCTGTGAAAATGCTCTTTTTAAATAAGTCTGGTGAAGTCATGTTGCTAGTCTGCAAAAATCAGTTTATCTAGGCAAGCCAATTTAGCTGTGCGGTGTTTCCTAAATCAAGGAGGAGGAGGAGCGTCAACCTATTTATCACCGGTTTACACGATTGACCCTATTTTGAAAAAAGCGTAAGCCACCAATCACCCAAGTGATCTGTTTACACGATTGGCTCGTTTTTATGTCAATTCGATTGATTAATCTTTTTATGCTTTTTTGCACAATTTTTTGATCAATGTTCATCGTACATTACGCCAACTTTGGTAGATAGAGAAGACGCCAAAGGAAATTTGAATGAAAGTGAATGGAGACAAATTGCACTGCCAATATCATTACCAGAACAGAAGAAATGACAACTTCAAATATTGAATTGATTGCGAAAGGAATCCGAGAATAAATTAAACCAGAAGAATAATTTTTTTGGCAACATGAATGCATTTAAACTCATTTTAATTATTTAAGCGCATTTATCAAAATTTTTATTATATTAATTGTCCTACTCGGACTCAGACAAAAATAAAATGTTTAAATTTCAAAATGAGTACGGGCACAGCATTAAGCATGGAATCTTATCCAAGTGAATAACAGGTTCAACAAATTTTTATGAATACAGTATGCAAAATCCTATAAACATGGATGCAGTTCGACTACACATGTTCAGGCGGCCAGGAAACGGTGACTTTGGGCTTTATTTTTTTATTTTGATGTTTGTTGAACAGGATCACGCGTTTTACCAAAAAAAATGAATAGCATCTTCGAAAATATCAATTTCACTCATCGTTCAAAAAATGAGCTAGAAAAACGTGTAATTAAAATGAACTTTCGGAAATGTTGGACGAAACAGTCAGGCCTGCAAAATTAGTCCTGTAATCTATATGACTTTTGAAAATACACTTAAGTTGGCAAGCCTGAAATGACAAGCGTCAATCTTTTTATTGACGACTATGGTTGTCGTTCGTGACTCCAATCACTTGTTGACTAATAAGCTGTCGATTGACGCTTGTTGAAACACAAAGGTCGCTTACACGATTGACATAATCAAGTAAAGATATAAGTAATAATTTGAGATACTATTTAGAATTCTTCTTTTGAATTTGACTTTACCCCCAATTTGGCAATCCTGATTTTATCATATGGTATATGCAAATGTTTCTTCTTTACAGTACAAAAATCAATCACAGCATTTTTGAAAATCGATAATTATTCTCAAAAATATTGTCCGGCATTGAAAATGGATCACTATGATCAGCGGCGGCTGTAGGGTGGGGCAACAGGGGCGGTCGCCCGGGGCGCCGGGACTCAAGGGCGCCGCACTCTTCGACGCATATCTAACAATACAATATCTCTTTTGTTACCGCACCACAACATGCTCCTTAACAAATTACGATAAACTCATTTGACAGCGCTATCTCTTAACGACCTACTAAAACAATAAAAAACACCTGCCTGTCGGGGAATCCACATGCGGAATTATTTGTGGGGAATTCCCAACAAGTATTTTTTCAATAAAATTTAATTAGTTCAGAAGTTACGAATGATTGAAACTAGACATCTGTATGAACGAATTCAGTTGCTTTGCATAACTGAGTACCATTGAATTTCGTACTCATTTTTGTCAACATGACATTTTGAATGAATTCATACAAAAGTCAAATTGTTGTTCTCGTTCACAAATTTACCTAGTGTATTGTTGTTGTCGATGTGAATGGAGCGGGGGCATAGCAATGCACAGCTAGTACAATTATGTATATACATATACGTACAGGTTAACGTCCCATAATCTGCACCTGAGTAGCGGTACTGCAGCAGCATTGGAAAACAAGTGGTCCTGCAGTAGCATTTAAAAACAAGCGGTACGTCGGCAGCACAGTCGCTGCTAATATTGCTTGGTAGCGAAGGTGAAATAGTTTAGTCTGAAATGAATGCTGAAGGAAGCATAACGTGCTTTGACTTCCTCTAATTCAAGTAATTTGTAATATCCCAGGAACCAAATGCACATAGTGCAGTTCCCGGAATGAACTAATTAATTTACATATTAACGATTCAATTGATTAAAAAATACGGAAAAACAATTTTAAATTGTTGTCAGTTAACTTCTACTTAAAGCCAAGTTAAGGAACTTGGTTCCACCCGAGTGTTCCACAACATCTCTGTGATTTTTTTTCTTCTACTTACGTCTAAACATACATGTGGGAAATGAAGGGAGAGACAGAGTGTAGCAATGAGCCGAGATCGACAAGTATTGGATGTCGATACTGAAGGGCGCAGAAGTACTGCTTGAAAAGTGTTTTGGTATTGGGTGATGTTTCGTTCAAAGCGGCCGTTAATAGTGTGCAATTGCACACACACGAAGGTTTAGTGGTGCCCATGATACAATAAAAGAAGGTCGCGACAGTAGTTTACAGTTATGTGGTTCTCTCTCAAAAATATACTTACGCTCTTTTTCTTCTAAATTTTTACGCTGAACAGGACTATCATATGTTGTTACTTATGTTTTTTCAATTTATATATGTAATAATGTGCATATTTAGCTGCCTGAAATTTGGAATTTGTGTGAAAAATAGAAAAGTTGCTGTTTTGTTTGTTAGTTTGATGTTTTATTCATTTTATTGTGTGCCATTCACGTTATGTTCATTACTAAATGCGTATTTTTTCAGCGTTTCAGCACACTTATATACTTATGAAGGCAAAATTGAGAGCGAGCAATTTTGAGAGCGTAACAGATCAAAATGTCGCTACCTTGTTTTATTGTGTCATGAGTGGTGCAGTGTGCAAATGCGGCTGCGGGCAGGATTGGGAAGTGCCGTGTGAAAAACTTGACATATACATATGTATAAGATAGTTTGTTTGACTTAGGAATGGAGACAAATATAAAATACTACAATCATTGTCTTTATTTTGTTATATATGTTAATACAGGCTATAACTACGCAATAATTTTTGAGATTATTAAATCATGGCATTAAAGAAAGAAATAATTTAAAAAAAGCTTTCTGGTTCAGAAAATTGGAATAGAATCAGATGTCGACGTATCAGCCATTATTTCTTTAGATTCTGAACATTTAGACACACAAAAAATACAGTCATCTACTCAAGGTGATCAAATTGAAAAACCCATTAAGTATTTGCATGAAGCTTTTGAGATTTCTCCAAGCCAAAGTCAAAATATAACTTTCTGATATAGCTACGTGGCCAAAAGTACTTACTGCAAGAGACATAGATAACATTATACTATGTGGACCCTCATAAATTTATCTAAGAAATTTTCCAAAGGATGAAAATGGGCATAATTTTTCTTTAACACATTACGCAAGAAAACTATCAAACGAAGAAAATATCAAACGACGGTGGCTAGTTTATTCAGAATCAAACGATAGTGTCTTTTGCTTTTGCTGTCGAATGTTTGACTTAAAGTCACTTCATAATTTGGCCAGTACTGAAGGTTTCTAAAATTGGAAGCATTTAAGTGAAGCTTTGAAAATGCATGAAAATAGTCCTATAGATAAATTATTTACTCTAAATAATGGGAAATTCTTAGGCCTTGTACAGTTGTTGGCTAAGTTTTGATAAGGTAATGGAAGAGCATGTCAGATTGGCAGTGAATGGTTAATAGGCTGATCATTATTGCAGCAAAAATATACAAAATGAGTTAATAGAACTGGAATAGAACTAGAAAGTTAATGGCATGAAAAGTTACGTCTACAATAGTATCCCGCATAAAAGGCTCAAAATATTGTTCAATTGATTGTACTCCCTATATAAGCCATAAAGAACAACTTTCAATAACTTTAAGATGCCCTTACATTACGGAGGATGGCGTAAGTGTAAAAGAATATTTTATTTCATTCTTGGAAATAGATGATACAACCGGTGCTGGTCTCACAGAAAGCATTTTAAAAACATTGAGTGATATAGGCCTCAACATTAATGACTGCAGAGGACAGGGTTAAGATAATGGCGCGAACATGGAGGGCATGAATAAAGGCGTTCAGAAAAGCATTACTAACTTAAATCCGCTAGCTTTTTTCGTACCATGTGGATGCCATAATTATAATTTTTTACTATGTGTGCGGCAAAATCATTAGTCAAGTGACCCTATTCGGAATGTTACAAAAAATGTTTAATTTATTTGCCGGATCGATAAATAGCTGGAAAATTTTGTCCGTCAAAGCAGTTCGCTATCAATTATGTGAAATCGTGCTTTCGTTTCCTTGGCCGATGTTACCAAACAAAGCGATGCTGCAACGTCACACGAACCGACAACTCTAGGAGGACAAATAAAAGACTTCAGCTTCATTGTTTTTCTCATGACGAGGTATGATGTTCTTTTTGAAATCAATGTTGTGAGCAAAGCAAGTCAGTCACCTACAATCAACTTTGTTGAGTTTATCGAAATCTTAAATAAATGTTGCTCTTATTTGGAAACATATAGGTAAACAGGTTTCGAGCGAGCTATTGTAACAGCAACTGAATAAGCGTCAGACACGTATCAAACGTAGACCGGGTGATGAGGCTGATGATGAACAAATAATTTACCCAAAAAAAAAAAAAAAATTGAAGTAGAATTTTTTTTATGTTCTTTTGGATAACGTGCTTAGATCTATGAAAGAAAGAAAGAAAGATTTGAACAGATGAAAGATTTTTCTACGACGTGGAGTTTCCTGTTAAACTTTAACCTTAATCTTAAAATTTATTAAGAAGCATAACTTTCAAGAATTATATGCCAACACCTGGATATCGTTGCGTATTCTTTTAACAATACCAGTGACTGAACGCAGTTTTCCCAAACTGAAATAAATAAAAACCTACTTGCGGTCTTCAATGTCTCAGAACATATTGACCAGTTTGGCCTCACTGTCCATTGAAAATCAAGAGGCAGAAAATCTAAATTTTGCTTGTCTTATTAGAGAATTTGCTGACAAGAAAGCTAGAAAAATAAAGTTTTAAATAAGAAAAAAGTGCTCAATTAACTTCTTTTATTATTTTCATATACAATTATACATAAGTCATACCATATAATAATAGGCGCCAAATGATTGACTCGCCCTGGGCGCCTGGGTGGTTAAGGCCGGCGCTGACTATGATCATATTTTTCTTCATAATTTCAATTTCCATTTTACGGAGCGAAAACAGTGCGCGCACATATTTAACATTTACGTATGATTTTTTATGACGTCCTGTCAGGTGTTCATAAATTATGATAAAAAGGGGTTTTCTTATGATAGCAAAAACCCATTATGATACTGTTCGTGTATATTGGCTCCAACAGAAATTTCAATCAGTCTCTTTCATTCCGAACAGCATGTTCGATCGTTCATTCTTCTCAACCAAAATTTCCAATCATAAACGGATATATACGATTAAAATTCATTGGTTGCAAGCGATTGAATTTCTTGATCATCATACGTCATTCAAAATCGGGGTGAATAATTGGGTATACATAAAAACGAAGTACCGGTTGGAGCTCTCTGGTACGGACTGGACAAAGTAGTGAAAACAACAACTTTATGACGAGACAACACATATCTTTGTAAGAAAGGTCAATTTTTTTACGTTCATGTACGCATTTCTTTGTCTTCATGCACATAAATACATACATGCATACATAAGTGTCTTTGATTTCTGCCCAAAATGTATACGAGGATGGGTCAATAAGTCCTTAGAAAATCCAACAGATAGCGCGACTATTACTGTAAACGGTCTGTTTTCATGCAGCATCACTACCGTCTAGGTATGCTGTGAAGTTTCAGCCAGATTGAGTTGTTGTGTGTTTCTCGTGCATTGAAGAAAAAATTTTTTTTTGTTTACAAAAATGGAGAAAATTGAGTTTAGATCTGTTATTAAACATTTTCATATAAAAGGCTTAACAGCAAAGGAAATAAAAAATGAGTTGGATTCAGTTCACGGCACATCTGCTCCTTCACTTGCAACTATTTATAACTGGTTAATAATTTAAACGTGGTCGTACATCAACAAAGGATGAAGGCTCAGGATGCCATGTAGAGGTGACTACGCCAGAAATGATCAATAAAATCCATGATATGGTGTTACGTGATCGAAGATTAAAGTTGAGTGAGATAGTTGAGGTTACAGGGATATCAAAAGGTAGCGTCATGTCCATTTTAAATGAAAAATTGTGTATGAAAACGATTTCGGCAAGATGGGTGCCGCGTTTGCTCACAGTCGACAATAAACGCAATAGGGTGGTTGCCTCTAAAGCTCTGTTGTCGCTCATGCAATGTAATCCGAATTAGTTTTTTCGTCGGTTTGTGACTGTAAATGAAACATGGATTCACCACTACACTCCCGAAACGAAAGAACAATCAAAACAGTGGATTTTGAAAGGCGAACCATGTCCAAAGAAGGCGAAACCCGTAAAATCAGCTGGTAAGGTTATAGCAACTGTTTTTTGGGATGCACGTGGAATTCTTTTCGTTGACAATTTGAAAAATGAAAAACAATAACAGGGGTGTATTATGCATCTTTATTGGACCAGCTAAGAGAAAAAATTGAAAAAAAACGGCCTCATTTAAATAGAAAAAAATCCTGTTTCATCAGGACAATGCCTGCGTTCACACATGTATACGATCAATGGCTAAAATTAAAGAATTAAAGTTCGAATTGGTCGACCACCCACCGTATTCGCCAGATTTAGCTCCCAGTGACTTTTTCCTATTCCCAAACCTGAAGAAATGGCTCAGTGGACAAAGTTTTTTTTTTCAAATGAAGAAGGCATCGATCAAACAAATGCTTATTTTGAGGACCTTCCAAAATCTTATTTTTCTGACGAGTTAAAAAAATTAGAGAAATGTCTAACTAAGTGTATAGAGCTCCAAGGAGATTATATTGAAAAATAAAAAAAAATTTACCAAAAAAAAAATTGATTTAATGCTTTTTTCTAAGGACTTATTGACCCGTCCTCGTAACTATAACCACATGTAGCCTATATTTAAGTGTGCGCATGTGCTATTGTTAATGTTATTGACGTTAGCTCACCCATTGTTCTTGAAAGCAATAGAGAATGATTTATAATATGTGTCCTCTCGGAATGGTTGCTTGGTTTATTCTCATTTTGGTGTAATGTGTCTACATGAGCATTGCAAAGTTATGTCACAGCGAGCAACATGATTCGGGTTGAGAAATAGAAATAGGAGCTTAATTGGGCTGGTCTTTTTTTGTCTTTTTGTTTTTTTGCTGAATGTCAGAGATTTGTTACTTCGTTCAAATTTACAAACGCTTATACTAATCTTAGTGTAAATGTTATCATAGAACGAGTAAGTCTGAACTGTATTATCTATCTGAAAGTATTATAATAAATGTATAACATTTTATTTAAAAAAAATGCATAATAAAATTAAAAAATTGGAAGAATTGAATTGAAGAATCATTAAAAAAAAATACAGTAAGATTTGAAGTTTAAAGCATTTCTGTGTATTTTCTGCTTACAAATATTAATAATTAGGATATTTATGACGTAAATCAAAGTAGAGTTACTCTATAAATAAAGTGGCTGCCTACGAAGTTACTATGTAGGATAACTTAAAATTAAAATATTATTTCTTAAACAAACTAGTACAGTTTAAACAATTTGTTAATTTCAGAACTATAAGTTGTTATGGTCTAAAACGCAATAACAAATGCAATTGGAGTTAAAAATATAGTGAAGAAATCCTACTCAAGAAACTAAAAAGGAAATATACACGTGTATTATCAAAAGATAATTCGCACTTTACAAGAAAATCCACAATGTATGATTACGAAAAAATTTTAAGTTGCAATTCTTTCAAAATATTACGGTTACTGGTTTTGCTGATGCTGCTTACATCCTCGCAACATATACTCAGTGTCGATGGAAGATACCTTCCGACACGGGATCATAACGATGATCTAGAGAAGTTACGTGAACTTATGATGCAGGTGAGTTCTTTAATACTGAATTAACACCGAGGCAAATGCACATTAATGTTGATTTGCCTACTGATACGTATGACGTCATTCAGGGGTTGTTGTTCTAGAATGTGATGGGGATCAATAGTCACATCAAGAACTGATGTGCCTTGATTTGAAAATTTATAATGGTCACTCTGGCAATTTCTGCTAGAGTGGCCAAGTTTTTCTAGTGTTTCTAAGTTTTTTTTGTGTTTTTCTGTCAGGGGATCATTAAACATTTTTAAGTAATAATAAATTTAATAAAATAAGTAAAAGAGAGCTGCAAGAACTATTTGCATATGTTTCAAAATGTTCTTAATCATGTATTTTTCACAAATTTTAAGTTTTAAATTAGCTAACGTGCTCGCAAAGTTTCACGGGTGTGTATAACCAAAACAAAAAACAGCTGTTCATGATGCAAAATATCCAGTCTGAAAGAAAAAATCCATCCACGTGGTGTAGTTTGGTATGAATTAAGTATAAGTGCAGTCATGTGAATTATGTTTTTTACATCTATCTCTCAAACCCTCTTTTTTTTTTAATGAAACCACTTTGTAAGTGTTTCGTGTTTGTTCATAATTTTTTGGCTTGTGTAGAGTGAGGATACAAATGCATGCGAAATGAAAAATATAGCGCGGAATGTGAAGAAATTTGTTCTGCGATAGAACACATACTTTCACAGAGACACATAAATGAAGAAGAATGTGAAAATAGTTGCACAACGAATGGCGTTACCAAAGAAGAATCAACGACGCGAGCTGCTGAGCATGATGCTGAGTGAAAACAAGGGCAAATGTACAAAGAGTTGTTGATGCATCACAGCTGCAGTATTAAAAAAAAGCAAAAATAATGCAAATATAATCATGGTTACTTCACAGTAACGCTGCCAACTATTTGCCATAGATACCAACGTTCTGGTCATTCTTTAATATCTTTAAGCTTCTTTGCTCGGGATCATTAAACAGTTGATGATGGCACATAAATAACAATTTAAAGTAAACTTTGTTGTAAAATTTCAATAAAAAAAGACGTAGCAGGAATGAAAAAAGGAGCTGACATAATTATGTGCATACATTTCAAAATGTTGTAAATTATCAATTTTTCACAAATTTTCAATTTTAAATTATCACAATCAACCACAAGCCGATTCCATTATCGAGGGTTCAACATTTAGACGTATAAAAGGTCTCATAACAACAAAATAAAAAACATTTTTAATAAAGAATAAATCATTCATTTTTGAAGCAATCGCGGGTGCAATTCAATTTAAGAGAATATTATTATTATTGTTAGCAATGTTTACAAAAAGGAAACTAAAACTGACAATTCTATATAACATAGCTATAGCACTGGCTGCTAAGGCCTTTGGCTATTAAGTGAATTTAATCGTCAATAAAAGCTTATACAGGAACAAAACATTTCACACTTAGCATCCAATGTACAATATAGCATTTCTCGAATGCTGCATTGAATGCTATATTTGTCAACAACAACATGGAAAATGACGTAATTTTGGAGTTGTTGTTGTAGTAGAAAATGTACATTCGATAAGAATGTAACTAAAATGCTGTTTGTGAAATTGGTCACTCTACCCATTGCTGGGTAATTGTTGCCTTTTTAAGTCATTTTCGATTTTCTTTCCCTTTTTTTTGTTACGCGCTAACATTTTTTAAAAGATTTTAATAAAATAAGTATCAATAATGAAAAATGGAACTTCAAAAACTATTTGATACATTGCAAAATGTTCTAAATCACGTATTTTTCACAATTTTTATGTTTTAATTTAGCCAAAGTTCCACGTGTGTGTATAACCAAAACAAAAAACAGCTGTTCCGAAAATGCAAAATGCAATATGAACATTTTCTGTGAATGCTCAGTGTGAAACCACTATTAAAGCTGGTATACATTGAAATTTTTTTGAAAAATCGAGTTCGTTGAGATTAAAATGACAGTTGAATTTATTGTGAATTGGCAGCACCGCCGAATTATTGGTTAAATTAAACAAAGAAAGTAATAAAGGTAAAGAAATGAAAAAATATAATCAATTATTTATGCCAATTTCTGAGGTAAATTCAATTATTATCTTTTTTTCGCACTTTTTTGGCAATTTCAATTGTTTGTTTTGTTTGTTGCATTCACTTGTGTTTACGAGAACAGTTAATTTACTACAAGCAAACAGAATGGGTCGGTCATGCAATCGGTTAAAAAATTTACAAAAATACGGTTATGTTTAACACTAAATGCGTTATTTCAGCGTTTTATACACTGATATACTTGTGATGGCAACAATTGAGAGTGAGCAATTTTCTAGAGAGGGAAGTAGGGGCCAAATTGGCGCTATCTTGTATTATTGTATCATGATCCATACTTATCTTTTGAATTTCCACCAAGACCATCTACGGCACCTTTGCTGTGAGGTGGCAAAAAAGTTCCATTCGTGGTGAGTGAATCCGTATTTTGCTTTGAATGCATTAATTCTTGAATTGTGCAGCGCAATTATCGCTGAAGATATACAAAAATGTAATATCATCAAAAACGTTAGTTGCTAGTTGCAACCAATGTCAATCAACGTTTATTTCAATTCGGCTAACATTATACTTTTCAAAACGATAAATTTATGTTTGTTTTGAAAAGTTTCAAGATGTTAGCACTTAATTTCTGTAAAAAAAAACAAACTTTTATGTCATTTCTATCGCGGGTGCAACAGGCCGGCAATGTAAAGTTGTAGTAAATAATGCTAAATAAATGACAATAATGACTTCAATATTTTGGCCCCTAAGAATAAATGAATACTGTCACTACACAGTAGCCAGTAAAATATAATCTTAAACTGTTCGTAAAAGCTGATTCGCGCCAGTCCTGTCAGGTGTTACTTTTCAACGTATGCCAACTGATTAATTTTCCAAGCGCCCCCAAAATTGAAATATAAAGTAAAATATTCTTTTTTTATTAAACTGAATCCATCTTTGCACGCATAACGAAAAAAATAACAAATAAAGTGATTTTAAAATTAATGTCGAAAATCGTCTCTAGCGGAATCCAGCACAACGTTCCATGTCCATTTAAAGGCTTATTTTATAGAGGTTCACAGCTTTGAGTTGGTAACACTGCTTTATTTGACAACCGATTTAACAGCTGATAATTGATTTTTGTTTAGTTTAGTTTGGCATTTCATTATGGATAGACTTACACCAGAGTAACGCTTGCAAATTGTTGAAATTTTTTATCAAAATGATGGTTCTGTTCATCAAACTTGTCATGCACTTCGTCCATATTATGGTAATTATAAACGACCATCAGAGTGGGTAATTCAAATAACTTTGGATCGTTTTCGCACCACGATCTCTCTTAATCTTAATGTGCATCCCATAAAATGCTCAACAGTGCGCCCCAACAAGGTGTAGCCGCTGTACAGCAAAGCATTGAAGAAGACCCAAATCAATCAATTCGTCACCGTTCTCAGCGAATGTGTCTATCACTTTATGGAAGATTTTATGAAAGGATCATGGCTTAAAAGATTTTAAGATTCGACTTGTGAAGGAATTAAAGCCAAACGACCATCACACGCGCTGCCAATTCAGCCAATGGGCTGAAGAACGAATTGATATTGATCTTGATTTTCCCTACAATATTTTGTTCAGCGAAGAAGGTACGTTAAGAAGCCAAATTGTCGCATTTGGATTGAATATAATCTTTTTTCAAAACACACTTACATCCACAGAAAATTACTGTTTGGTGCGCTTTATTGGCCGGCGGAGTCACTCGTCTTCAAAAACGATGGTGGCCAGAATGTTACTGTCAACGGTGAACGATACAGAGTCGTGATTGGAAGTTTATTCGTACTTCAATTAGCTGGCATTGATCTTGCTGTAATGTGGTTCCATCAGGACGCAATTGATTTACTCAAAGAAACTTTTGATGTACTAATATCAATCAACCACAAGCCGATTCCATTATCGAGGGTTCAACATTTAGACGTATAAAGGGTCTCATAACAATAAAATAAAAAACATTTTTAAAAAAGAATAAGTCATTCATTTTTGAAGCAATCGCGGGTGCAATTCAATTTAAGAGAATATTATTATTATTGTTAGCAATGTTTACAAAAAGGAAACTAAAACTGACAATTCTATATAACATAGCTATAGCACTGGCTGCTAAGGCCTTTGGCTATTAAGTGAATTTAATCGTCAATAAAAGCTTATTCAGGAACAAAACAAATGATGAAACAATTAGGATCTTCACACATTGCGTTATACCCATTTCACACTGAGCATCCAATGTACATTTCTCGAATGCTGACAGTGAGCTTCACTTCAGCCGGAGACGTTACATCTTCACGTAACGTCCCTTCGTTGGCTAGTTCGTCAGCTTCACAATTTCCCACGATGTCTCTATGTCCGGGCCCCAGCATAATTTTATGGGACCGTGACAGGCTAGAGTATCTAGGAGAGATCGGCAGTCCGCGACAAGCTTGGAAGTAGTGTATACACCCGAGAGAGACTTTATTGCCGCTTGGCTATCTGTAAAGATATTAATATGTGACCTCGGAGTGAAGATATCTAGAAGCCAACGGGAGGCCATTAGTATGGCCATTACCTCTGCTTGAAAGACGCTACAGTGGTCAGATAAGCGAAGGCTGAGCTTTATGTTTGGGTTGTTTGAGAAAATGCCGCAGCCGACTTTCTTCTCTAATTTGGAGCCATCTGTGTAGACCAGTCCTCTCTATAGGGGATGTGAGTGGAGAACTTCCGGTTAAAGTAGGGGTGAGGGACATACATAGTCAACTGTCTCAGGGACTGATGAACCGCGTTCCAAAATGCTAGCATGGCCCTGTATGTGACTAGTCCAGCTAGTTATGGTGCTAAGTCTAATGGCAGAACATTTGGCATACTGTTCAGCCAGAAGACTGGTTGCTATCCAGTTGAGGATTGCAAACAGCGCTTTAGTGGAAGTGGTCCGAAGGGCCTCTGTTATCATAATGGCTGCCGTTCTACTGACTTTGTCAAGAGGTTTTTGGTTAACTGCGTTGTGGCCACCAAAAAACGGCTCCATACAGAAGATTGGGCTCAACCACCGCTGTGTAGAGCCAGGTTCCAGGGCCCTCATGCAGCAATAGAGAGCGCACGAGTCCCTTTGTGACCTTTCCAGGAAGTTTGCTATCCAGCTTAGCTTGGAGTCGAGAACTAGGCCTAGAAACTTCGCTTGTTGGCTCATACTTAGGCGAGTGCCTTCGAGTTTTGGTGGGGTGAAGTCGGGAATTTTGTACTTCCTTGTGAAGGGCATAGTCTCAGTTTTCGAAGGACTGAGAGACCAAAGTCCCGACACCATTCAGAGACAATGCTAAGAGGATTTGTTAATCTGTCTGACAGGGTGGAAGGAAACTTGCCGGATTCCGCAATAGCAATGTCATCGGCATAAGCTATAGCACGGCATCCGGTTCGATCCAATTCACTTAGCAGGGAGTTGACTGCCAAGTTCCAGATGAGAGGAGAGAGTACGCTACCTTGCGGTGAACCTCTGTATACTGCTCTTGTAGCGTTGACATTGCTAAGAGAAGAGGTGATGGAACGTGATTTTAACAATAGTTCAATGAGTGTAATGATATTTGGGTCCAGGTTTAGACCAGACAGAGTTGAGACTACCGCGTTTGGACTTACGTTGTTGAATGCACCTTCAATATCGATGAACACGGCTAACGGATAGTGAGTTTTCTTCTTCCTCAATAAGAGAGTGTAGCACAGTTCTCACAGACTTGCCCTTTGTAAAGGCATGTTGTGGTTTGGATAGAAGGTTTTGATCGCTGGTAGTCCTGATGTGGACATCGATAATTCTTTCAAAGGTTATGAGGTGGAAGGAGGAAAGACTAATGGGTCTATAATCCTTAGGCATGGTGCGTGATACTTTCCCTGTTTTAGGAATGAATGCAGCAGGCGTTTCTTTTTGAATTTGCTTTTACTTCAGGTATTTCTTATTTTCTTATCTTTGATAATCTTAGCCATTTCTTTCTGAATTGGCTTTTGCGATAGGCATCTGTTCTTCAAGTATTACTAACAGTGCAGACTCATACTAAAGACGTTTGAAAGAATATTGGACTCGTATATTAAGGAAAAGGTTTCACCGTATCTAATATCGAGAGACCAACACGCCTATACGAAAGGCAAGTCCACTGAGACTGCGCTTCATAAGGTCGTGATGCAGATAGAAAGGGCCATACAGTACGGAGAGTATGCCATAGGTGTCTTCCTTGACATATCAGGAGCCTTTAACAACGTTTCGACAGAAGCAATGTTAGAGGGTCTTGAATCAATTGACGCACATCCATCCATACGGCACTGGATCGGCAGTCTACTGAACTGCCGGACAGTGGTGGCTGAATGGGGTGCGACGAGTCTGGCAAGGAAGGCAAACAGAGGTACGCCTCAAGGGGGCGTAATCTCTCCGCTGCTTTGGACACTTGTAATGAATAAAATTCTTAATAAAATGCGAGGTGGAGGTGCAAGGTTAACTGCCTATGCAGATGACCTGGCCGTAATAATCATCTCAGGCAAGTGCCTTAGCTCAATGAGTCAAGTACTCGAGGGGGCACTTAAAGAAATTAAAGACTGGGCAAGCAATGTGGGACTGGATGTGAATCCAGACAAGACGGACTTAGTACTTTTTACAACAAAATACAAGATTCCGCACTGGCTCCCTCCTAAATTAGGAAACATTGTACTGGCACCAAAGATGTCTACAAAATATCTTGGAGTCATATTGGATAACAAACTGACGTGGAAGTTAAATGTGGAAGAAAGGGTGAGGAAAGCTCTCAATGCCTTTTACGCTTGCAGGAAAATGCTCGGAAAGACATGGGGTAACAGGACAGTTGATACAGAGTCCTTATGGTCACAGTAAGATACATGAAGGTTTAAACAATAGCTCTGACTATGTTATTCCCCAGGCCAACTTCAATGGAGGGCCTAGTGTAGTAATAGAACATAATGGGTGGCAAAGGGGACTCCAGTTTGGCGGCCATACTTGCAACCTGTTTACAGACGGATCTAAAATGGCAGAGGGAGTGGGGGCTGCAGTATTCTGCTCAGAGCTTGACCTTAAACGGTCATATAAGCTTCCAGACTACTGCAGCGTGTTTCAGGCTGAGATTTATGCGGCTACAAAAGCTGCAGAATTAGCAGCCGAGCTGACTCCTCTAAACTCCCAAATAAACATATTCATCGACAGCCAAGCAGCCATAAAGGCAATAGCGGCGGTGATGACGAAATCGTACTGTGTTCAACAATGTAGAACCAAAATCGACGAACTCTGTTTGGACAGACGAGTCACCATCTTTTGGGTACCGGGACATAAAGGAATTGAAGGGAACGAAGAAGCAGACGCACTCGCTAAAGCTGGCGCTAGCCAAGCTGAGGTAAGTGCGTCATACTTACGTCCCTCTCTGTCCACGTTAAAAACAGAAATAGACGAAGCAACGATTCAGGAGGCGAAGAGAATGTGGAATGGCACACTCTCTTGCAGAACCGCAAAAATCATGCTTCGCTCTGTTAATAATAAGACTACCAACTACATCTTTGCTCTCCCAAGAGAGGATTGCAAGTTATTAGTCGGAATACTCACGGGACACTGTTTAACACCTTCCCACGCAGCCAAATTGGGCTTGATACAGAGTGATGCATGTACATCATGCCACGAGGTAAATGCTAGGGGAACTCTAGAACACCTACTTTGCCAATGTCCAGCTCTCAACAGATCACGCTTTAGCTATCTCGGATCTGTATCTTTCCTCTCCTTGGAAAGTATCGCGGATCAGAAAAGTAGCATTTTATTAAAGCTCGCAAAAAAGTGCATAAAAAACAGCATTTAAAGAGTCTCCATACTTCTTCTTGGCAACACAAAGGACCATTATTGGTCTATGTGAGATCTCTTGATCAGCCAAGCAAACCTAACCTAACCTAACAGTGCAGACATTTGTTTCTGATTTCCATTTTGCATAAAGCATTTGATTTTTCCGACAATTACTGATATCGTAGTCATTAACTTTAGAGTTGTCTTTTGCATACAGTCAATCATGGCTAATCAGTGTGCTGAGTGCCAAATATCTTTAGAAAAAAAGTCACGGTAATTGTATGTTAGAACGTCGCGTGGTGTTGTATATTGCAAACAATGTTATAAATCAAAATAGTCTCCAAAGGTAACAACAGCCGATAAAGGAAAGTGTGCCTAATGCTTCTGCTTCTGCTGATAAAGCTTGCACTGCTGATAGTGTTACAACCTCTGATGCCGTAAATTCTACCACTGTTCCTATAAGAAGGGCTAATTCGCACCATGACAAGTGTATATTTAAATGCAAAAATTGTAAATCACTTAGACGATTGAGCATGGCAATGGTGATTTAATAAAAATTCCTACTAATTTTCATCCTTACAGAAAGAATGTCACTATGACCTCTACTGTTGCTCAAGATTTAATAAAAATTTTTAAAAAGATGTATATCAGAGACACAACTTCTGTCCCCACCATTTCGTTAATAAATATGAAAACTGATCTTTTACTTTTTGAAACTGGCTTAAGTACGTCACCATTTCTTGAAGTATTGTCATTTCTTGAAACCTTTCAATTAGCAGTGCATGATAAGGAATTTGCGTTAAGGGTTTACTTATCTCGATTGCGAAGAGGGTATACCTTCGAGGAGCTGGCTGTTAAGTGGCAGATTTCAAGGAACACGGCTAGTAAATATTGCAATCTTATAAGAACCAGTCTTACACAAATCTCTTGTTCCCAAATACTTAGCATTTCCTGACAATAGAGAAGAAGCTCTTTTACATTTGTCGGAAAAGTCGAAAATATTTTATTGTCCTAACGGTGATAAAATTGTAGTCATTTTTGATGGAACATATTTATTCATTCAAAAAGGCGCGACTTTTCGTTTCAACGGAATACATATTGTATGCACAAGTCAAGAAACCTAATAAAGCCTATGATGGCCGTTTATCCAAACGGCTATATTGTCGGAGTTTTTGGCCCGTACCCGGGAAAAAAAAATGAGGCATCAATTATGAATAAATTACTTGAACGTAATTGTTGGAGTTCCTTTCAAAAGAATGATCTATTAATAGTCGATATTGCATTTCGTGATTCACTGCCGTGTATTGAAGAAAAAGGGTTTATAGCAAAAATGCCATCATTTTCAGATGGCCCTAGACTTCCTCTTACAACTGAGCAGGCAAATACTTCTAGGCTAGCTACTAGAATACGATTTCAGGTGAAAAAAGTTAATGGAAATCTGAAACTTAAATTCAAATATTTTAATCAAACTATACAGAATTCAGTCGTTCCTGATCTTTTCAGTGATTTTTAAGTAGCTTGTGCACTATACAACTTAACATTCACACGATCAGTTCCCAACGAGCTTGAGAAAGAAATAGCTTATAGAATGCTCAAAAAATCGACACAGAAAAACCTGTTACAGAATGTAATAAAAGAAGAAAAGTTGAACTCCCGACGTTCAAACTTTATATCTATCGAGAGCTCTGATATTGATTTCCCAAGATTAACTCTAACTGATTTATATAGATTTACATGTAGGTGTTATCAAGTTAGAATGGCCAGTAGGTACTTTGCTGACTATATTGACTCTACTGGAGACTTTAACTGCCAAATCGCAAAGGAAACTGCAAAATTAAATTATCATAAATATGGCATTGATTTAGATCTCCAGAACAGTTTACTTCTAAAAGCCCAAATTCGTTCCACACATTCGAATAGCTTAAAGTATTACGTGTATGTGCTTATAGATAAAACATTGGAGGGCCTTCCTTCAATAATTGGACACAGTTGTGGCTGCAAAGTTGGTAATAGGGTTAATGGATGTTGTTCCCATGTAACACTAATAATTTGGTACTATGGTTACGCAAGATTTGAAGACATTCAAAAAACTGTAATACATGAAAATGTTGTTTTCCCACCCGAGATACAGTCTGATGAATCAAATACGTCAGATGAATCACAAGACGAAGAATGAATACGCTACATTTAATTTACAGCTTTGGAGGATGAATTAACGTGATAATCTTGCCTTGACTGGCTGGATATCCTTAGCCAAACCTCCACTAAATGGATACGAACTTCTAGCCTTCACTGGCTAGATATTCCTAACCTAACATTAACTTGTTCGACATCACTATCTTGCCAATATTGCTTGGATTTTTGTAGTCTAATACTAATTGATTGGAAAAAAATGATTAAAACAATAGATAATTACTTTGGTTTTTTCAAACTGATAAGGGTGTCTCTGATTTTAAATCTTTTTACTTATAATTGCTTATAAAATTAAATAATATATCAGAATAAAACTCGTGCTATTTTCATATACAAGTATTTTACAGTTTATATTTATATTTTGGGATTAAGGGATGAGGGTGGTTTTTCTACACTTTCCCCAGGGTTTACAACATTCTAAGTGTCATTTTTCGATTCAGCGAGGTCAAAACTGTCAGAAAATTATGATCTTTTACAATCCCCAGTTAGGCCAATTTTGACCGATTTTGTGCATCGTTCTTTGCAGAAGCCACTGGGTGATAATGTTGGAAACCTCCTGAATGTGTGCTGGTATTATACCGCCAGGACCAGGAGATTTAAAGCGTTCGAATGAACTGATGGCCCACTCAAGGTGAGCGCTGGTTATCACAAGCTTAGATCGGCACCGATTTGTAGACAGGGCATGAGTAGATCCATTATTGAGAGACAGGACATTCAGAGTCCCCGCACCAGTAGCAGTCCAGCTACCATCAGGTCTCTGGACGCAATCCAGGGAACTTGGAGAAGATTTAAGGATCCTGCGGAGTCTACTTGTCTCGGAGACACTTTCTATATTGCCACAGAATGTTCTCCAGGTAGCTCTTGTGGATTTCCTTATCGCGTATTTGAGTTTACTTTGCTTGCCTTTCATGGGAAGCCAGTCATTTGAGTCTTTGGCTCTGTTAAAGAGCTTACGGCATTGCTTTTGGAGTTCTGCGATATCGGCATTCCACCACCTGGGCTTGTTCTTACCTCTGCGAGTGCGGAGCATGCATGAAATTTCCGTTGCAATTTTGAAAGCACTTGAAAGCTTTTTGACAGCCCTATCAATGTCGGCGCTATCTGCTATAGCCGGGGCCGGGCCAAGACTGTTGGCAATGCTCGCCTGTAATTTAGTCTAGTCGGTGAGTTTTCTATTGGAATACTCTGAGGCAATCTCAGAATCAGAGGAGCTGGAGTAACCAATGTTGAAAGTGAGATTCCTATGATCTGAGAAGGAGCAATCGTGAGAGACCATCCAGTTCCTTAAGAGCAGGGATTAGTAGTCACTGACGAGCGTGACGTCGAGTACCTCTCTAGAAAGGACTCACCTCGTTCATTTGTGTCCGTACTGCCCCACACTTCGTGATGGGCGTTGGCATCAACTCCGATGACGATGGTGACCCGCTTGCTACTGGCTTCTGAAACCATAAGCCTGACTATGTTGTGCGGATGTGCTGGTCCGTGGTTATGTGCCAAGTAGCATGAGGCGATCCAGGTCGGAGTACTGTCTAGTTCAGCAATAGCTGCAACGTCGTCTTTATCCAGATACCTGTGGAGTACGAGAGCATTAATTAACTTTTTAACAATACTGCAAGCCCTAGGTCTACCTGAGCCGTCACAGTAGATCAGGCGATAGTCCTGGTGGTTGAGTCCGCATACCCTGTCTTTGATGACCCGAGGTTCCTGGACTAAGATTAGCTCATCGTTTCCTTGGGAGAGATGGTGTTGTCGGGGTCTTCATCTTCAGACAGAGGAGACTCAGACGCATTTAAGTCCATTTGACCGACGAATTCATTGACAAACTCAGAGGTGGATATGACATTAGCTGAGTCGTCAGATTCTGCGTCGCCAGACTTGTCTTGGGATACCGAGTCTGCCAAAGCATTGGCTGGAGGCTCAGCCATCTGGTCCCTTGTTTTGAAACGCAGCTCGGCGCTTTTGTACATTTTAAGGGTAATCGACCCGAAACCGTAGCTGATTACCCTTTTTTAAGCAGTGTTTGGTGCGAGCGACTCCTCATTAATGACGATGACCCTTTCACGGAAACGACCCTTAGCATCACCGACCTTAGTTACCTTCCAGTCCTGAGTAGGCTGTTCACTGTTACGCATCCTCAAAATCTCGAGGATATTCTCTGGCGAGGAGGGATAATTTCATGTAATGGTCCTATTAATTGGGTATCAAGATCGTGTGATTTAACTCCATTGGATTATTTTCTTTGGGGTTATGTTAATTCACTTGCCTACGCTGATAAACCAGAGACCGTTGCACTCCTGGAAATCAACATTCGAAGAGTTATTGGCGAATTACGGTCGCAAATGCTGCTGTTTGAGAATTAGACTTCCAGATTGCGCCTTGTACGCGCCAGCTTCAGTGGCCATATGGCCGTATTTATATTTAAACATTAATGTCATAAAATTATTTATCCAATAAAGCCAGTTTAATTGATATTAGCAATATTTTTCTGGTTTTATTTTAATTTAAAGATGTTTTTATTTTTTTTTTAAAAACACCTTCTATAACAAAAACAAGAAACAAGTTGTGCATAATTTAGTTCCTGACAGCGAACAAGTGAAGGATCAGTGCATTTTGTGTAAATTTTTGTGTTTTCTCTCAACTCTCGTGTGCAGTGTGTATAAGTAGCTTTTTATTTCATCTGTTCGACAGGGTGTCCTACTTTGTGATTTTGTAATTTTTAACTTTCTGATAATTTGAACAATTACACTGTGTCACAGCGAAAAAAAACTTCTTATCAGACCTAGTGGAGGTTATAGGTCATAAAAAACTAAAAAGAATGGCACATAAAAAATTTTTGATACACCCTCAAAATCTTGACTTAAAGCTCAAAAACCGTTTTTAAGAGGTTCCTGTACATATTACCTTATAACTTGGCCATTTTTTATCGGATTTCAACTTTTTGTAATTGCATATGACAGTTTTCTTTCCTTAATTGTTGCAGATAGAGGGAGATAGCTAGAGGGAGATAGCTAGAATAAGAATAAAAAAGGAAAGAAAACTGTCATATGCAATTACAAAAAGTACAATAAATCAAGTAATTTTTAACCGATTCTATTCAAACAGGGTTCATTTAAAGCTAAAATCACTAAACTTTTGATGTACGTTGAGAAAAAATATAATTTAGATAAGATAAGGGGCACAAATTAGACTTAAAGTTGCAAAATCGATGGAAAAATCAAAATTTTGGAAAGTTTTGGTCTGTATCTTCATGAATTTAAATGATAACAAAATACATGATACATGGTTGTAAAGGGCTACATTTCAGCTTCTAAATACAAAATAATAAAAATATAATTGAAATCCGATAAAAAATGGCCAAGTTATAAGGTAATATGTACAGGAACCTCTTAAAAACGGTTTTTGAGCTTTAAGTCAAGATTTTGAGGGTGTATCAAAAATTTTTTATGTGCCATTCTTTTTAGTTTTTTTATGACCTATAACCTCCACTAGGTCTGATAAGAAGTTTTTTCAATTTTTTTTTTTTGTAACACAGTGTTATTATTATCATCATATATATACTCTTACTTATTTCTTTTTTGTCTATTGTTGTTTGTCTGTTGTTGTATTATATCCTTCCTCGTTTTTCTTAGATGAACTTCATGCAGCTGATGACCCTGGCTTATCTGACTTATTTGCAAAGTATTTCCAAACGACCATTTCTTCTTCAACTCGAACCTCGTACCCTTATCACATTAACACAATTAACAATTTCAGAACGCCTGTTTTTTTATATTAATATTCTCCATAATCTTAGATCCCTGAATTTTTCTTATTCTCCTGGCCCTGATAATGTCCCTAGTTGTGTCCTTGTATAAGCCGTTATCTAAACTTTTCAGTTTGGAAGGAATACTGTTTGGAAGGAATCCTTCATTATTCCTCTCCATAAAATAGTAAATAAATCTGATATTTCAAACAATAGGTGCATATCTAAATTGTCTGCTATCTCTTAGTTGTTCGAAAAGGTCCTCATAACGAATATTCAACATTTCCGTAAGGCAATCATTTCTCCATTACAGCATGGATTTGTGAAATGTATGTCCTCAACCACTAACCTCCTTCAGTTTATTTCGTTAGTTAATTGAGGTTTCAACAAT
The DNA here is from genome assembly GCA_037043315.1 of Amiota communis. Lineage (NCBI taxonomy): Eukaryota > Metazoa > Arthropoda > Insecta > Diptera > Drosophilidae > Amiota > Amiota communis. The sequence goes on along the minus strand of JBAMAV010001411.1, from coordinate 93,404 downwards.
AGGTCACAAACTGATGTCACTTAAACTGACTTTACTAAAGCCTTTGACTCTGTTAATCATGACCTTCTTTTGTTTAAACTTAATATTATGGGCTTTCCATATAATCTTCTAAAGTGGATCAAATCTTACTTAAGAAATTATTAATTATTGTTAGCACCTTGGTGCTTAACAAATTATTTATATCTAAATTACGAATTTACGATGTCTCTTCCGATAATTTCCTTGTCGACTTTATGTTGACGTATCGACGTCTATTGTAGGCTGTGCCTTCGGAGGTAATGGTGGCCTAAATGTCGTTTCATTCTGAATGTTGTACTGTGCTCTAGGTGGATAGTTCTGTGGGGTAGGAAATCTTTGTTGATGTTGCTGATGTGGTTGTGAAATATGTTTGGGAGAATATTGCCAATAACCTTGTCGAGTTGGTTTCTGGGAGAGCGTTGTTCGACTTGCATTATTAGAATATCTTGTCCGAAAATTCAAATTGCTTAGTTTCAAGCAAATATCATGTCTTCAGGCAATGATTGTGGTTCTTTGACACTGAGTAAACAAGGGAGGTTACCGTTCAGTCCCCTAATAAAAAGAACCAGTGCCCAGTCTCTATATGACTTTGTTATTACTTGAAGAGTTTCCTCACTAAACTCCAAGCAATCAATGTTATCAAGGATAAGTGGCAAATTTTGATATTCATCTTGATGAAACTCAGTGATTGATTTGCCTGTATGTACTAAGGTCGTCATGTGATATTCTAACGTGCCAATATCACGCTTATCAGAATAGTGTAACATTAGGCATTTCTTTATTGTTTGCCATTCAAAGGGAGTCCTGTGGGTTGTCGGCCTCGCCTTACTACCTTATGACGAATTGCATGAAGGATGGCCAAACATTTTGGAGTACCCCTATAAGTGGCATAAAGCTCTGACTCTACTCATTTTTGCCAGTCTACTGATGATTTTGAGTTATAACAACATAACATAACATAACATAACATAACATAACATAACATAACATAACATAACATAACATAACATAAAATAACATAACATAACATAACATAACATAACATAACATAACATAACATAACATAACATAACATAACATAACATAACATAACATAACATAACATAACATAACATAACATAACATAACATAACATAACATAACATAACATAACATAACATAACATAACATAACATAACATAACATAACATAACATAACATAACATAACATAACATAACATAACATAACATAACATAACATAACATAACATAACATAACATAACATAACATAACATAACATAACATAACATAACATAACATAACATAACATAACATAACATAACATAACATAACATAACATAACATAACATAACTCTTTGCACTTTGTCTGTCTTTTATTCTGTTGCGTTTTGTTTTTTTTTTATACTGTTACTTTATCGTTCTTAGTGTTGTTATTGTGATTATTGTATTGTTTTTGATTGATTTTATTAACTTAATAACTGTTACTTATTTTCTTTTCCCTTTTTATTTTTCTTTAAATTTATGTCTTTAATTTAGGGTTTTGCAGGTGCTTGTGTTTTATTATATTTTCTTCTTTGGATACTTGACTTTATTTAGAGTTTTTGAAGTTTAATTTCTTTAGCGGCGTTGGGCAAAAATTTATATTAAGTTTTATTTCGTAGAGCTTTTTTTGTTGATTTATTTTTCAAGTGAAACTTCCTTAGCGTCATTTGGCAAAAATTTTATTACACATTTTGAGTGAAAAAATACAGATTGCAACATTTTTCGGATTCTATATCTCATGAACCACACTAGGTAGACACTTGATATTTTCACATAATAAAATTATTGGAAAATCCACTGGAAAAGTCTCAAAAAAAAGATTGCATTTCCACTACAACAACATGCAGTTTGTGTGTATAAAAATGTTTATAACAACAAGATGCAAGCAAACAGATTATGTGTTGTACAAAACAAGCGAATATATGAAGAAAAGAGAACGATACACACAGAGAAGTTCGCAAGTTCGCTGTTGATCTAATTTTTGGGCAAGAGAGGATAGATGGCAAATGTAAACACAACAACATTAATTACACACACTAAAGAAAACAAAATCAACATACAGACGGATAGACAAATTAGCTGGACAGAATATTTTGTATGCAAATGTTGTATTGTTGTATTTGTTTTGAGATGATCTCTCTCTCTTTCTCTTTCTGTCTGTTTTTAAGAAGTTTCACTTCTATCACGTGTACGATGGAATTTGAATTTTATTACTTTTTTCCCTTGAATACTTGTCATTATTGTAAGCGCTGCATGTGTTTTTTTATTATCTTCGAATTTGCGTATGTATTGTTTATGTGACTTTGTGTATTTGTTTTACTTATTCAAACATTTTACCCGTTAAATTTCATACTTATTTGTTGTATTTGTCTCTATTTATTTAAGCATTTTGCTTGTTCATTTTTTACACTTCTTTGTTGTTTTGTCTTTTTTTATTTAACATTTTGCTAGGTAGATTTCATATAATTTGTTGTCTTTGTCTTTGTCAATTAAACATTTTGTTTGTTATTAATTTATTTAGTTAGGGCCGTGACGTATTTGTTCCAATTTTTTTGACTGTACTATGCACATAACTGAACTAACTGTTACGGTCCCTGCTTGGGTGCCACTTAGCAATTTATTTTAAGTTTTATTTACATGATTTTACTTAATTTAACAGAAGACGCAGCTTCTTGTTGACGCCGGCATGCCTTGTGTCTCGTTCGATCCACTCCGTTATATGGCGTGTTATCACTTATTACTTTTTATTCATATTCTCAAGAGTGGATCGAATTGTACATGCGAGGATCGTTCGATTGTTTGAGGGTGTTAACTGATATAAGCGCACTATTTGGTAGATTTTTAAAGCAAATATTTACAATTTGATCATTGCTAGGGAATTTGTTATTTTTTAAGGACTAAATGATATCTCGAACTTCACTTACTGTTAAGGGGAATCAATTGTGTAAATTTCTTGAGATAAAAGGTTACTCAGTTCATTCTCACTTTGCCATTCGATCAGTGAAGTCGTGTTTATTCCGTTCTCATTAAATGCTTGTGAAATTAATTTTATTTCGCTTTTCTATGCGAATAATTTCGTTCGTGAAAACTGGACCCGTGATTGGGAAAGATACTCTCCCCTCACGTGATGGTATATTAGCTCAGTCTATTCGCACAGCTCCCACAGGTGAGCAACATCAACAAAATAATACTCCCGAAAACACTCAGGGTTCGACAAAAAACATCGAAGCAATGATAATATCAATGCAGCAAAGCATGATGAACTTCATGACATTTATACAGAGTACAATGCAAGAATAAATGCAGAATCAAAACAAACTGCTTCAAATGCTCACTGAGCAACGATCAAAATAGACTATCAATGGGTTTGTTAAACATTTGTCTCTGGAATGCAAATGGAATCTCTCGACATAAATTAGAAGTTTTGAAATTTCTAAAGGACAGGAATATTGATGTTATGCTCCTTGCTGAAACCCATCTTACGGACAAAAATAATTTTCAAGTACCAGGGTATGTCTTCTATAACACGAATCACCCGGATGGAAAAGCGCACGGTGGAACAACACATTTATTCGTACACATAACAAACTAAGGGTAAGCCTACATACTGGCCAGCAGATCCCAAAAAATACCGGATTTGATAGACATCACCATTGCCAGAAGGATTCCTAGCAGCTTAATAACAGCAGAAGCTCTTGCAGATTTGTCGTCGGACCACTTTCCAATCCTCTTCAGCTTACTAGAGTACCCTCAAATCAAAGAGTACCCCTTGCAACTAACTTCAAATAAGACCAACTGGCTTAAATACAGGAAATACATTAGTACTCATATCGAGCTGAGCCCAATGATAAGCAACTAGTATGATATTGAAAAATCCGTCGATAACCTAAGTTCAATTCTTACTGAGGCAGCCCATCATGCAACTCCTCATGTACCACCAGCCCTGATATGCTATAATCACAACATAACCAATAGGCACATAGACAGTCTTGTCGCAAAGAAGCGTCGCCTACGAAGGGAATGGCAAAACGTAAGGTCTCCTGACGCGAAACATCGCTTAAGAGTTGCAACTCGTGAACTTACCGACCAATAAGCTTGCTGCCATGTTTATATAAACTCTTTGAAAAAACACTGCTTGAAAAAATCAATAGACACGTGCTAGACATTATACCCTCTCATCAATTTGGATTTCGCAAAGGGCACAGCATCATCGTGCAAGTGAACCGCATAACTTCTGAGATTCGTACAGCATTTGAACACCGCGAATACTGCTCTGCTATTTTTCTCGATGTTGCCCAGGCATTTGATAAAGTCTGGTTGGATGGCCTTATATATAAAATAAAAATGTTCCTTCCAAAAAACACTCAAAAAGTCCTTGAGAGTTATTTAAGCAACAGATTGTTTGCTGTGCGACAAAACGAGTACACAACACAAAACTACGAAATTAGAGCCGGAGTTCCACAAGGAAGCGTTCTTGGGCCGTTTCTATATGTGTTGCACACATCCGACATACCAACGGACGCTCGAATCACACTATCTACTTTTGCAGATGATACCGCAATATTTAGTAGATATCGTTGTACGATGCATGCAACATCAGTTTCACACGTCGTAGAGTGGTAAGCCAACTGGCGCATAAAAGTGAATGAGCAAAAGAGCAAACACATTACCTTCACACTCAACAGAAGCACTTGCCCTCCGCTAACTTTAAACACAAGTAGATAACGTTGTGAACCTCGGAGTCCATCTTGACAGAAGACTTACTTTTCGAAACCACATTGAAGCCAAGAGAACTTAAATGACTCTGAAACCCAACAGCTTTCACTGGCTTATCAACTCACAATCTCCACAAAATATTGAGTATAAAGTTTTCCTTTATAACAGCATTATAAATCCAATATGGACCTATGGTTCTCAGCTATGGGGTATTGCAAGCGCCTCTAATCTGGACGTTACTCAAAGAGCGCAATCAAAAATATTAAGAACCATAACTGGAGCCTCCTGGTTTTTTAAAAACGAGCGATTTTATATAGATCTTAATATACCAACAATAAAAAAAATGAAATAGCCAAAATGAAACTTACTTATGCTGAGAAACTGAACACGCACCGGAATCCATTAGCAAAAGCACTCACTCGACTAAGGTCACAGACACAACTTAGGAGAAATGACCTACCAGCCCAACTGCAATTGTAAGGGCACTGTACAAACATTCCCTCCAACTGGAGTTGAAGTAAAAGTAATAAACTAGAAATGTTAAGATTCTATCACTTCTTGTTAGTCTCTAAAGAAAGAGAAAATCCAAAAATGAAGAAAAAGTAAAAAAAAAAAAACATATTATCCACCAATTTCTCGACAACAGCAAAATTCACCGATACGATTCACACCAAACTGAAACACTCTCTACACTATGTTAGAGATGCCCTTAAAATTTCATCAAAATCGGTTCAGCAGTTTCGGAGTCCATAAGCGGCATACATACATATATACAAACATACATTGAATTTTATATACATACTAGCGAACCCACTCCGCGTTGCTACCCCCTCGTGATGTTAAATGCAAACATAATGTCTGATCCGGTCCAGCGGTTTTTAAGTCCATAGTTAGCACACATACAGACGTACATTGAATTTTATATATGTAGATAGATATAATACTTTTGCTTATTGCAATGCTTTGTGGTATACAAAATTTTTTGTTTTTCCATTTTCTGCGTAAATGAATAATGCCGGTTTGCCTACTCGAGAGCAGGCTACATAAAGTTGTCCATGGGAAAAACATGTGTATTCCAAATTTATACCGCAGAGTTCTAAAGATTAGCCTTGTGCCTCATTGAAGTCTTTTAAAATCAAATGGCAAATCGTTTTGATTCATTGGGATTCAAAAGTACTTCAATTGCCACGCAAAGTACTACACTAGCCAGAAAAAAAAAGTGAAAGTGAAAGTGAAAGTGCTACGGAAAGTACTACTACTAGCGAAAAAAAAAAATAAGTAAAATATCAAATAGTACCAGAAGAGAGATGCAGGAAGGGGCAGCGTACTCAGGAGCCACAATATTCAAATTAGGCTTCACGACTGTGCTACTACCACCGAAAGTTCGCAGCTTTTGCTCGCTGTTGCACATATCCATGATCATGGACAACACAACAGGAATACCTAATATGCTGTCGTTCATAAAGGCGGTTAATGACAGCAAACATTCACCTTACCACCTTAATAAGAAGTTAAGGCTCTATGTTTATGACCGTCCATCAAATGCCAAATTTTTGATTGATTCGGCTTCAATCATTTCACTCTTACCGATATCGTGGCTAAAAAAGAGGACAGTAAAAAAGGACGAATTCAAACTATATACTGCCAGTACGTCAATTATAGACACATACGGCACAATCAGCATATCTTTTGATCTTAATCTACGACGCAAGTTTAAGTGGTCCTTTATAATTGCAGACGTGCAGTCAGCAATTATCGGAGCTGATTTTCTCAAAGGCAAACGCCTCATAGACCCTAACACGTCATTATCAACCAAAGAAAGGCTTACCGAAGTTAAAATATACAACATTTCAACAATCGACTCGCAGAACTTTTGCAAAATAGTTCGACCGTATATGAATCTGCTTACCCGCTACATCGAGATAATACGTCCAAACATGTCCCTCGGAACAATCGTCAATAATGACGAAGCACACTATATTGAAACCACCGATGGCTCAGTCTTCGATGAACCACGGTGCCTTTCTGGTGAAAGCTGGACAAAGGAAAGTCCAATCCATCTTGTTCATAAAAACAACGGTTGGCGTAGTACAGGTGATTATTGAAAACTTAATTCTCGCACCATTCCAGACCGCTACCCTGTGCCGTATTGTGGGACTGACGACATTCTACATAGCTGCAAAGGTTTTGACTTAGTACGTGCATATCATCAAATCCCAATGGTGCCTGAAGACATTCAGAAGACCGCTGTCACGACTCATTTTGGATTGTTTGAGTTTGTAGCCATGCCACCTGGCTTGCGAAACGCAGCTCAAACCTCGTCACATGGATAATCAATTCCTCGGAATTCGATTCGTTGGCTGCTACATTGATGACATAATCGGTTACTCTGGCTCTCACGAAGAGCACCTGCAGCATCAGTCGACAATTTTGGAGATACTAAAAAAAAAACCGTTGGAGCATTAATCCACAAAAATGCCAATTTGGTAAAAGTGAGGTTAATTTCCTAGGCTTCACAGTCAACAATCAGGGTTTTAAGCCACCTGCTGAGCGGACACAAGCAATAATCGACTTCCTGAAGCCTAAACCAATCATAGAGTTGCGAAGGTTCCAATGGTCAACTATTACAGGCGATTGATTTCGAATACAGCAGAGACACAAATTCCACTTACAGACTATCTTAACGGGGCAACCAAGAATGATAAGCGTGAAATTGTCTGGATGCCTGAGGCAAACAAGACATTTGAAAGCTGCAAACATTGAATTACTGATGCAGTGCAAGCAGCATTCCTTGCGCCTTCAGCTCAACTATCCTTAAAAACGAACGCATCAGATATGGCAATTGGCGCCGCTCTCGAACAACTGGATGACAATGCCTGGTGCCCCGTGTTTTTTTTCTCAAGCAAGCTTAGCTCTGCAGAAAAGAATAACAGTACATATGATGGCGAACTGCTCGCCATATTCGTCGCCATCATTTTCTTCAAACACATTCTGGAAGGGCGACCGTTTGTTATTCAAACTGACCATTAACCATTAGTGTATGCGTTTTCGCAAAAGGCCACAAAGGTATCACCATGACAGCTTCACAGCAGGACTTTCACAATTCTCTATAGAAATCGTCCACACGCCTGGTATAGACAATGCCGTTGCTGACGCACTTTCATGTGTTAATGTGATGCACAGACGATCTTTGTTGCCCAGCAAGAGCAGACAGAGCATATCTCTTAGTCTACGTATTGAGCATTTCGACATTATGTGCGACACATCAACTGGGCGCACAAGACCATAATTGCCTGCCAGCTTCAGATATCGAGCTTTTGATTCAGTGCACGGTTTGGCACACCCTAATGGTCGTTCAACTGTTAAAATGCTTAAACAGCAATACGTCTTGCCAAATATAAACACGGATGCTCTAACTTGGTCACGACAATGCGTTATATGCCATCGCGCAAAAATTCATCGACACAGACAGTCCTCTTCACAAAACAGAAGTTCCTGACCATCGCTTCGACCACATTCTCCTGGACTAAATAGAGCTAGCACGTGTCAATGGGTTACGCTACTGCCTGACTATCATAGATCTGTTCAGTAGATGGCCGCTTGCTGTTCCCTTACCAAACATGTCAGCGGAAACTGTGGGTTTAGCCTTATATACTCACTACATTGCATCTTCTAAAAGCAAGGTAGAGAGATAGCATCGCAAACTGAAAGCGGCGCTAATGTTCCACGGGCAGAGCTTTTACTTACAGTTTTGCTGGGGTACTCACAGCTTTCAAGCCAGACTTGCAATCATCACCTGCAGAAATGCTTTTTGGCACGACTCTACCTATCTACAATGACTTCTTTACCTCGAAAAATGCAACAGTTCCTGTCAAACAGCACCGCTGCACTAAAAGGCTTCGTAAACAGATCCGCACAGAGAAGCCAACTCCAGCGGTGCATCACAGGAAGCCACAAGTATTTTGCTCAGAAGAGTTAAAAACTTGCACGCATGTTTAAAAATTAGTGGCATCTGTAAAGAAACCGCTCGAGCAACCACACACCGGTCCATATAGTAGTGTAGTAGTAGTAGTAGTACTTCTTTTTATTCATTTTTTCGTACTATATACATAGGTACAGATTAAAATGAACTTAATTTAATTATGGCTGTTAGCCGTTAGCTGAATTCTGATATTAAAAAGTTTCTATAATTTAATATTGTACATATATAGCTTGCTAGAGTCTTCCAACTGATTTCATGGTCACCGTTTAATATGTTTATCAAATCATTTTGATCAATTGAATTTTTCTTAAAATGTGACATCCTAAATTCATTTAAAACAGGCAATCTTTATCTGTTTCCTGCTCATTCCTGTTGCATAGCGTACAAATCTGGTGCGAAACGATTTGCATTTAGTGGTAATATATCGCAGCCTGCTTTTATTATCATCGTTATTTCACGTTGTGTTAGGTTGGCTTTAAAATATTTTTCTCCAGCTGCTGGTTGCAGGTATTTATAAAAGCGGCTTGTGCTACCTGCTACTTTCTCCAGCATTGTACTCCACGAAGCCGCTTTTAATGCCTCAATGAGCTGATTGCAACGATTACACCAGTCTTCTTCTATCCCAGCATTCCATTGAAAACTTATATTGTGTTCTGCTCCCAGCTGATTAAATTTATTTGCCCACAAAACGTTTCTTCTTAGAATAGCTTTGGACAACTTATGAAGCAATCTATCTGGGTTATATGACAGTAAAGTCTTTATGATGTATTGCATATGCAGACCTAATGTATAGAAGTGTCTGTCTTCAGTACCAGTTTCCAATGACAATGCATAGTTTGGGATTGTGTCCGATAGCCTCAACACTCTTTTCAAGAAATACCGCTGGAATTTGTTTACCTCTTCCGGCATTGTGTATCCTTAGATTGACCTGCAAAACGCCAAAAATAGCTTCCATTTTGATGCCAATGAGATTTCGCTTTTGCCTAGGAAATTACGCCATGTCGAGTTACGTTATCATCACACGTATATGCTTTTAAGTCCACATTTCTTGGGCCGAAAGTCGACCTCTCTTTCTGAACACCATTATTTCTGACTTCAATAGGTTTACTTCCATACTCCATTTTAAACAATAATCATCTAACTTATATATCATTGATTGGAGTACATTCACATCATCAGCTAGTAGTACTATATTATCCGCGTACATTAACACTCTAATGTTTGTCCCATCAATGTATAGACCACATTTCAAATTGTTGTGGATATCATTAAGATATAAAATAAACAGCAACGGCGATAGTAGACAACCTGGTTTTACCCCAGAATAAGTACCAAAGACATTTGACATTTCATCACCCGTCCATACCGCGTACTTGGTGTCTTTGTAGATATCTTCTATTACTCTTAACATTTTTGTTGAAAGGCCAATCTCATGCTGCGTGTATATTAGAGGGTTTCTGGGCACCTTCAAGCAGCCTTGAAGTCAACAAGGAATGCATAAACTTTTTTTCTTCTAATTTTATGTGCACAATACTTGACAGGTTGTATATGTTATCCAACGTTGAGTATCCCCTTCTAAAGCCTGCTTGGAATTCGTTAATAATATTATACTGTTTTGCCCATTTGTAGATTCGCTCATTTAGTACACCCATAAACACTTTTCCGCTAGTATTCATAAAAGCTATTTTTCTATAGTTATTTGCCATATTTGGATCTCCTTTTTTAAATATCGGGAACAGAATTGTGTTTAAAAATGTATTGTCCACTTTTCCTGTTTCGAGTATAACGTTGGTGCTGGTTGTATTTTTGACAAATTCATAAGGTATCTTATCTATTCCAGGGGCCATGTTATTTTTTGACTTTTTTAAAACATGATGAATATCAGATATTTGTATAGCACTATCAGGATATCATGAGATTAATATCGTTGGCAATAATGGATTTCACTGAATTCTTGGGTAGGATTTAAGATGGTTGCAAAGTAAACAACAGTTCCACAGATAAATTTGCTCCAGTTTTAAATTTAAACTTGAATGGCTCTTAAGTAGAAAGACTTGTCACTCTGTATATCTACTGAGTTCCTGATAACTTCAAACAGCTGGGGTAAGGTCGGTGTGTTATTTTCTTCCTTTAGAGTCTGTAGGTTCTCATCTAATTTTTGTTGGTATGTGCTACGCATCGACTCTATCCAGCGCAGTTTCGGTATTAAATTCTGTGGTTTTGTTTGGCTGTTAGTATTTTCAAACTCCATAGTAAGACCATATTTGATGACCGACTTCGAAATTTGTGACCAAATGAAGGCACTCCACTGATATTGCACAAAGGGCATTTACAGAGCTTCCGATCGCATTTACAAAGGTAACCTCACCGCTTTGATCACCTTTCGTCCTTCCATTCAGTATCAATAATCCATAGTCTGTACAGAGTACCTTTCCATTTGAATTTGTTACCATGTTTTCGTAAACTGCACTAAAACTTAGTCTATTTAAATCTATTTGTTGTTGTAGTTGTCCAATTCGTACGTTAAAATCGCTCACAATTATGTATACTGGAATCAAAGTTATTTCTTCATCGTTAGAGTATAATCTAATACAACCAATTCCATTTATAGTACGGTACACATGCCTTATTCCCCCATTGCTTAAATCCTTTTTAATTCCAATAACCATTCCACCGCTAGCTCTTCCGTATTGGCTATTTCGTGTTGCTGGTTTCCAAAATGTATCAAATCTATTAAAATATATTATTGCATTTTGGCAGTGCGTTTTTATTAGTTTTTTGTAGCTTGTCGAACCAATACTTATAATCTATGGAAATTAATTTAACATCGTCCATACAGCTCTCTGAGAGCAATTCCACCTTCCTGCTGATCTTGCATCAATTTTTATTTCGAGGTTCCACCTAAATTATTTATTCCCGATTTTTAAGTTGTCATCCCTCACCATAATCGGATGTTTTTTGTTTGTAGCCAATATCGCCGATTTAAGCTGCAGCATCACCCTTTTGTTTAGTTGGCGGTCAGCATTGAGATTACGTTCTATGTAGATAGATGAACATGCCATCTTGTTTGTTCGTTTCAAAACCGAGAGCAACCCCTCTTCCGAGTCAAATTCAACCAACGCAGTTACTTACCACCTCGCTCTGCAATCCTCTTTGTTGATTTCACCATTGAGGCCGATGTCCATATAAAATTGTCCGTTGCATAGACGACAAGGTCTACATAGTGAACATAATTGGAGAGGATAAGGCCATCTAAGTTGATTTACTCAAGCCTGCATTCCTTGTCAACGTCGACACTCCAGGCGGCGAGGATGTGTCAAAATGTCCATCATCAGACAAGGAAATTTTGAAGCATATGTCGCCGTCAGCAACACCACCTTTGCAGCCACATGGACATTTTCCGTTACCCTCACCTACCGACGATGTCAATGAAGGGGGAGTAGATGTGGCGACTCAGTCTCAGCTGACAAATGCCAATCTGGCAATACGGCTCCGTCGCAAGCAATCGCTTACGCCAAGGGTAATATTTTAACACCAGTGATTGGTCACATTTCGTCCATGCAAGCCATAATTTACCCAAAGATTATAAAAGTTTAATAAAAAGCAAAAATAACCAAGTTATAGCCTTTCATACCAAAAATAAAGCTGCTTATTCTGTAAGCAACTTCAATATTCTACAGCAAATTTTCAAATTTCAGGGTTGCTTTGGTCAGCTTTTTTTCAACTTCCAAAGAAATAGCTAAAGGTAGGTATTGACCATACAAATATTTGCACAAATAGTTGTTGTTGTAATTTGTATCGTTGCCAACCAACAACACAAACATTTAGACAAATAGTTGTCGTTGTATCGTCAGTTTTTACACACGCGTCTATTCACAACAAAAAATTCACAAGAATGAGAGAGTTTCATCATCCAATCATAAATACACACACTAATGCAAAAATGAGAGTAAAGATTTGAAGAAAATTAAAACGATTTGATTTTCGTCAAACATATGCACAAGCTCACAAACAATGCCATTGACAACACAAATGGCTTGCGCTCTCTCTCTTTTCGTAAGATTTTCGCAAATATTTGTATGGTCAATGAAGTTGAAGCTAACCAGGGCTAGGAAACTTTTGAGGGTAGTGCCAAGTTTTTGATAGTGTTTCCAAATTTTTGTTTTTTCCGTCATGTGCATCATGAAACAGCTGATTATGGCACATAACATATTTAAGTGATATGCAAATTGTTAATTTTATTTAATAATTTTAATAAAATAAGTAACAGGAATGAAAAAGGGAGCTTCAAGAACTATGTGCATATATTACAAAATGTTCTGTGTGCATATATTGCAAAATGTTCTAATTGATGTATTTTCCACAAATTTTCAGTTTTAATTTTGTGAACGTGCGTGCAAAGTTCCATGTGTGTGTATATTCATTTAAAGCGAAAGTAGTGTGTGCACGGCAGCATCAAAATTTATCGCTTTTGTTTGGTGTGAATTGCCTATTAGCCGCTGGAACAGAACTACATTGAGATGCCAATGCTTCAGGTATTGGTTCGGTACTTGTACAAATATTCAAAGATAAAAAGTGGCACCCTTTGTTTTTTAGTTATATTTTGGAAACCGTAGCAATTATTTATGAACTACTAAGATTTCAAATATACTTGTGCGGCAGACTTTTGAAGATTATTACCGACTGTTAAGTCATTTCCTAAGATGTTCATATAACAATACATACGATTTATATAAAATGTTAATCATTAAGTAAATAAATTATGTTATGTTAAGGTTTTCTCTCTCTCTTTTATGGTTGCCTTCAGCAGCCTTTTTATTATTATGTACTTGTATTAATGATCACTTATAAAACAGACCCCAGGGTGCATTATGCTACTGTTGGCACATTCAAGTAGTGATTTATAGTGGTTTCAGACAGAGCAGAACTCGCACGAGAAATCGAGTTCAAATTACTACAAACACATGGAAACTGAACGTTGTTGTTGTAGCTCAGAACTCGAGTTCTGGAGCGCGGCAATAAACAGCTGATAATGGCACTTCATTTATTTAAGTAAAATTTTAACTGTAATTTTTTGAAGTGAAAAATTTAGTACAAATTTTGAGTGAATAAATACAGATTGTAACGTTTTTCGGATTCAGTATCTCGTGAACCGCACTAGGTAGACACTTCAAATTTTCACAGAATGTGTATTTCTATTGCAATATCCTCAACAAATAATTTTTGGAAAATCCACCGGAAAAGTATCAAAAAAGAGATTACATTTCCACAACAACAACATGCAGTTTGTGTATAAAAATTTTTATAACAACAACATGCAAGCAAACAGCTAGTGTGTTGTACAAATATATTAATCAATGTTTCTAAGTTTCTAAACTGTTAATTTCAGCTGCCAAAAACTGCGAGACGTTGTTTTATCACCTACAGACTAAAGCGGTCTCGTTGATTTTCGTACCGTTTTCTGCTGTGCAGCTGTGAATTTCTAAGCGGTGTTGTTGCTTTGTTTTTTTTTTTGTTTTGTGTTGCTGTAATGTTTTTGAAGTGCGATGTACTAGTACTTCTTGTTCAATGTGTTTTTTATATTTTTATTTTTCTAGTTTCATTTCCTTATACATTGTTTTTGTGATAGAAACAACTTACCAATGCGAATTTACACGCACCAAAATTGAAAAAATTAGTAAAATATACGATATCCTGCAACATGGGGTTGATAGTCCACCCCATAAACCATAAACTGGTGGGAGTGGATTTTCTAATGATGGAAACACGGCAATAACGCTGCTTTGGCTGCTGAAATAACTGGGCTTGATCAAAAATTGATGAAAGGTGTGGCACATTATTGCAAGCTTTGTCTTAACAAAAATTACAGTACAAAATTAATGTGGCGAAATTTAGGAAATACGCTCTGGATACTGCTAAGGAGCGACAATGAAATATCTATGGTACTATCTGCCACCCTCAGTTCACAAGATATTAATTCACGCTCCACACGTTTTTTTTTTTAATCGTATTGAAAGTGGATGGTGTGGGGTGGTTGTATCATTAAATATTCCTGCCACTTTAAATTTATTTATATTATTTTTTGGTATGAAAATGGGAGGTGGGGTAGTGGTGTTGGTGTAGGGTGGTCGAACCCCCACCTTTTTTTCATGGAATAGCTCTCTCATTCATACAAAGACGTAACAAATGTTTCAGGTTGATATCCCCACTGGAAGTATTTTTGGCCGCACTCTCCATACAAGTCCGACCACTCTGCAACATTGAGACGAAAGCGATTTCAGTGACACACCTGACTGTGTCATAGAATTAGCCTTCTAGCGAATTGACATCGTCCGTTTTTTTAGACCCGTTTTGATTAAAGTATCCCTTATGTAAAGTTATTCAATTTAGAAAAGTACCAACAATTGTAGCTAATTGTTTTCCACTGTAATCTGCATCTAAAGAATTCAACATTTCAGTTCTGTTTAGGAAAAATTTGAATTTAACAAAACCGTTTTTGAAATATCAACAAAAAGAAACAAGCAGCAAGACAACAAGCAATGCAATGTGTGAATGTGATTTTTTAAATTTGTTTTAAAAATGTGTAAAACGTGTTTAATTCAACGAAATGTTTTAATAATCACATTGGTGAAAGGTGGCATGTCTGCATATGTGTACGTGGTCGAGAGTGCACAAAAAAAAGAAGAAGAGTACAATTTGGAGAAGTGCAATTTTTTAGCAAAAATATAAGTATTATTAAGTTTACTCGATGAGATTGTAAATAATGTGGAAAACATACAACAGTGTAGTTATTCGCATGTTTTGGTCAACAAACAATTGAATTAAATGTATGTTTTGTATTTTTATGCTTGACAATATCACGAAACGCACACAAAAAGCAGTCAGATGTACATTCGAACATCTATGTTCGAAAAATAAAATCTCGTGTTATTCTATGACACCGATGGTTTATTTCGGCGATTTAAAAAAAAAACGGGCGAAACCGTTGGCGGGTTCCATGACATGAATAAGAACATTTATTTGAATTTGGGTCTGTATGGAAGGTACCCTTTCTAAATATTCTACGATCATAAAATTTACATGGCTGATGAATTTGGATCAGAAACTTATAGATTCTAGGGGTGATGCAAAATATCCGGTCTGAACGAAAAAATACATCATAGTTTGGTGTGAATTCAGTATTAGTAATAGGGTACCGTTGGCACCCTTTGAGTATGGAATCTTAAACATTAACAATTTGCAAACTACATAAATACACTTTCTCCGACGTCTGACATTAATTACTCATTGTGCAACGCTGGTAAGCACCTTACTAATCGCACCATCCATCAGCCACCACTCTTAAAGTCGGATAGAACATGGACTAGAACCAACTCTGACAAAGCTTCACTTCTTACATACTATTTTTCTAGCAACAAATCTTATAGAAACATCAATTTGTATAACAGTACTCCATCTCCGCAATGCTGTACAATAAAGATTTCAGCCAACGAAGTTAGGCACAGTATTGAGAAGCGCACTAGCCAGAAAAAGCGCCCGGGTATGACCAAATAGCTAGAAAGTTGCTCAAAGAGCTCCCTGCGAAGGCAATGATCTACATTTTAACATGTTTAATGCGATATTAAGACTTAGATACAATCCGTCGTTATGGAAGATTGCTGAAATAATAGCTATACTTATAGTGGGCAACAATCCGACCAAGACGTCATCGTACAGACTGATAAACCTATTGCACTTATTGTCAAAAGTATTTGAACGTCTTCTACTTGACAGAATACAACCAATACTAGACGTGAACAGAATCATACCTGACCACCAATTCGGGCTTAGACAAAGTCACTCCACAATTCAGCAAGTCCACAAAGTAACTCACCAAATCTTAAGTGACCTTAATGAAAAAAGATTCTGTGCTGGTGTTATTCTGGACATAAAAAAAGCCTTCGAAAGATTATGACCGTATTAACAAGTAATATGTGCGAAATCATCAAAAATTTCCTTGATACTCGCAATTTTTTTGTAAAATCTAAACACAAATCTTCAACACTAAGCCAGATAAGAGCAGGAGTCCCTGGTCCTATACTGTATACTTTATATACATCAGACATCCCAATTCCAGGATATAACTCGTCAATGGTAGCTATCTTTGTTGGCAACTAGGCCGCAGGAAATTTTGTTAGAAACATGCACTTGGTTTGAGAAATGGAAAATCAAAATTAATGAACAAAAACGACTCATACACACAACACGGACAACTTATCAGCCAAGACAGCTTAAAAAAAAGGTACTGATATTCCACTAAGCAATGTGCGAATGCAAAACTGAAGATAAAACACCAGTCGATTTAACCTAACTCACGTTATAGTTGGCGCTGAGAGGAACGTTGTGATTGTTAGGCTGCCGCATATATTTCTTAAAAAATGAGGCCTAACTGATCCATTCATCCACACCATTATTAACTGACCCTTCGAAAAGAATCGATATTGTCAAATTTCCATCACTCCTCCCATTGTTAAAAATTGTATTTATTGTTTAATTTTTATTTCTTCTTTTAATATATAACAATCTCGTGTCACGGTGTTAGTGTATGAACTCCTCCGAAACGGCTTCACCGATTTTTATGAATTTTTTTATATATTTGGTAGGTATGAGAATATGTCGTAAGATACTTTTCACCCTCCTTCCCCCACCCACAATTTTTTAATCGCGATTTTTCTATTTTCGTATGAACAATATCTAAATAATTAGAGACAAATTTTAAAATCAAACAAGTCGCCTTGTCAAATATATCAGATAATTGTCAATAATAATGCTTAAATCAAATGAGTCTGAGTTTTCAAATTATATCAGTAGTTGCGCTATGTACTACAATTAAACGGAGAACAGTATCACGCAGCGTCGGGAGCGTGCCTAAGCATAAGATATAAGTATAAGATATAAGAATACAAATAATCGGGGGAAAAAAAAACAAAAATATTTGATTTGCGGCATACAAGTACATTAGGTCATCTCAAATTTCATTTTGTTTTAACGCATACCCCTTAAATATGGTAATTTGGCTAAAATATACCATTGTGCATAATTTATTTAAAAATGTTATAACCGATGGAAACGGAAAAAATAAGTTGCAGTTCACAAATGGGGATGTGATGGTAGCAGTGGCCATTCCACATATCGGGAAAGATTTAGTGATCCCGATAATACTACAAACGATGGGCATGTATTTATTTAAGTGGAATCGGGATCCAACATAGTTTGGAAAATTCCACGGCCTTCTTCAACTCGATACTGCAGACCAATTAAAATAAGCTGTCAAAAGGAAACATCAGAAGTTGTTAATGCAGACGTACAGAGTATTCTAACTCAAATAACAGATTTGAAACCAACGAGCTTGGACAAGTTTCAGGTTCATCATCAGTTTCACATGACTATGATAGATGGAAAAGTTTTTAGTACTATTGCGGAAACATCATTACAAACATGTGGAAATGTTGAATAATCTGACATTCGTCAAAACACTACCAGTAAAGGAGAATTTGTTTGAATATGGCTTATCGACTCTACATGCTTGGATTCGTTGTTTTACATATATAGGATTCCCATTAAAGCGTGGCAGATTCGCGGTCCAAATAACAGATCGTTGAAGAAAGGAAAGCCATTATACAACTGAGCTCAGAAAAAAAAATTGTCAATACTGGTAGACATACCAATGGGTGGTTGATGGAAACACAAAAATTGGCAACACAGCAAGAAGGTTTTTCCAACAATCTATGCTAGCTTCCCAAATAACATTACAAGATTTAGCATTATGGCTTGTGGCTACGATGAAAATGCAGATGCTTATCGCGCAATAAACATTTGAAATAGCAGAAATTTTTATGAATGAATATCCATAATTTCACATGCCGAATTCGATTCATTCATTCATTGCTTCACACTCGTAAAACTTCACGACTGCATACAATGGAGGACCTTCTGCACGCACTACTTTTTTCCTCGGATCCTTTAATTTCATCACTATCTAAAGCTAGTTCCACCTCTTCTAGGAATAATATTGAACTGGATACAGAAGCTAAAAATCTCCTGCAGTGTACAGAATTATACAATGGTGGTTCAGATTCTGAATAATATTGTCTTATAGCTTAAAATTATTTTGAAATTTTTTTTTTTTTAAATTAAGAAAAAAAATTTATTAAAAAAAAATTTAATGAAAAAAAAAATTATTAATTAAATTCTTTGCTTCTTTTTAAATATCCTCCAAAAACAGATTACGGATAACTCTTTTACTTTTGACGATATTAATTTAATTCCGCTAGATCGCACGTTTGACCCACTGTGAGACGCCTTGGTTTTCTCTGTCGTTGTAAAAAAAATGTATCCACTTCTATTTTTATTTTATTTAACTTCGACTTGTGCAATATCAAATAAATTATGCAACTCATATTCAAAGTTTTTCTCGCATTTGTATAAACTTCAAGTTTCTTTTTGAAAGTTTTTTGAAAATCACTTCTAGGACTTGTCGTTTTGAAGGTAATTTTGCACCTATTATCTGATGTTTTATGTTTCCAACTAAGTAAATATACGTATCTTTCTTAGCACGTCGTAGTTCGACTGCCATCTTAGAAAAGTAATTTATTGTATGTTGTACTGTGCGCTCGAAATTTGGGAATCATTTTGGAGTTCACATTGCAGTGGTCCCATCTTGAACAGCTGCTTTTTAGGTGTAGGGGGTGGTTTCAGAAATGTGAGAACCTCTGATAAGTTAGGGAAAATTATGAGATTCATTTGACGGATAGCCCCTTATTTGCATGAAAACAGTCAGTACAATAACTGATTGCAAGGCACACGCCACTTGTCACATGAAACTTGTATGAACAAGTTTTAGTTGGAAGTCGGCACGGGTTCCCGGAGATAGAATGATCTGAAATTTTTACTGGGAGTATAAAAACACTTAATAAACATAATAAAAGGGTATGCACATAATTTGGGACACCCTAACATGCTTGTATTATAAAATTAGAAAATCTGCATACTTTACAATAATATTAACATTATTATTTTCAGATCTTGGAATCGAACAACGAAAAAGAAATGAGGCTTTCTCACTTTGTTGAAAAATCAAACAACAACGACTTATTGAAAGGACAACAATCGAATTGGCTGAAAAAATTTGGACCTCTTGGCCTTAATAGCATTGATGTAGAATCAGACAACAATCAAAATAAATATGCTTTGAAACCTCCCTACTAGACATTGAAGATCGGAAAAATTTCGACTGGATAAGAACTCGATAATTCAAAGATGCAAAAGGAACCGAATCAAAAACAAATTGAACTTCGGTTCTACCGAAGATTAAATATTTTTCATATAAGTAAATAAATTTGTTTGTTGCATTCTATATAAAACTTCAGCTATTTTTATAGAAAAAAATCGTGATAAAATGGTTGCTATTGTTAAGCCTACAATATTTTCGAAGCTTAATAAGGGCAAATAGTTACGAAGGATACATATAGAAAAACTAATGCAAAATACGTTTATGTTGTAGTTTCTTTTTCAATTCACACCGAAGTTTATCATCATACATCACTTTGGTGTTCAGATCAGCGAGTTTGAATCATGAACAGCTGTTTTTCGTTTTGCTTATACACACAAATGGAAAGTTGCGTGATTTAAGATGTAAAATTTAAGAAAAATACATGACAAGGACCATTTGTATTGAATGTGAATAATTCTTGCAGCTTCATTATACTCTTCACGGGAGTGAATAGTATTATAAGTTTGTCATGAAGTTTGTACCACACAGAAGGAGACATTGCAGACAGCATAAAGTACATATATTTGTAATCAGCTAGATGAGACGAGTTGATTAAGCCATGTCCGTCTGTCCGTCCGCTGTCTGTGTGTATGTCCCTAAGTTTTTGAGCTAGAGCGCTGAAATTTTGCACATAGGTTTCTTTTTAGCATACGCAGCACATATGTCGGAATCAGCCGAATTGGACCTCCCATACAAACCCCCCTTTAAATTAATGTTCTTATTAAAACAAGTTTTTTGTTTTTTAACATATGGAACTGAAATTTAAATACTATAAGTTTGTAATCTATGGCCATCAATCATGTAAATTTCTTGATCCTAGGGTTACAAACCCAAATTAAATGGCAAACTTCTTTACATAGTATAAAGCAAAGTCGAAATTTCAAGAAGTTAGAATACAGATTACTTCTAAACCACGCAACGTATTTTGATACGGTTTTTACTGTTAATTAAAGAATTTCCTTAGAAAAGTTTGCATGTACATAAATAATTGATTCAATAATAAAAGTAATTATGATTATTATCATTAATTATCCATATTTGTCATTCACTAAAGACAACAACATTCACCAAAACAGGTATTTATAATTCACTACAACATCAAACAGCTCTTTTTGGTTCACAAAACAGTTCAAAAATTAGTTCTGTCTCCATTTACCAATACTGTATTTTGATAATTTCACAGGTTGGCTTTGCGGACGAGTCTCGTTTTGTTCGCTTATAAAATTAATGTAGTTGTAATAGTGTTATAATTTATGGAAAAAGCATTTACTGCTACTACAATATTGCAGCTTTTCATTCTTTACACAGCAAAGTTTCTTCAAATGTGATTTTAGAATCAAATTAAAGTATTTATTATTATCATTTAATCCATACTATAAGGTAAAGAAAACATTTGTTTACTTGCAATACAAGGAAAAAATGTCACCTATCTAAATCATTTAATTCTGTCAAAGATCAATGGACTGACTCAAACATACAACTCTGGTAGAGGCTGTTCATTTCCCAACAGAATTTCTTAATTCTCTACAGCCTTCTGGTTTGCGCCCACATAAATTAGTTTTAAAAGTAGGGTGTCCCTATCTTATTACGGAACCTTAATCCACCAAAATTGTGCAATAGAACACGTTTACAGATAAAATCATTAAAAAAAACTACATAATAGAGTGTACAATACTGACCGGATGTGGAACTGGAGAAGTCGTTTTAATTCCCCGGATTCCATTAATACTAACGGATCTACCTTTCCAATTTAGAAAATTGCAATTTCCTATAAAATTGTCATTTTCAATGACGATTATCAAATCACAATGTCAAACATTCAACGTTGTGGAATTAAACCTGAGCATTAAGTTTTTTCCCATGGACGCGTCACTTCTGTTCGTATTGTGTAATGACAAAAAATCTGTAAAAATTGTATACAAAGACATATTGTAAACAAAAATTTGTTAAAAATTTAATTAATAAAATTTCATGCTATCAATACCAAAGCGATATTTTTTAAATTGCACCCGTTCAAAGCAGGGCGGTTTGCTAGTTTAAAGAATAAATGTACAATAAAATTGCCACTCAAACTGATGTGATGCTAAGAAAGGTTGGATGTAACCCGGAGCAGCGTCAAGAGTATTACATCTTTGGCATAGTCAATGATAGCCTTCTTTCTGGGTTTATTAACAGCTGTGCATTTTATTAAAACTTTAAAAACAAATTTACAATTTCTAACTTATTTCAAGACTGTCGAGAAATAGCAATTTCTAACCAGATATGGCCTTAAACTTTGCATAACTTCCAGAAATTTCCCAGCATTCATCTGAATCACAGTCGAAACCATTCTTGCGGTAACTACTGTGACTTCTACTGTCTACACTATCACAGCTGCCTACTCTAGTCAGGAGCGTACGCAGGGGGATTGTGGGGGTTCCAAGCGAACGTTCGAAGAAAAGATAACGAGAAACACATAGAAGCTCGCAGTTGATCTAATTTTTGGGCAAGAGAGGACAGACGGCAAACGGTAGCGCATTGTTTAACACAACAACAAAAATTACACACGCCACAGGAACCAAGAGGTTTGCATGGAAAATCCAAAACTGTTGATCTTGATCGTACAATCGATCGCATATTGTGTGGCTGGCATAACACACAGAAGGAGGCAAAGAGAAACCACATAAAGTAAATACATACATTCTTCATCAGCTCGATGAGTCTGTCTGTCATTCTATCTATCTGTCCATCTGTATATTGGTTTTGGTTTCTTTGGCGTGTGTAGTTGTTGTTGTTATGTTTAACATTGTGTTTACGTTTGCCGTCTATTGTTCCCTCTTACACAAAAACTAGATAAACTGCGAGCTTCTGTGTGTTCCTTGTTCTCTTTTCTTCGTACATTCGCTTGTTTTTGTACAACACACATGCTTTTTTTTTTTTTTTTTTTTGTTGTGCGAAACAAGGAGGTAAAAATCTTCCAAAGATACCTATGGCCCGTGCCACAAGTTATGTCGGATTCATTAGCCTACCGACTAAAAAACCCCCTATCGCCTCAAGCCGCTTTCAATCACTACGGCACCGCCAAGGCATTCCTTCGTAGGGAGGGATAGTATGCTTAAAATTAAGCAGGCGCCATTGTTCGCTCGTACATTCGAGCACCCCTCATGATGTTGGCAATTTCGGAAGAGAAGTATGCCCAGTCATCCACCGATGTTTCCATGCGCCTTACAATCTCATGTGAGCTGCAATGAGATCCAAGGCGCGCATACACTCTTCGTCGCTCCGCTTCGAAACGGGGGCACTCATGAAGAAGATGCTCCGGATCCTCCACGACATCTCTGCACAGCCCACAGAACGGATCCGCAGCGAGCCCAAACCTGTGGAGATACTGCCTGAAACAGCCATGGCCAGTGGCGAATTGAGTAAATTCGAACTCAACATCACCAGAACGACGCTTAAGCCAGTTCAATATATCTGGGATAAGCTGGTGTATCCTCCTCGGCTCTGCCCTACTCCACCTGTGCTGCCAGATGTTCAGGTATCTGGACTTGATCTCCTCCAAGTCTGCTACCTGAGAGGATGCACGTGCGATGTACTTGTCCCTGGCAGCCAGGGCTTCCAGATCGATTGGCAGTCTGCCTGCAAGGACACCCGCTGCATCATCTGCCACTGTGCGATACGCCCTACAGATCCTGAGGTTAGCAACCCTGTGAGCACTCCTTATGCCACGAAGGTATGACTTGGTTGCAAGTGCCCTGGCCCAGACTGGAGCCGCATAAAGCAGTATGGACTTACTCACCGAACCTAGCAGAACCCGAGATTGTTGTCTGGGGCCCCCTAGGTTTGGGAGAATCCTGGCCAGTTTTTTTGTGATGGCAGCTGCTTTTTTTGGCTGACTCGTTTAAGTGCCACTTGAAACATAGTCGATGGTCCAAGAGTACACCCAGGTATTTGATGTAAGGCCTCGACTCAATAGAATGGCTCCCAATTCTAACCGAGAGTGTTTCCACATTTTTCCTGGAGCTCATAAGAACCAACTCGGTCTTATGCTCCACCAGACCAAGGTGATTCTGTGTTAGCCATCTCCTCGACGCTGTCACTGTCCTCTCTATTTTGGATGTGACCTCACTCAGGGTCTTTGCTACCACGACAATAGCAATGTCATCCGCATATCCGACGATCTCCACCCCATCGGGTTTACAAATCCGCAGGATGCCATCATACATGACATTCCACAGAATTGGACCTAGTACCGAACCTTGCGGGACACCTCCAGTAATGTCAAAAGTCCTAGCGCCTTCTTCCGTGTCACAAACCAGGACTCTCTCTCTGGATTAGGACACTACTATCCGAATTAGGTAACTCGGTATATTCAAAGTGCTTAGCGCGTTTATGATGCAGCTCCAATCTGCAGAGTTGAAAGCATTTTTAACGTCCATTGTGACCACTGCGCAATACTTCTTGTCACCGCCAAGCCATCTAGTGCCATTTAAGGCCTCCCTTGCAATGCCGCAGACCTTTTGAATTGCTCCTACGGTATCTCTTCTCGGCCTGAAGCTAAATTGCATTTCAGCCAGACCATTTGGCGACTCCGTGTACTGCTGCAATCTGGCGCAAATAATCCGTTCAAAGATTTTCCCAGTGGTACTCAGGAGACACAGGGGCCTATACGAAGATGGTAGCTCTGGGGGCAGGTTTCCTTTCCGAATGAGAACCAGCCGTTGCTTCTTCCAGCATTTGGGGAAGAGTCCTTCTCTCATGCACCTTGAGAAAACCTCGCAGAAGACGTGAGGTTGCGCTGCAATGGCTCTCTTAAGGATGAAATTAGGGATACCATTCAGCCCAGGCGATTTGTTTACCTTCACCATACTCAAAGCCGCTTCTAGCTCAAGAGTGGTGATAGTGGGCACATTATCATCTGTCGAAGTATCTTCAACAATCCTCTTGGTAGGAAGAGGGCGGCTACTATTTTTTCCATTTGCGAGGCGGAGGAAGTTACTGACGCCTTGAGGCCATTGAACTTTCGCGTTACAATTTTGTAAGCGCTGCCCCAGGGATTCTGATCCACTTCTCCTATCAGTCTGCAAAAGGCATTTCGCTTGCTCCTGCAGATCTCCTTGCTTAGTAGGGACTTTTTGTGCCTAAATTCGTCGAGGAAGAGAAGAGTATCCTGAGAAGCAGGATTCCTCCTTCTGCTGCGCTGGAATCTTCTCCGTAGTTGATGGCACTGCGAGCGAAGTTCCGCTATTTCATCAGTCCACCAGTAGTTAGGCTTCCTGCCATTGCTTCTAGTCTTCCTAGGCATAGAGCCATCGCACATCCTTGTGAGGCCCTGCATAAGTTACCCGGATTGCTGACTCGCATTACCAGGCGCTACTTCAAACTCGGAGATAAACAGATCCAGAGTTTCCTTATCCAGCTTCCAAGTTTTCCAAGCGATACCCAGGGCCCGTTTCCTCAATCTTGATATAGTGAACCTTGCCTGAGGGGAAATACAGATTTGTATCGCAAGGTGATCACTATGGGTGTAGACATCTGCAACCTCCCATTTTATAGCACTGGCAAACGATGTGCTACAGAAGGTGAGATCTATTGCCGAACAGCCTCTCCCGTTGTCAAACGTGATTGTGTTGTCCCTATTAAGTAGAACCATATCCAGCGATGCAAATGCTTCCAAAACAGCCCGTCCGCGCCTATTGGTGCTAGTACAACCCCATTCCACCGACCATGCGTTAAAGTCACCGGCGATTATGAGTGGGGATCTATGCCTCGCAGCGCTAACCAGTCTATCCAGGAAGTCATCAAATGAATCATGACTGACGTTTGGCGATGTGTAGCAGCTGCAAAAATGGATACCCCGTATTTTGGCAAAGGTGAAACCATCATACGATCAGGGCTCTCTATGCTCAAAGGAAGCATTGCCTTGTAGCCAAATAGCCGCTTTGCCACTAACGTCCTGCGTCCACACATTTAAGTCTTCCTTCGGTCTATGGAACTCACTAACCAGTAGTACATCAGCATTCCTGTCTATGGCTGTTTGCGAGAGTAAGTCCTGCACTGCACCTATTTAGATTAAGCTGCAGACACTTAATCATGCCTAGCTTTCAGATCACGTATGGCCTTCTTAAAAGCTTCACACTTGTAACTTCCAGAAGCATGTGCATTCTTACCTTCCGGGCATATAAGACACGTGGGATTTTCCCGACATGTCTTTGCGATATGTCCCTCAGCTCCGCATCTGAGGCATAATTTTGAGCGGTCCGCACTATTCTTACATCCTCTCGCAATGTGGCCATACTCCAAGCACTTGAAACACCTTGTGGGACTTATATGTTGTCTCAGACGGCAACGAGCCCAATCCACCTTCAACGATCCCGCCTTAAGCAGAGATTCTGCCTGCTTGACCGGTAAGGTTATATTGGCTGTCTTCGTCCCATCTCTAGCAAATCTCATTGCTTTAATGGGAATGCTGCTGGGCTTGATTGCAGGAAATTGCCTGGTAATGGCTGCTCTCAGTTCTTCTGCCTCTGTTACTTCATCCAGATCACGGCATTCTATAACTTCTAGCTGGGACAGAGATTTCACCGTTGCACAGCTCTGCAGGGCTTCCTTAATCTCATCCTTTAGGGCTTCCGTCTGTGCACTACCTTTCTTAGAAAGTTGGAGGAGAATTTCTCCCTTGGCCGTTCTGCGTATCCTGCTAACGTTGTCGCCAACTTTCTGGAGCTCTGGTTTCCCTTTTATCGTCCTTATGATGTCTGCATAGGATAACTCCAACGCTTTAGTAATGACTAGAGCATCGGGGCGTGTTCGGCGAGACCTTACTTCAACTTTTTTAGGTAGTGGCTTGGAAGGTGCCCCACCCTTATTTTCAATGGATGGTCGCTGCGTTTCCGTCTTCTTTATCCGCTTCTTCCGATGCTCAGCTACTTGCCATTTATTTTCCTTTGACTTATTGTTTTCATCTGCAACCCTCAATGTACACGAGCCGCTATCAGGATTATTATTTATACCTGATATCTTTACAGAGGGTGGATCCTCCTTCGCTACATTTACGCTAACCGCACGCTTCACCTGTGCTCTCCCATCTGTCTGTACACCGATCGTGGCGACACTAACTGCTAGCCGGACAGGATGCAGCTTTTTGTTAACCTCGTCTCTGTTAAGCCTTATTGCCGTAGCTAACAGCTCTCTCATCTCGTTGTTAACGTGCCGCTGCTTTTCCATCATCACGGCAAGCTGCTCCAATTTCCTCATTGCGCTTGCTGTATGCGGCTCCTCCGGACAATCAACGTCCACTTGCCTACTGTTATCAGCCGTCGTCTTTCTTGGCTGAGGTGATTTCGACTTAGACTGCCTAGCAGAAACTGAAATAGGCTCACCTAATGCAACACCCACCTCTTTCTACTTTACTTCTGCATCCTCATTTGTTTGTGCCGACGTCGTTTTCTCCACTGTAGCGTTTGTTATTACCACCTCTGGCACAGTTTCTGATCCTACTTTGAAAGGAGAGGGCACTTCATTTGCGCAAGCTACCTCCCATGGGATCGTTTGTGGATCTTCGGCCTTTCTTGGAGGCGAGCGACACATCTTGCTGCTCCGCTTGAAGGCCAAATCTCCAGATGAACTTGTAGCTTTGTCCGCTACAGCAACCAAGTTGGCCATTGCCGTAGTGGTATTCTTCCCGGAAAAATTTAACATTTCTTTGTTTAGTTTGCCAGCGCATCGTGTGCAGAGGGGCGGGCCGTAATAGTCAGGAACGGGTATACCCTTGGGACACAGTCCCTACCCCAGTTCCCTGAGGCCTGACCTACGCTTTA
Source organism: Amiota communis (assembly GCA_037043315.1). Classification (NCBI taxonomy): domain Eukaryota; kingdom Metazoa; phylum Arthropoda; class Insecta; order Diptera; family Drosophilidae; genus Amiota; species Amiota communis. The sequence goes on along the minus strand of JBAMAV010001411.1, from coordinate 65,535 downwards.
CCAGTCCCAGAATACGCGGACGGACTGGAGCTCGCCCGGGGCAACGCAGCTTACTGAACTGCGTCCAATGTACACTTCCTGACCAGGGTCCAAAGTGACTGGTTTCTGACCCACGTCACGCCTGCCGCCTCGGCAGAGCAGGCTCACATCACCCCTTCACCATCATTCGCGGGTAAACTAACAACGATTTGGAGACTCCCAGCGCGACGTGACGAGGATCGGTCATCTCTGCGTTTTAGGCCTACCGCCAGGCTTATATTACTGCCGACCTATCAGTTTCAGACGCAGACCATGAAGCCGCCCAATATGGGAACAGACGCTCTTGGATTTGGGAAAGCTTATTTCGAAGGGCGGCTTCCACTCGCCCCGTCACGAGAAACTTCACAAGGGTGTGCAGACTTTTAAGCTACCCCTTCCATTCTCGCCGCTCATTGGTCGGGGACTGCTTATTCATTATTCGCAGCTAACCTACATATCTGCAGGCCGTCCACTATCCGCCACCTGTGACCCCCACTCTAGCTTGAGCAACGCCGAGTGAACACACATGCTGGTTGCCTGCATGTGTTGTTATAAACATTTTTATACACACGAACTGCATGTTGTTGTTGTGGAAATGTAATCTCTTTATTAAGACTTTTCTGGTGGATTTTCCAAAAATTATTTGTTAGGGATATGGGAATAGAAATACATATTCTGTGAAAATTTCAAGTCTTTACTTAGTGCGGTTCATGAGATACAGAAATCGCAAAACGTTACATTTTGTATTTTTTCACTGAAAATTTCATAATTAATTTTTGCCGAACGCCGCTAAAGAAGTTTCACTTCAAAAACTTTTATTTACAGATACTGCTTGAGAATACTAGATGGAAAACAGCATAAAACTTTTATTTAAACACTGAATATTTGTAACAAAAATTTTTACCCAACTGTGCATCGATACCTGCAAATAGCTGCAACTCTACCTGTATCTGCTGCACCCAGTAAACGATCGTTTGCAACTCTTCGTAAGTTGAAAACTTACTTGCTGCACTATTTTCGCATCCATTTCTTAATCTTATGAAAAAATTTAAAAAGATCGCTAAAACTCTATTGTCATATTGGGCGGCCTCTTGGTCTGCGTCTGTACCTGATAGGTAGGCAGCAATTAAAGCCTGGCGGTAGGCCTAAACCGCAATGTCCATTCCACGTCATGTCGCGTTGGGAGTGTTCGAATCCATTATAAGTTTTTTCCACTTATGACGGTGAAGGGGTGATGTAAGCCTGCTCTGCCGAGACGGCAGACGTGTCGTGGATCAGAAACCAGCCGTTTTGGACCCTGGTCAGGAAGTGTGCATTGGACGCAGTGAAGTAGACTGCGTTGCCCCGGTTGAGCATCGGTATTCCGTCCGTGAATTCCGGGACTGGTAAAGCGTATATCAGGCCTCAGGAAACTGTGGTAGGAACTGTGTTCTGAGGGTATACTCGTTCCTGACTATTTCGGCGCGCACCCTGCACACGATGCGCTGGCCAACATACAGAGAAGAATAGAAACAAATAAGGAAAGTAAAGGTATTGAGCCGAAAAACACTACTGCAGCAATGGACAACTTGGTTGCTGCAGCGGACAAAACTACAAGTGTCGCTGAAGATTCGGCAAAACCTCCAGATCAGCAACCAATAGCATGGGAAGTTTGCTGTGAAAACGAGGTGCCCTCGCCATTTAAAGGTGTTACAGCATCAGAGGGGGGTGACAGTTGAAAACATCCAAGCCCCAGTAAGGTCAGCAAAAATAAAAGCGCCGCAGCCTATGAAGCTGGCACCAGGGAAAAAACCTCAGGGGGTTGGTGACCACCCAGACGAGACAATTACCCCTAGTGCAATTATAAAGTTGGAGCAGCTTTCCTTGATGATGGAAAATCAGCACCATGTCAACAATGAGATGAGGGACCTGTTGGCATTGGCAATTAGGCTGCATAAAGAAGAGGTCAATGAGAAGGTGCCCCATGCCAGAGTAGCTGCGAGTGTTTCTTCGGTCAGTGTGCAGAAGATGGAGATGGAAGATGATACTAGAGAAAGCTAACGATAATTCTCTTAATGCAGAAAAGAATAAGGGGACAACCAAGGTTGCCCCGGGGACGAAGCAGGCTGCAGGCAGAGTCAGCAAAGCTAGCAGCAGCAGTTCCCAAGAACGTCTGGTAGAGTCTGCATCAAAGCCAAAGTAGAATAAATGGCAAGTGGCAAAAAATCGAAAGAACCGGGAAAGAGGCACGCAGAAAACATGGCTCAAAAATGATTTCGAGGTTCCTTCTAAACAGCTTCCTAAAAAAGGAGAAATGAAGACTCGCCGAACACGTCCCGATGCTTTAATCATCACTAAATTATTGGAATTATGCTACGCTGATGTCCTTAAGAAAATAAAAGGGAACCCTGAGCTTCAAAAGGTTGGTGACAGCGTTAGCAGGATACGCAGGACTGCTAAGGCAGAAATCCTACTTGAACTCTCCAAGAAGGGTAGTGCAATGACGGAAACCATAAAGGATGAGATGAAGGAAGCGCTGCAGAGCTGTGCAACGGTGAAAGCTTGATGAAGTCACAGAAGCTGAGGACTTAGTGGCGGCCATCATCAAAAAATTCCCTCTCATTCAGGCCACCTGTGTTACCATTAAGGCAATGAGACTTGCAAGGTATTCCACAAAGACACCAACAATAAGCCTACCAGTGAACCATGCGGAATCCCTGCTAAAAGCGGGATCTCTTAAAGTGGATTTAGTTCGATGAGGCAGCATATAAGCCCCTTAAGGTGCTTCAAGTGCTTAGAGTACGGTCACATGGCAAGAGGATGTGAACGCAGTGTGGATCGTTCAAAGCTATGCCTTAGGTGTGGAGCAGAAGGAAACATCGCAGACCTGCCAAGAAAAAAGCTATATGTGTTATCTGATTGGTTGGAAATAACTCACATATGTCTGGGAGTTACAAGTGTTAAGAAGGTCTTGTGGGATCTAAAAGCTAAAGCATGAATAAGAGCCTCCAAAGTAATCTAAACTGATGCAGTGAGGCTCAGGATCTCCTCTCTCAAACAGCCATAGATATGAAGGCACATGTTCTACTAGTTATTCAGTTTGATAGGGCAAAGGACAATGCTAACATATGGACGCAGGATGCCAGTGATAAAGCGGCTAACTGGATCCAAGGCGATACTGCTTTCACATAGAGAGATCCTGCTTGCATAATGGCTGCACCTTTGCAAAAATACATGGCATCCATTTTTGCAGTTGCTATGCGTCCCCTAACGCTTCCCAGGATTCCTTTAAGGCCTTTCTTGACAATTTAGTTAGTGCTGCGAGGGATAAATTCCCACTCATCATTGGTGGAGATATTAATGCTTGGGCAGTGGAATGGGGTTGCAATAATACCATTGCCATGGCTTGCCTAGACGTGGTCTTACTCAACCGAAATAATGCCATCACATTTGACAACGGAAGAGGTAGCTCGCAATTGACCTTACATTCGGTACCACCTAGATTGTAAGTGCGATCAAATGGGAAGTTGCAAGTGCCTACACCCGTAGTGACCACCTTGCAATAAAGTTTTGCATTACCCCGCCGGTTCGGTTCACAATGCCAAGATAGCAGAAAAGGGTGAGCGTCGCTGAAGACTTGGAAGATGGACAAGAAAACCTAGGACCTGTTCATCACTACCGACTGGTTGTGCAAGTCAGCAATCCCGGCGACTTATGCAAGGCAATCAAGGATATGTGTGACTCCATGCCAAGGAAAGCAAAAAGTAATGGCAGGACACCTAACTTCTGGTGGTCGGATGAGATTGCAGAACTCCGCTTGCACTTCGTAGAAGATTCCTACGCAGTAGGAGATGGAACGCTGACCCGCGCGAAACCCTTCTTCTCCACGAGGAATTCGGGCGAAAGAAATCTCAACTCAGTAAAGAGATTTGTAAGTGCAAGTAGGATGCATTTTGCAGACTGCTAGTGGAAGTGGATCATAATCCCTGGGGCAGGCCTTATAAAATTATAATGCGCAGATACAAGGGTCTCTGTAACATCCCTTCTTCTGTTGCTCTGGACAAAATAGTTGCCAGCCTCTTCCCGGGGATTGTTGAGGATACTTCGACCACTTGTGGTTGTAGAGGATGATATACCTCCCGTCAGCAGATCGGAACTAGAAGCTGCATCAAAAAGCGCTACGGTGAATAAGTCGCCATGTTTGGATGGGATCCCTAATGTTGTTCTCAAAAGAGCCATGGCAGCGAAACCACACGTGTTCTGTGAGGTTTTCACAAGATGCTTAAAAGAAGGTCACTTTCCCAAATGCTGGAAGAATCAATGATTGGTACTCATTCCTGATCAACCATCTGTGTATACTAAATACTACTGGGAAGACCCTAAAAAGGATTATCTGCACTAGACTGGACTGGCCGAACTGCAATTTGACTTCAGACTAAACAGAGACACAGTGGGAGCAAGACAGAATGTCTGTGACATTGGCAAGGAGGCCCTAAATGGCACGTGTTGACTAAGCGGCAGCTTGTACACATTTACAGATAAAATCATTAAAAAAAACTACATAATAGAGTGTACAATACTGACCGGATGTGAAACAGGAGAAGTCGTTTTAATTCCCCGGATTCCATTAATACTAACTGATCTACCTTTCCAAATTAGAAAATCGCAATTTCCTATAAAATTGTCATTTTCAATGACAATTATCAAATCACAAGGTCAAACATTCAACGTTGTGGGATTAGACCTGAGCATTCAGTGTTTTTCCCATGGACAGTTATATGTAGCTCTTTCCGCGTCACTTCTGTTCGTATTGTGTAATGACAAAAAAGCTGTAAAAATTGGATATAAAGACATATTAAAAACAAAAATTTGTTAAAAAGTTAATTAATAAAATTTCATGCTATCAATACCAAAGCGATATTTTTAATAAATTTGGAATAAATGGGAGATTTGCCGATATTATCGAGGAAAATATCGGTCATCGCTGGTCTTGCCTAACTTGTAGATCTGATGAGTTAGATTTACGTAAGTCCATTAAATTAATGCGGGTTGCTTATGATGATCTGGCGAAAGCCTTTAGGCGCTTGAACGATAAGTTCACATCGCACGAAAAGTCTTTCAAAGATCTACAAATCTATGATTTATTGCTTAAGCGAAAACGGCGTAACTTGACAAAATGAAAAATTTCCTTAGGACCTGTAAACCTACCTACTGCCAACTGAACTATTATGTCCTAACTTCTTGTCTGCCGGATGTGTCGTGTACGAATATAATTTAAAAAAACGGGTAAATATGGGTGCCACTGCCAAACTGCCTCAAACAAAACCTAAAAAAAAAATAATTTCTTGCCGGCCTCAAGTAGACCTTCCGATGGATCCTTCTAACCTCAGTTTGATCATTCATTTTCAGAAGCAATCCTCTTTCCGTTCCTGAGGATTCATATCACCCAACCTTGGAATTAAACATCTTGCTGAAAGATTTCGGACGACATTCTGATAATCTTTCTAATTTGCTACCTACATCAACACGCGTTTTCTGTTTTAAGCAAACTGATTTCTTTAAGCTTAACTCTCTGCTTATTAACACTAACTGGTCTTTTTTGTATTCCTGTGATAATATCGAACTAGCTGCATAGTTTTTTTTTTACACTACTATGAAAAAACAATTTAAAATATGTGTTCCGAAAATTAAATTCAAACGTTAACCACATCTCCTTTATGGTTTTCTCGTGATCAAATTAAATTAAAAAAAAATAAGAAATAGATTATTTAAAAAATTTAAAAGATCCGGTTTGTCCGTTAATTACTCTAGATACGCTACATCCTGCTATAATTTTCAACACCTAAACAATTTCAGTCATATGTGGCACATGTCAAAGAGGATATCAAACGAGATCTTAAAAAAATTTATAACTTTATAAATACTAAGCGCAGATTGGCTATATTTCCATCCTGTATGAAATTTAACGATTTTTAATGTTATAACGATCAAGGTATTTCAAATGTTTTTGCAAACTTTTTTCAAAGCACCTTTACAAATTTCAATAACAATTGTGATAGTTCATACCCATATCACATTCCTCATTTCAATCAGTTCAACAATACTTAAAATCTTTAAAATTAACATTTTTACCCGGTCCAGATGATGTACCAAGTTGTGTTTTAAAACGGTGCCCAGAAGCGTTGCATAGACCAGTCTGCAAATTGTTTGATTTATACCTGAAAACCTCAGTCTTACTAATATTTGGAAGCAATCATTTATTATCCCCCTCCACAAAAAAGGCAGTAAATCTAATATTTCAAATTACCGAGGTATAGCTAAATATTACGCTATTCCACAGTTGTTTGAACATATTATCACTAATCAAGTGCAGCATATCGTTCTTCCTCTATTAAGTACATCACAACACGGATTTACCAAGAAGCGTTCGACTACAACCAACTTATTATAAATTACCTCGCTGGTAAATTGTTGTTTTTCAAAACAACATCAAATGGATGTCATATACACTGATTTTAGTAAAGCTTTTGACAGCGTCTGCCACTTCTTACTCCTTAAAAAATTAGATGTCTTTGGTTTCAGGCAGGGTCCGTTATTATTCAATATTTTTATAAATGATTTGCCATCTGCTATAAAACATTCTAGCGTCTTGATGTATGCTGATGATCTCCCATCCAAAAAATGTTTCTTCAACAAGATATTGATTCCTTATCACAGTGGTGCACCATGAACTACCTCACGCTTAACTGTGATAAATGTAAAACTATGTCTTTTTACTGAAAAAATTTAATTGTAAACAGTTACCTCATTAATGGTCACACTCTGGAACGTATCACACAATTCAATCAGCTGGAGGTTTTGATGGATAAGCTAAGCTGCATTGCGGCATGCATATCTCTTCTATCATTAATAAAGCTAGAGGCTATCTAGGATCTATTAAACGTTGGTCTAAAGAGTTTAATGATCCTTACACTATAAAATAATTATTTACCTCTTTGGTTAGACCAATTTTTGAATACGCATCTTGTGTATGGGACCCATAATTTACAAAGTATAATATTGAATCTGTTCAAAAACAATTCTTACTTTTTGCACTGCGTAGTTTACACTGGGATCCTAACATCATTCTTCCATCCTACCAAAGCCGTCTTAAGTTAATCCAACTCCTAAAAGTATTTAGTTCTATGACGACTCTTGGTGTCAATTTCCTGCACAACTTTATTCTTGGTAGTGTTTCTTACTCATCTTTGCTTGGATACATAAATTTTAATGTTCCTTCTCGGATTACAAGGAATTTTCCCCCTATATTTATTGGGACCTTTAAGATCACTTATTTACAGCACGACCCATTTCGCGTTTTATGTCAATCGTACAACCTATACTTTGAAATTTATCTTTGAAGTGCATGCTTTTACATATGGCTGATGACGTTAGGTCTGCAGCCGTAAAGTAGTTTACTAAGTTTGTATTGCATGTCTACTAACCCCAGTAGTTCAGTACCGAAGTGACCTGTGGTCGATACCCAGTCGTGTTCGGTTTTTAATGGACCCCAGCTCACGCGGGCTTTGTGGGGGAAAGTGGCGTGGGATAGTTTAGTAGTTAACATGAAAAATAAGTTCAATCAAGTCCACATGTATTGATAACCAGTCAGCGTTTCGTTCAACAAAACGTCTATTCTTTCGACTATTGTTTAAGCACGGCATCATTCTTTTCTTCTGTCTTGCTTTTTAGTCAAGCATCGAATAGTGCATTTTGAGAAACTGATATATTTGATTAGAGTTTGGAAGAATTTTTTTAAAAATTCAGATCTTAAATCCGGGATAAGGAACAATAATATATTTGGGATAAAAAGTAGAAAAAAAAAAAAATTAAATATTAAAACCGGGATATGGAACATATACGTGCATAAATATATTTGGGATTTTTTTTCTTAGATTGAAATTATGACCTTTCATCCACAAGTGATGTGTTCACAACTTCATGTGACCACGAATCCACCACCTCATGGCAGAACTTTCATCCGCTTTTGGCATCCTAAAAGTGTAAAAGGTCAAACTGTACGCCGTCGAGAAGTTGCATCATCTACTTTATTGTTAAAGTGGTTCCTTGGAGATTAATCAGGATAACTACAATATAACGTTAGAGATACTCAAAAGGAGATTTGATAATAAGCGTCATATTTTACACATCAGAGAAGGCTGATTCATCAGTTGGGAAGATTCGAGAGTTGACATATAAGATTATTGCGTACTTACGAGCATTGCAATCCCTTGCCACAAGGGAGGAAATTGCTAATGCTGCGCCCGTTTAAGTTTTGTTGCAAATGCTTGATAAGTCGACTCAGCAAAATGGGAAGAGAGTTCTCCAATCTATAAGATGCCTTCGTGGGACAGATTGGAGATCTTCTTAGAAAACCGTTGCCCAACCATGGAAAATGTTGAACATGCCATCAGATGGTAAGTTTAGCATTGCTGAAAGAACAATAAATTTCAACACAAGGAGAAGTTTTGTTTGTTTGAAAATTTCGTTTCGTGAATCTCTCAACTAGCGCTCATCAGGAAGAGGCAAAAAGACTTGGGCTATGTTTTAATTGTCTGAAGGAGGGTTATGAAACACGAGAGTGTACATTTAGAGCTTGTCATACCTGTAAATTGAAACACCAAACGCTCTTGCATTTTAATCATGAGTCATTGAATGCTACCCAATTTGATTATTCAACTGTAACATCGTCACTGCAACCATATACTTCAAACGCCATGGTCACAACTATATCGCACCCGTCTCAAACCCTCATGTCTCATTCTCTATCTGATGCTGTGCTACTTCCTACTGCTGTAATATTCGTACGCAATCATTCCGGTACACTTGTTCCATGTCGTGTATAAATGGATTTTGGTTCGCAGATAAACTTTGTCACATCTAGACGGTGCTGCCAACTTTGTAACTGATGGTTTTTCCATGGAGCTCATTCTTAAATCGCGGATTTCGGACTTCACAACTAACATCTCTGCGGTCGTCACAGAAAACATCACTAAAAGTATGTCAAGTTCATTAGTGAATACGTCGCCTTGGAATGTCCCTTCGAACATTCAACTAGCTGATCCTTCGTTCAACTTGCAACAGCAAATTGATCTTCTCATCGAAAAATATATTTTTTTTTTTGAGTTGTTGTGCATAGGCCAGATTTCACTGGCTCCTGGTTTACCATTGCTGCAAAAAACACAATTTGATTGGATTCTCTCTGGTGGAGGGCATCATGCCCGGATGGCATTAATCAGCTGAACGAGCTGGTGCATCGAGTGCGTGAAGAATAGTGTCATCGTTGTGAGATCCACACAACGTCATGAAGATCAAGCAGGCAATTGAAAGAGAGCATTTAGAGTGCGAGAAGGCTAAGTTGCTTGACTTGAAGAGAGAACATCAGAAGCTCGTACGTAAGAAGATTGAACTTGAGCGACTTTAATTGAAGCATCGAAAGATGAAAATTATGCAATGTCATGAGAATTTACCAGTTAAACGTTTCACTAAACAAAAATCTAAGGATCATTACACAGACATTCTTGATTGTAAAAGAAATTCATTCGAATATTGTCAGTTTGAGAAATTTATCTTCAATAAAACGTGGCATAGATGACCGTTCCAGTTCAAATAAACGTTCCACAGTTGGCACGGCTCCAGAGACTATCTTTCATCAATTACTTATTGATGATTTTGTTGGTCCAAGGAGTAAGTCACGCAATGTTTTTAAATGTTATTTCGGTATACATTACAGTGTTAGCAGTGGTGGTTGAAACTCATCATCTGGACACAAAACATTTGTTTGGCAGTGGTTGTGGAGGTAGCGGTCATTTTCTGATAAAGATTATTCAAATACAAACTACCGACAAGGCATTGATGATATGAGTAACAGCAAAAAACGTTATGACGATTCTGGTGCTTATTACGGCAACTCAAACAACGATTGCAATAATATATGGGCTGTTTTATTATTTGGTGCTGAGTTGAGATTGTGGTGCGTGTAGTCATTCTTCATATTTCGAATAATATCACCAGGCAAAAAATTAACAAGTTTTGCATCTTAGCCGTTGAGGATTTTGTTTGAGGACTGTCATCCCCCAACGGGGGAGGATGTTTGCATCACTGGCGAAGCAAAGAAGAGGTCATCTTAGCGGGTATTAGCTCTACTGGAAGAAAACCAATTTTGATGACTTTCTCTATAGGTATTTATTGTATTGTATTTTTGCTTAATTGTGTTTCATATGGCTAAGTGTTTGCATATGTCCAAATACTTGCTTGTGCTGTTAAAATTTTATATTATCGCTACCATTTATCGTAAGTGCATAAATGGATAATGTATATGTAATTCTTATTTTTGATCATTTTATTTTGTAGGTTAGGTAAGGTTTGCTTGGCTGATCAAGAGATCTCACATATACCAATAATGGTCCTTTGTGTTGCCAAGAAGAAGTATGGAGACTCTTTAAATACTGTTTTTTATGCACTTTTTTGCGAGCTTTAATAAATTGCAACTTTTCTGATCCGCGATACTTTCCAAGGAGAGGAAAGATACAGATCCGAGATAGCTAAAGCGTGATCTGTAGAGAGCTGGACATTGGCAAAGTAGGTGTTCTAGAGTTCCCCTAACATTTACCTTGTTGCATGTTGTACATGCATCACTCTGTACCAAGCCCAATTTGGCTGCGTGGGAAGGTGTTAAAGAGTGTCCCGTGAGTATTTCGACTAATAACTTTCAATCCTCTCTTGGGAGAGCTAATATGTAGTTGGTAGTCTTTTTATTAACAGGGCGAAGCATGATTTTTGCGGTTCTGCAAGAGAGTGTTCCATCCCACATTCTCTTCGCCTCTTGAATCGTTGCTGCGTCGATTTCTGTTTTTAACGTGGACAGAGAGGGACGTAAGTATGACGCACTTACCTCAGCTTGGCCAGCGCCAGCTTTAGCGAGTGCGTCTGCTTCCTCGTTTCCTTCAATTCCTTTATGTCTCGGTACCCAAAAGATGGTGACTCGTCTGTCAAAACAGAGTTCGTCAATTTTGGTTCTACATTGTTGAACACAGTTCGATTTCGTCATCACCGCCGCTATTGCCTTTATGGCTGCTTGGCTGTCGATGAATATGTTTATTTGGGAGTTGAGAGGAGTTAGCTCGGCTGCTAATTCTGCAGCTTTTATAGCCGCATAAATCTCGGCCTGAAACACGCAGTCTGGAAGCTTATATGATCGTTTAAGGTCAAGCTCTGAACAGCTCCCACCGCCAAACTGGAGTCCCCTTTGCCTCCACCCACCCACTATGTTCTATTACTACACTAGGCCTTCCATTGAAGTTGGCCTGGGGAATAACATAGTTCGAGCTAGTGTTTAAACCTTCATGTTGACTTCTTTGCAGTGTTCTTCGTTGCCAAGCCTATAGGTTGAAGGTCAAGTATTCTATCAAGTGCTGTTGTAGGGGTGGTGCGCATTGCACCAGTTATACAAAGCCCTGCGATTCTCTGTACCTTCTCCAACTTTTTGACGTATGTCTTCTTGTTGACACTTGTCCACCATACCAAGATACCATAGAGTAATATAGGTCTAACCACTGCCGTGTACATGCAATATATTAGACGGGAAGATAAACCCCATGTCTTTCCGAGCATTTTTCTGCAAGCATAAAAGGCATTGAGAGCTTCCTCACCCTTTCTTCCACATTTAACTTCCACGTCAGTTTGTTATCCAATATGACTCCAAGATATTTTGTAGACATCTTTGGTGCCAGTACAATGTTTCCTAATTTAGGAGGAAGCCAGTGCGGAATCTTGTATTTTGTTGTGAAAAGTACTTTAAGGAAGGATTTTAGATGTTATGAGTTCTGTCACTGCCTCCACGTCGCTGCTAGTAGTGATCTGAGGAACATTTCTTAGGTATCCCTTTAACAAGTTCTCATATAGGCCCCATTTCGTATTTCTAGGGTTCCTAAATATGTCTTTCGTTCTTAGTGGGATCTTTATATCTACAGTGAAACTTATATAACTATGATCGGGGAAGGAGGGTTGCTCAAGCACCTTCCAGTCTAAGATCTGCATATTGTCACCGTAAAGAGAGTGATGTCCAATACATTTTATTTTGTAAATTCGAGTAAAATTAAAAAATTTGTATAATTGTGATAAGTAAACAATGAACAAAATCTTTTGTGTAAATACTTTAGAAGCAAGTTTAAGAGAATCACTTTGAAAGTCGACAGCATATATTGTATATCATCAGTGGTGCATCGGATGAAATTTTGTTTCTCAGCACTGTGGATCACGGTTCGAGTCGCAGCCAAGGCAAGGAATAAAAATATTTTTTACTTTGTCAAGTCAAATATAAAGCAGACGTTGGTTCAGTGGGATAAATTGTGGCTTACGATTAAGGCATCGAAGGTTCAACTCCTGCTCGCAGATAGTTGCATTTTTATTAAAAATAAAAATAAATTTAAAAGGTGCCGAAAAAGATCGGTATCTCTCAACAGGTGGATTGAAAGGAATTTCCGGTTTGTAATATCTAGATCACTGCGGGCTTTTTCATCAACTAGATACAAGGATGAGGGAAATAAAGATGACTTGCGTTTTGAGTTAAGAATGTTGTAAAACTGCTTAGGGTCACGCGAAAAACGATAGTTCTTATAACAAAAGTTATTTAATGAAAGAAAATTAGCAAGGGCTACACAAAAGTAAGCGACAGAACAGTCGGTACTCTTCAATATTTTATATAACCTAGACTAAATGTTTTTTAGGTTCGAAAGTCTTCTAAACCAAGGTGGCTTATATGATACTAACTAATCAACGATATAGGGGATATTGGCATCGAAAATCACTGCATAAAAAAAATTAATAGCAGTAGTCATATCACTGAAATTGAATAAAAACGACCAATCTGTTCCGAGAAAGATTGCATTTAATTGAGCAAAGTTAACTTTGCGAAAACAAAACCGACACTTGCACAAAGATGTGGAGGCTGAAACAGGATAGGATAATTTCCAATGTTGGATGGTAAGTATCCTTGACACAGAAATATCAGCGAAATCAATATTGAACAAAAGGTCAAGTTATCTATCCAGAAAATGGATTACAGAGTTCATTTGAAACAAAGTGTGGTCAAACATCTTGACTAAGAAATCATAATAAGCTGACGGACCTAAGACTCCATGAAATGAGTGAAAGATTAAAATCGCCTAGCACGACAAAAGAGTCACGATCAAAAAGAAAGTTATTGACTGAGTCAATAGCTTGACTCAAATAAATTTCCGAAATGGAATTAGGGAAATATAAGAACACTGTATAAAAATATATTCATGAGGTAACAATAACTTCACACAGATAAACTCAATGTTGACTGGAAAGTTCAGATCAACAAATTCCGATCGTAAGTGTGAGATAACAGCGAAGAGGACACCACCACCACGGCGATTATGACGAAATTTCAATAGACAATTTCATTACTAAGTATATCAGAGTTGAGCCATGTCTCAGAAAACGCTATAACATCAGCTTCAAAGGAGAAACTATATAAAACATCTAGTTTCGTAAGGTAAGGTAGTTGAATAGAGATATTTTCAGAAGGCAGTTGTGATTCCATTAGATGGTGAAGATGAACTATTGGAGGGCACACTAACAGGCAGCCGAAGATTTTTACGCCGAGGTTTAAGTTCATGAGCAACGGTGTGCTCAAACCAACATTTTGCATCAAAAACAATAGGAAAAATTTTATCGAGAACACTTATTTTGAAAGACGCAATATCTCTAAGATTAGAAAAATTAAATTTCTGAATAGTCGCCGTTACCTTAACTTTGGCTGCTTTATAAGAAACAACATCATCGCAGGTTGTGTTAGCTAGAAATGAAGACATGTCGTGGTGGAACAACAACAGTAAGAACAGGAGAGGATTTAGAAACTACAGGTGAAATGGCACAAGTAAAATTATACATTGACATAGCAACAGGCGTAGTATTGTGTGCCGTTGGAAACACTGAGAGGGATGTGGCTGAGGACAAAGATAGGTCATTTGAAGAATGATGTGGAGGTACAGGAAATGCAAGGGATGGCACAGAGGGCAATGATTATTGAAGATTAGGAGGAGGTGTTTGGGGTACAGCAAGCGTTTTTGCTGTCCACTTTTAAATTATCATACCGAAATGAAATAAAAAGATTTATGTATAAAACGCCGATGTGCGTTCTGCTTGACAATTTATTCACAACTAACTTTTGAAAAACATGCAAAGCTTTCTTGAACATAAAAAGAAATAGGTAAAATTGACACAATGCAATATGATCCGTTACTTTACTTTACTCTAGTTTATCTTTGCTTTATTTTAATCTTCATATCTTGGTATACTCCACTCCACATCATCTTGGTTAAGAGCGAATTTAAGAGACGCTGCTCTTAACATCCTCCCTCCGTTGAAGGACTACGGATTTCAACATCTTCTATCGGTAAGAGACAGAACTTAGCTATGGCTCGCTTGATGATTCCCGTGCTGGTACGAATGTTTGCCACACGAGCGACACCATCATTGCCTTTGACAGTTTCAACCACTCGACCAATTTGCCATTTCATCGATGGTAAGTTGTCATCTTTAAGTAGGACCAGAGAACCTTCGGGGATGTTTGCTGTTTTTAGACGCCACTTAGCTCGCTCTTGGAGCAAAGTGAGATATGCTGTGCTCCAAGTCTTCCAGACTGACTGTTGTATTTGGCGCACGACTTGCTAATGCCTTAAACGATTTGGGTTTAAGTTAACTAGATCCGGCTCAGCTACTCCTGTCAGCATTCCACCAGTCAAGAAGTGTCCTGGAGTCAGAACTTGCAGATCGTCAGGCCTTTCTGTGAGTTGATAATGAGGTCGAGAATTTATTATAGCTGCACTTTAATAAACAAGAGTTCTAAATTCTTCAAAATTGAGCACCGAACAAGAAATCGAACGACGAAGATGATGCTTTGCTAAATTAATCGACACCTCCCAGAGGCCACCGAAATGTGGTGATCTCGGAGGAATAAAACGCCAATTTATTCCTTCATTAAGACAATGTCTGTGTACCTCCTTCTGATGTTCTTCATTAAACATTAACTCATGAAGTCCTTTCAGCTCATTCCTGGCACCTACGAAATTTGTTGCGTTGTCCGACCAAATAGTTCGTGGTCGGACACGCAAGCTTACAAAACGTTTCAATGCAGCCAAAAATGAAGGAGTTGCCAAATCTGTCACCAATTCCAAATGTACAGCTTTCGTGACAAAACAAATGAAAAGGCAAATGTAACATTTAATTGGCTGCCTGTTCCGTACCTCTGACTTGTAAACGTATGGTCCGCAAAAATCCACGCCTGTTGTATAAAACGGAGGCTGAGGCCTTACTCGCTCTGAAGGTAAATTGCCCATGATATACTGCATCAACGATGGTCTTGCACGAAAACATCGAATACACTTGTTTACAACCTTAGCTACAGCTTTTAATCCGCCGAGGGGCCAAAACCTCATACGAATGCTTGCCAACAAGGCCTGAGGTCCAGCGTGCAGTAGTCTTTGGTGGTAGTCAACTATGATGCTGTTTGTCACTGGATTATCTGCCGGTAGTATAATTGGATGCCTTTCGCTGAAGCTCAAATTTGCATTCCGTAATCGACCACCAACACGCATTATACCAGCTTTATCCATAAAAGGTTCAGGGATGAGCATCTACTGGAACGACCGATCGTCCCATTAGCTTCCAACTCGATGTAGTCCTGATGCATAGTTGCCCTTTGTACCATCCGAATTAGTACACATGTTCCAGCTTCTATCTCCTCCACAGTAAGCTTGGGGGATGACCAATGAAGCATTCATAAAGCGATGTACATAAGCGTACACCCTTTGCGTTGAACGAAACAAATTAACGAATTTGCAATCAATTGAGTAATCTGTGTTGCTTGTCAGTACACTCAGCACGTTACGTTTCCTCTCAATAGTGTTAGGAGACAATTTAATTGATTTTGGCCATCTAAGCTCATCCTCTTGCAGAAATTTTAGTCCATGCTTCCACAACTCAGATTCTTCAAATTCCTTAGGAAGTGCACCCTTAGATAAAATGTCGGCAGGATTATGTTCAGTTGGTACATGTCTCCAAATCATGCCGTTCGAAATTTCTTGTATGCTACTAATACGATTTGCCACAAATATGTTGTAATTAGCAGCGACATCATCCAACCAGGAAAGCACTATACTTGAATCTGACCAACAAAAGAAACTTGCATTAAAAATGTTCAAATCAAAAATAGATTTCATCAACTCAGCCAGTAGCATTGCTGCACATAATTCCAGTTTGGGTACTGTGAGTGTCTTCAATGGAGCTACTCGTGATTTAGAACACAATAAGTTGACTTTCACACAATTGCCCTTCTTTGCTCGAACGTAAACGCTAGCTCCAAATGCCTTTATGCTAGCATCACAATATCCATGAATTTCTAGCTCAGCATTATCTAATCCAACGAAACGAGGGAACCGAATTTTGCTGACTCGACCTAGTGCTGAGCATAATTGATTCCAATTACAATGTAAAGATTGTGGTATACTTTCATCCCACGCCATTTTTTGTTTCCAAAGTGATTGAAGAAACACCTTAAGTTTTAACACAACTGGTCCAATCAAACCAAGTAGGTCGTAAATCGTTGCAACAGCAGCCAGTACTTGGCGCCTGCTAACATGCTCAGCAATATCAAATAAAGAAAACGAGAATAAGAAATCGTCATTCTTTGGATCCCACATCAATCCAAGTGTTTTTGTACAATCATTACCATCGCTAAATGCTGTTGTTTGTTCTCTACTCGATTCTTCAACTCCTCGCAAGACACTATCATCATTTGAGCACCATTTTCTGAGCATGAACTTTCCAAGTAATGCATTTGTTTGTGATATAATATCCAAGACTTCTTCTTCTGTACTGCCACCTGAGATGAGATCGTCAACATAGAAGTCGCGTAGTACTATCTTTGAACCAAGGGGAAAATCATATGCTTCGTCTATAGCTACCTGTTGCATTGCACGAATAGCCAAGAATGCAGCGGGTTTTGTGCCATAGGTCACTGTGTCTAATCTATATATTTGTAGTGTATCATCAGGATGTTCACGCCATACAATACATTGCAGAAATGAGTCTGGTTCTTCTATCCGCACACAACGATACATCTTGCATATGTCTGCTTTAATAGCAATCTTGTGAGATCGAAAACGAAGAAGTGTGTCAACTAATTTTGGTTGTATTACAGGCCCTGCCATTTACGTGTCATTGAGGGAATAACCAGTAGAGTTTGGAGCTGATGCATCAAATACTACACGTAATTTCGTTGTGGTGCTATCAGCTTTCAAAACACAATGGTGAGGTAAAAAGTACGATACTAAGTTAGGTGGTACTGAGCTAATCGTAGTCATGTGTTTGAGGTCAACGTATTCCTTAATGAATGCCGAGTATTGTTGTTTCAATTCAGGATGACTAATGAATTTTCTTTCCAATGATTTCAGTCGATTTACTGCTCGCACTACGAATCACTCAATGAAATGGAATCAATCTTTTTTGGCAATCTCACCACATATTCGCCAGTGCCTAAACGGCAAAAACTGCTAATAAAATGTTTTTCACAATCTAGGTCTTCCTTTGATTTCTTAATCCTTTGTGGAGTATGCCCTTCAACTTCCCAACAACTTTTTACTAATTCATGTAGGGTACAATCTGAATCACCATCCACTGCATCGGCAACAACAACTGTGCAGCATGAAGCTTGATTCAATGGATAACTGACATTTCCAGAAACGATCCATCCTAATCTGGTTTTTTGAAGAGTAGGCAAATTCGGACCCAACTGTATTTGTCCTACACACATCAGATCGAAGAACAAACTAGCACCGATAAGTAAATCAATTCCTTGCGACTGATGAAAACCTGAATCTGCAAGCGTAATATTTGCTGGAATATTCCATTGAACAGATGACAAATTTGTTTCAGGTTGGTTAGAAGTAATTGTGGGAACGACGACGGCTGAGAGTGATGTATTGTATTTTCCATTTACAGATTGCAATCCTATCATAATACTTTCTTTTGCAACTATGTCTGATTGACCAAATCCCGAAATTATAGTTGTAGATTTAGTTCTTTTGACTTGTATCCGATTAGCTAAACATGATGTGATACAATGAATCTGAGACGCTGAATCGAGCAATGCTCTACATGGAAACAAAATTCCGTTTCGACCTTTGACCATAACCATGGCAGTAGCGAGCATAGTAATGGTTCTCGATGAATGATTTTTGCTGAGCAATACAGCAGGGTTAGAGTCAATGACAAGAGCACTTTGAGGTTCTGATACGACTGAATTTTCGATCCTATCTGAGACTTGCTGATCTATATGCAATAGCGAATGGTGCTTGGCAGAACATGACTTGCAACAGCGTGATTTACAATCTCTTACGAAATGACCCTTGCACAAACAATTAAGGCATAGCTTCAGCTTTTTGGTCTCTTTGAGGCGAATGGAAGGTGATAAATTTAAAAACAATGGACAACTTGTGATAAAATGTTCCGCTTGACAAAATACACAGCGCTTATTAGTATTTGTGGCTACGAAAGATTTTCTATTTGACGATTTTTTAAAGTTCACCTGATTGCCTGGCGTATTTGTTGCCAAGGCCAAATCCACTCTTTCCAATATCCTTACTCTGCGTTCGAAGAAAGTTGCCATTGAGTCCCATGAAGGTAAGCCTTGCATAGGCATTTCCTCTTCCCATTTTGCCTGCGTAGCGCAATCCGTTTTCTTGCCATTCAAATGCATTAGCAGACCCTCGAGAATTTCCTCCTTGGATGCAAGAGTGCTTAATGCTCGAATATGCGCACTACTCTTGTCCACGATCTCTCGCAAATCAGTTGCTGAGTTCTCAGCCATGGATTTTAAGCTAAACAATTGATTAATATGTGCCTGAAATTGCATACTTTTAATATTAAATCTCCTTTTTAATAACATTACCGCTTTTTCGTAGTTCTCATGACATATTTCCAGAGACCGAACTGCATCCAGGGTGGTGCCAGCCAAGCTTGATCTCAGATGCTGAAACTTTTCGATGTTACTCAAAGTTGACTCATTGTCGACAATAACCTGAAACAATGACCAAAAGTCAGGCCAGTCAGTGACTGTGCCGCTAAACATAGGTAACTGCAGTGCCGGCAAACGCGTTTTACTTGCTGATGTGCTGGAAACTGCCGAGTGCTCAATTCGAGTAGTCGCATGCGAATCTTGAATATTTCGCGAATTTAAACATGCCATCATAGATGACTTAGCTATGATGAATGCTTCCATGAACTTAACTCGAGCATTACTGTTGATTTCGTCCAAACAGATCTGCTCGAGCTGCGTTTGAGTATCCTCAAACTGGGATTTTAATTCCGAAAGCTGTTCTAATTTAACAGACACAATAGACTCATTCAAACACTGTAGGGTATCCTCAGATGTTGTATCAAGAGTCGATTGAATTTGTCTTAAGAACCAGTTACTTTTTTTCTTAAGAAATTCACGATTAGAATGTCCCCTTTCCCCGAAACCGGTTTTCTGTCCTTTCTTTGCCTTTGGCATTGTCTTTTTGATTTTATTACAATATAAAGCAATAAAAAGAACCAAACGCACAACAACAATGATAAGCCGCAAATTCGATTGAATATTTGTTGTTGTCACCAAAACGAACGAAGCGCATAGAAGAATAACGGAACCGTTGCTTATGCACTCGAAATAGTGCACTTTAAATTAAAGCAAATTAATGAAATTAACGAATATAAAACCAACGATATTTGCTTCAAACTCAACGATCACGTCGGGGTCACGAATGTTTGGGGTACAGCAAGCGTTTTTGCTGTCCACTTTTAAATTATCAAACCGAAATGAAATAAAAAGATTTATGTATAAAACGCCGATGTGCGTTCTGCTTGACAATTTATTCACAACTAACTTTTGAAAAACATACAAAGTTTTCTTGAACATAAAAAGAAATAGGCAAAATTGACACAATGCAATATGATCCGTTACTTTACTCTAGTTTATCTTTGCTTTATTTTAATCTTCATATCTTGGTATACTCCACTCCACATCATCTTGGTTAAGAGCGAATTTATGAGAGGCTGCTCTTAACAGGAGGATTTGGGACTATTAAAGTATTAGTATACCCAGGTGAGTTGAAGGCATGGAAACAGAGTGCACAGAAGTATCTTAAAGTGTATCACTATTGGGCATAGGACAGGGTGAAAGAGAAAGCAAAGGAAGATCGAAATCATAATTCCCAAGAAGATCTGATGAAGTTTCAAAAGCAAACGATAATTGAGAAAAAAGATTTTTAAGCATTATGAATGGGTTACGCAACCGCCGGTACATGCCTGAAAAATATGATATGATTGAAAACAATCTGGAAAAGACCATCTGGTACCATCACAGGCAGACTTTTTTCCATATAGCCTGTCTTGCTCCGTTCCGGTGAAGCCTGCACATTTTAAATTAGCAATATTATTGCACATCCAGTATGAGACTGGTTCACACAACACAACTACTTGCACAAAAACTGTCTCATATTGCTGTGCAAACTGTAAAGGCGATCACCCCGCTACCGATCCCGCTTGCCCTTGCCGCGCATCGTATGTAACTATGCTAAAAATAAGGAATCAGAAAGGTCAACGCACTGTTGGTAGAAACAATAACATAAGAAGCACCAGCATTCAAAACTCAAAAAGTAACAGTAACCATTCTTCTTCTACTAGTCATCAGCATAAGCTTTTAGTGACCAATAGTTCGTTTGATAGAAACCCAACAACTAACCAAACGGCAAATTCCAATAAAAGCAACAACTTTATTAGTTACAAAGAAGCGCTCACTAGTAATAACAACAACATCAACAAAAACACACCATCTCAAAGTTCACCCGATCTTTTTTCGCCTGACGAAATTAGTTCGCTATACACTAAAAATTAATTTAAGTAATTGTCTTGACATCTTGGCATGGAATGCACGTGCCGTAAAAGGTAAATGAAGTGAACTTTTACACTTTTTAAATTCGAATCATGTCTAACGTGGCTAACCCTTGACGACAGTTTCCTTATCCCAGGCTACTCTGTTTACAGGAACGACCGTTTTGGTTCTATGGGGGGTGGAGTAGCAATAATTGTTAAAAGCGAGATTACACATTAACAAATTGTAGGATTAAATACTCATCTAATTGAAAACGTTGGCATTCTGCTGGAAATAAGTAGAGGAAGCTCCTTAAATATTTTCTCTGTTTACTTTCCTGGCTCTTGCGAGGTGCCTATCAATTCATGCTCTTACTCAAACGGTACTAAACATAAAAAGGACAGGCTGACTTGCTTAAGATGCATCAAATTAATGGTAGCTATATACTAAGTGGTGATTTCAATTGTAGGAATCGCCTGTGGAATTGCCTCAGAGCTGACTTGTCGTGTGCGAGCGAGATGACGCTGTCCAGTGCTGCCAAGTCACCACCTCCCTCTCTACGCTAGGGCGTCCTCGACCCTAAGGATAGCCGAGTCGTGCAGTGCCGGTTACGCATCTACTTGCTTATAGTCTAATAAATAAAAATGTATCACAATAGTACAACATCTTAAATTTACTTATTATTCATCAAAATATTATAATTCTTAAATGTTCTACTTAAATTTTTTCTGTTTATGAATTGCTCATTTATTTACTTTACAGGACAAGAGTTAACCTTTCATCTCTTGTTATTTGATTCTCCAAAGAACGTTACGATACGACTTGAGTTAGAATTTTTAACATTAACGCGTGGAATCACCTTCCCTCTAATGAGAACCGATGCTTGATGCTATCACTTCCACTAGTTGATCCACCAAGGCCACTATGCACGGGACTAATATTTTGTGCCATTTGTATTTTTTTACTATTTTCAATTTTGCTGCACAGTTTATAAATGTTCCTAAGTGAGCTTCACTTATTTGAATTATTGCACTTTTCTCTAATCTTTCTTCTTGTATTTTATTTGGTATATCATCACCTACAATTTATTTTTCCTTTATTTTTTCCTTTTATTTAATATATTTATTTTTTTCCTTTTCACACCACTAGGATTTAAAATTTTCTTCCCCCGAATCAAATAAGAGTACACCTCACTTGAGGTCCATATTTATCTCCTAAAAAAAACAAGAGTATGCCTCGTTTGAGGTCTCTACTTGCTTCTTGTATTTTATTTATTACAATTTATTTTTCCTTTATTTTTCCCATATATTTAATATACTTATTTTTTTCCTTTTCACAACACTAGGATTTTAAATTTTTTGCCCCCGAATCATATAAGAGAACACCTCACTTGAGGTCCCTGCTCATCTCCTAAATTAAACAAGAGTATGCCTCGTTTAAGGTCTCTACTCATCTCCTAGATTATTTGAAATTTTAAAAAATTATAAAAGAAAAAGTCATTACTGCAACATAGCATGTTATTCGTTATGTTTTTTGTTGTTTTTTTTTTACAAAAACTTTATAAAATCAACAATAATATGATGTTATAGTAGAATACCGAATACTTTTTAGAATTTTTTCAACCAAAAACGATATTTCTTTAAATGTTTACAAGACATTTTTCTTCTAATAACAATTTTTTTTAAAAATGAAATTATTATTTATTTTTTATTTATGAATTCAATACAATCTAGCGTTAATGTTGCGTTCACTATATCAAAAAAAGTTATTTTTGTTTTATTTTATAAATGAAGAATTTATATTAAAATTTATCATCGCAGTATAGCATGGTTGGTTGGTTGGTTTCCGTGGCTGGCTCGCATAAACCACTACGAGCCACAATTAGCACTAGAGTGTCGTTTTGATACCACTTCCTCGCCGAACGCAATCAGTATTACTAAATCCAACTTGTCGAATTTAGGTATTTGAGTAAATCACCCGGGCATGTGATTGAACAGTCTCTCGGATTGTCGATGAAGTATTTGCCCAGAAACTTATTTCTAGTCTTTGCCAAGGCTGGGCATTGACATAGAAAGTGGGTAAGTGACTCCTCTTCCTCGTCGTTTCCGCAGCTCCTACAATGGCTTCTAAAAGGAATACCCAGTCTCTCCGCTTGCATCCCTACCACCAGTGACCGGTAAAAACCGCTGTGAGCCTTGCGGTATCCAAGCGTCTTCTGTTAATGAGTCTAAAAGACCTATTTTCGTTGTAACAGGGCCAGGTAGCACGTGCCGCTCTGCAAGATTCAAGATCTTTCCACCGTCTGTTAGCCAGCTGGCGGAACAACAGGAAGTTGCTTCTCTTGACGACCGCCAGGGGAATCGAGACCTGTTCCGCAACGATACATCAAGAGAAGCACCAGAACGAGCCAATTCGTCAGCCTTCTCATTCCTCTCTATGTTCCTATGGCCGGGAACCCATAAGAGAGTGATATCAGCTTGACGACTTAGCTCGCTCATCGACGACCTGCATTCCTTAACGAGCATTGACTTCACAGTGGTGGATTGCAGTGCTTTGAGTGCCGCCTGGCTGTCAACGAAGATAGCTATCTTACGACCTTTCGGTGCGTTATTTTTGGCCAGCCGACATGCTTCCCTAATGGCAAGGACCTCCGCCTGAAAGACTGTGGCCTCGTCGGGTAGCCGGAAAGAGTGGTCCAAGCTTATTTGTGGTGAGTGCATCCCTGCTCCTACACCGCATTCCATCTTCGACCCATCCGTGAAGATTGAAATGTCAAAAACACTCTGAAAGTTCTTCTTTTTCCATTCCATCCTGGTAGGAAATTGTACCTTGAAGTCGCTCTCAAAGCTAATGTGCGCCACTATATAGTCTGTTGTTTTCTTTAACATAGGATTGTTAACCACTCCTAGTATATTGCTATGTCCATATGGTCTTGCTTGGGTTAACGTTTATACCACATCCTGTGGCCCATTTTAACAGTCTCCCCAGAGCTCCCTGCATGATGTTGCTTATCACACTAGGAAACATCCCTGATACCATAATCACAACGTCGTCCGCATAGTCGACTACCCTGCACTGTTCTGGTTTTAAGCATGTTAACTATCCATTCCCCAATGTCTTCCTCTACGCTAATCCTAGCTAGAGAATCCTGGATAGCACGTGTACTAACATTATTGAATGCACCCTCTATATATAAGAATGCTGCGAGAGAATATTGTTTATAGTAAAGCGCCCTCTCTGCCGACTAATACATGCCCTAAAAATCAACCTTAGCCACGGAACTACCCTGCCCGTAGCTTCTGCAGCATTATCGGAAGAATTCCGTCCATGCCAGGCGATTTATAGGGTATTGATTGAGTGTGTGATCTTGTCCTCTGTGAAGATCGAGTTAACGTCTCGTGAAGTTTGCCGTAACCGTACGGGTACTTCCGAATCAGTTGTCGTATCTTTACAGTTGGGGAAATGTGTTTTTAGTAGGAGATCAAGTGTCTCAGCAGATGGTTCCGTCCATGTTCCGTCTTTCTTTTTAAAGAAAGAGGGATTTACCCGTTCCTTGACCAGAAATTTTTCTAATCTTGCTGAGACAGAAGTAGACTCGATCGACTCACAAAATTCCTTCCAACAATTATTTTTGGCGTTCCTGATGGCTTATTTGTAAGTCTTGAGACAGTCTTTGTAGACTTGCCAGTTGTTATCTATGTAACACTGATTGAAGAGCTTTCTCGTTTTCTCTCTGAGTTTCGAGAGCTCTGCGTTCCACCACTGTGGGAATTTTTTATGGCTCCTTCTAATTGGACAGGATATCTTATACGCTTTGCTGAAAGCTTCCTCAAGATATTTAACCCTCCTTTCAATTTCGTCCTTGGAGTCAATGTTTGAGCATGTAAAGGTATTCATTTTCGATTTAGCTACCCTTGTAAAAACATCCCATTTTATATTGCGTGGGTTTCTAAATGGAACAGAATCCGTTGTCTTCAAATTCTGATTGTAGAGTAGCCAACTGTGATCCGAGAAAGATCTTTTGTTGGAAACTCTCCAGTTTTCAACCTGAACCTCTGAATTTTCGGACAGAAGAGTTATATCTAATACCTCTTCCCACCCCGGGAAGCCTTCTGTACTAGGAAATGTGAAGGTTGGAGTATTTCCTCAATTGCAAACTAGCTGACTGGAACTTCTAATAAAATTAAAAAGCGACTCACCCCTTTCGTTATCATCGGTGCTTCCCCATAGCGTATGGCGTGCATTGGCGTCGCATCCTAGAAGTAGGGGAGTGTTGCTGGCTGTCGCACTGGCAGTCAACTGCGCAACCTCATCCGGAGGCGCCTCTTTGTTGTGCGCCATGTACACCGATGCTATAAACATGGCTTTCTCGTCCAGCACTTCGATTTTAACGGTTGTCAAATCACCTGTGCAGAATTGAGGACAAAGGAAAGAATTTACATTGTTTTTGACTAAAATACATGTTCTTGGCTTGTCACATACCTTAGCGTATAGTATCTTGTAGTTTTTGTTTCTGAGCCCCAGAATGTCAGTGCCTCTGACCCAAGGCTCTTGGACGATGCATATGTCAACGTCCTCCTCGCTTAGGAAGACGGCAAGATTATCCGAGGCATTCTTGGAATGCTTTAGGTTAATCTCCACGATCTTCAGCATCGGTAGTTGGTTTCTTTGGGGTGCTTGTTGCTTCGTCCTGAAGCGTAAGGTCATCCATCAGCTTGTTTGCAACCTGCAACTCATCTGATTCTTCTTCTGATGACCGGGAAATTTTTAGTTTGGCGTACCTCACGCCAAACCGCATTTTGTGGTCAGTTTTCTCCAACTCCTTAACAGAATCTTCGTTTATGGAGAGGAGCAGAGACATGCTGCTCTTTTGTTGACCTTCATCTTTGATGATAATCCAGTCATTCATAGGCATGGTAGGGTTCTGCCGCTGCAGAAGCTGTAGCACCTTGCAGTGCTCCACCTTCATAACAGGCAACCAAATGCGAGCTCTCGGCCGCCTTGGGATGTCCCGAGCTGGGATAAGCTTAAGCCTTAAGCCCTCCCAAGCATTGCTTATTTTAGCAATGCAATTGCCCAGAAACTCCAAGGACGGGCGATCGTCGCACTTGATCACCCTGCAGCCGCGGAGAACCACAGAAGAGTCAAATCCTGGTGGAGATGAACACAGATCAGAGAGAAGGTGTTCCATCACCAGCTCTGTTAACCTGGGTTCAATCTCCCCCTATTTCTCCAACAGCTTCTTACCGCCGTTGGTGACTTCATCAACAAGTGAAACCGTCAGCTCATCCCGAGCAACGTCGCTACAAAGCTTCTTGGCGCATAGCATAGCATAGTATTTGCCACTTTTTTTTTTGAAAAATTCTAAAAATTTATATCTTTTTTCTAATAAGAATTTGTTAAAAATAATATAATTAATTATTTTTTATTTATGAATACAATAAAGAATTAATGTTACATTTACTATATCAAAAAAGTTTTTCTGTTTTTTTTTGTTTTTTAAATGAAGAATTTATATAAAAATGTATTATCGCAGTATAGTATAGTATTTGCTATATTTCTTTTTTTTTAAATTCTAAAAAACAGTAATATCTGCTGTGTTTTGTTTTTGCTTTTTTTTTTTAAATTAAGAATTTTATGAAAAATGTATCATTGCAATACAGCATATATCATATTCAATGCAATACACTAATACAGTACGCACAGTATTCAATACTGCAGCATTCAATATGATAAATTTATAAAAGTTTAGCAACGCGATAAAACTGAATAATTCACTTTTGAGAATCAATTAATAAGATTTTTTTTAAAAAAAGAGATGTCTACAAGATTTCTTAAATTTAAACAATCAGGTGTGTCATGGAAATCTTTTTTGCCTTAATTTCAACGCAATTCCAATTCACTGTGTCACAGAAATCTCCAACCCGTTTATGTTAAATTCTCCCTTATGTAAAGTTATTCAATTTAAAAAAGTACCCACAATTGTAGTTAATTGTTTTCCACTGTAATCTGCATTTAAAGAATTCAACATTTCAGTTGTGCTTAGGAAAAATTTACAAAATTTGAAAAATTTTACAAAACCGTCTTTGATATCTCAACAAAAAGAAACAAGCAGCAAAACATCATGCAATGCTGGATATGCCATACTGCTCGCATATTATTTTGGCCTTTTTCGAAGATTCGAATTTGTTTGCAATTCAATTTGTTGATATGATAAAATAAAGTACGAATGTTATTAATAAATGTGTGATTTTTCAATTTGTTTTAAAAATGTGTAGAATGTAATTAGTTTAACTAAAAGTTTTAATAAAAGCATTGGTGAAAGGTGTCATGTATGCATTTTGTGTTCGTGCTTGTGAGTGCAAGAAAACAAAAAGAAGAAGAAAACTACACAAGAGAAGTAAACAGAAAAATTGTAAGTACAATTATTTGATTAAATATACGTAAGTAAAATTGCATTTACAATTGCAACGACGCAAATAACAAATAATTCTTACGTGACGTGTGAATGTGACAGAGGGTTTGATGAACATCTAAGGCGCCTACGCCGCAGTCTTTTCCATTGATAACAGGCGTTTTCTTTCTATCTCAAAGGCAAAAAACCTTGCAATTGGCATTGATATTTGTATAACTTATGGTTTTTGGAATTATTTTGTGTTTGTTATAAATGACATGCTTGCCAATCACACCAAACGCAAACAAAAAGCGACCAGCCGATAATTTATTTTGTCGAGTTCGAAAAAAAACCAGTTAGCGATATCCATGACATGGCTGAATACATTTTTTTTACTAAGTGAGCAAATTCACTTACATGACATATAACTACTACACTTTTCTCGCATCGACTGTTATTGATGCGGAGTTTTTTGCTCTCCCTTGTGGCTGTCTTTTCGTCGTTGACGTTTTTAATTCAGGGTCAAGCTGCTAATTTCTAGTATAACGCTTCTGTCGATGATAATGTTGCTGTTGACGATGATGATGCCGCTGTTGATGATGATAATACTGTTGCTGACAATGATGATAATGTTCTTTATTCTCTGCTCTCTGTTGCCGGTGTCACCGCTGCACAGTGGGACGCCGCTTTATCAATAACTTATAAGAAAAGAAATAATTTTTTTTTTTTTAATTTTCTAGTAACAACATATTTTTAATAGTAAAAAATTTGTTTTTCAAAAAATTTTTAAATTTTTTTTTCGAAAAATATAAGAATTCATTAAAAGAAAATATATTCCGAGTCAGAACTGTCGGATATTGGGCTAACAGCTATCTCATTCACATCAGAAAGAAGTTGTTTGACCTCGTCATCTACTTTGATGTACTTCGTAGAGCACTTTTATGCACTTTTAGATTCTGATGTTATAAAAGGGTCCGACGAAACTAATAAAACATGCATCCAGTTCTCCATAGTATTTAGTCTCGAATTTTTACGAGTGTGATTCTGCCGATAATTGCGGAAGTCTTTGGTACGTGCTTCAAGCACCTCTTACGACATCATTCCGATTGGTAGCGAAACATTGCATTAATAACTGCCACATGTATTAAAACTTTGTGAATGGATGGGGGCATATAAAACCACAGATATGCTGCTACAAATATTTCTGCAGTTTACCACGCATATATGCGGAAAGCTGCCATTTGTACTGCGTACCCACAGCCATTGTGCCTAAAATTACGCAAAGTCTTTTACTTATTTCCAATTGTACGCTAGTTATTATTGAAGCTAATGTCGGTTCCTGGAAAAACATTCTGGCAGTATTTCCGTTGTTTGTGTTTTCTGCATCCACCATTGGTGGATTTATTTTTTTATTTTTGTTTTTCGTGCTTCAATATTTTATTTATCCTTTCCGTGAACCTGCCACTTTTTTATTAGCCATCTGTATACGATATGGATAATGCACTGGAATCACCGTATCAATACAAGCAGTGTCGATAGTTCAAACTCATATAAATGTTCCTGTGGTTGTCTCAACCGAATCAAGTTCAGATCGTTCATAATTTTCGGAGTCACACCACACTTTTCCACCGATCATTGTCAAATGGATTTAATGGCAAATTTGTAGTAAATTGAAGGTTGATGGCAGGTATTGTTCATCATTTTTTACATCAACTCGAACTAAGTCTGCTGATTTCTTTTCAAAAATTATTTTAATCGGTCTGCAAAAGCGAGTTGAGGAATGCCGGTTATTTTGCCATAGTATTTTAGATCCTTTCTGTATTTGTCAAGGCAATATACTTACCGCAAATAAATGTTCATCAAATGTTCCAGTTTCGAGAATACTAAAACGTTGACGGTATGTAGAGTGTCCACTGCTACCATCACAAACCCATTTATATATTGCTTTTATACAATCATTGTTATTACAGGCTTAATTGGACGTCGATTAAATATTGGTTTAGGGAAAATCAGATTACCTTGTAACCACTCATTGTTTCGTTTTTCAAACGATGGCACGATCCTATTACTACCTTTCCACTTTACAGGCAAAATTTCTTAGTTGTTTTTGAATTTGTTGCCTCGATAATTTTCGAAAACACATGATTTTAATTGCCAAAAATATCTTCGTATGTACTTTTTCGCTGTGCCAAACTGCAAAAACGGTGCGTTTTGAGACTGACATGGTAACTTGAAAATCGCAAAAAATCGAAAAGAAGCAAAAACCTGCAGCTAATTCTTAAACTGAACATAGACATTGGACCATACTAATAAACAACATAAACACTAGCCTGAATCCAGTCGAATCCACCAAACTTTTATTCCACGGAAAATTGGGTTACACCAGCGAAAACACTATATATATAAACACAGGTCACAAACATTATTTTTTTTTATTGAATAATTCAGTACTTTCGAAAGAAACTATTAATTCAATTCAAAAATGAAGGTTAGGTTAGGTTTGCTTGGCTGATCAAGAGATCTCACATAGACCAATAATGGTCCTTTGTGTTGCCAAGAAGAAGTATGGAGACTCTTTAAATACTGTTTTTTATGCTTTGCGAGCTTTAATAAATTGCAACTTTTCTGAACCGCGATACTTTCCAAGGAGAGGAAAAATACAGATCCGAGATAGCTAAAACGTGATCTGTTGAGAGCTGGACATTGGCAAAGTAGGAGTTCTAGAGTTCCCCTAGCATTTACCTCGTGGCATGTTGTACATGCATCACTCTGTATCAAGCCCAATTTGGCTGCGTGGGAAGGTGTTAAACAGTGTCCCGTGAGTATTCCGACTAATAACTTGCAATCCTCTCTTGGGAGAGCTAAGATGTAGTTGGTAGTCTTTTTATTAACAGGGCAAAGCATGATTTTTGCGGTTCTGCAAGAGAGTGTGCCATTCCACATTCTCTTCGCCTCCTGAATCGTTGCTGCGTCGATTTCTGTTTTTAACGTGGACAGAGAGGGACGTAAGTATGACGCACTTACCTCAGCTTGGCTAGCGCCAGCTTTAGCGAGTGCGTCTGCTTCTTCGTTCCCTTCAATTCCTTTATGTCCCGGTACTCAAAAGATGGTGACTCGTCTGTCAAAATAGAGTTCGTCAATTTTGGTCTACATTGTTGAACACAGTTCGATTTCGTCATCACCGCCGCTATTGCCTTTATGGCTGCTTGGCTGTCGATGAATATGTTTATTTGGGAGTTGAGAGGAGTTAGCTCGGCTGCTAATTCTGCAGCTTTTATAGCCGCATAAATCTCGGCCTGAAACACGCAGTCTGGAAGCTTATATGATCGTTTAAGGTCAAGCTCTGAACAGCTCCCACCGCCAAATTGGAGTCCCCTTTGCCTTTGCCACCCACTATGTTCTATTACTACACTAGGCCTTCCATTGAAGTTGGCCTGGGGAATAACATAGTTCGAGCTAGTGTTTAAACCTTCATGTTGACTTCTTTGCAGTGTTCTTCGTTGCCAAGCCTATAGGTTGAAGGTCAAGTATTCTATCAAGTGCTGTTGTAGGGGTGGTGCGCATTGCACCAGTTATACAAAGCCCTGCGATTCTCTGTACCTTCTCCAACTTTTTGACGTATGTCTTCTTGTTGACACTTGTCCACCATACCAAGATACCATA
The DNA here is from genome assembly GCA_037043315.1 of Amiota communis. NCBI lineage: Eukaryota > Metazoa > Arthropoda > Insecta > Diptera > Drosophilidae > Amiota > Amiota communis. Next base: position 34,504 of record JBAMAV010001411.1, on the reverse strand, counting down.
GAGTAGTATAGGTCTAACCACTGCCGTGTACAATATGTTAGACGGGAAGATAAACCCCATGTCTTTCCGAGCATTTTCCTGCAAGCATAAAAGGCATTGAGAGCTTTCCTCACCCTTTCTTCCACATTTAACTTCCACGTCAGTTTGTTATCCAATATGACAGTACAATGTTTCCTAATTTAGGAGGGAGCCAGTGCGGAATCTTGTATTTTGTTGTGAAAAGTACTAAGTCCGTCTTGTCTGGATTCACATCCAGTCCCACATTGCTTGCCCAGTCTTTAATTTCTTTAAGTGCCCCCTCGAGTACTTGACTCATTGAGCTAAGGCACTTGCCTGAGATGATTACGGCCAGGTCATCTGCATAGGCAGTTAACCTTGCACCTCCACCTCGCATTTTATTAAGAATTTTATTCATTACAAGTGTCCAAAGCAGCGGAGAGATTACGCCCCCTTGAGGCGTACCTCTGTTTGCCTTCCTTGCCAGACTCGTCGCACCCCATTCAGCCACCACTGTCCGGCAGTTCAGTAGACTGCCGAACCAGTGCCGTATGGATGGATGTGCGTCAATTGATTCAAGACTCTAACAGCGCTTCTGTCGAAACGTTGTTAAAGGCTCCTGATATGTCAAGGAAGACACCTATGGCATACTCTTCGTACTGTATGGCCCTTTCTATCTGCATCACGACCTTATGAAGCACAGTCTCAGTGGACTTGCCTTTCGTATAGGCGTGTGTGTCTCTCGATATTAGATTAAAAAGATGAAAAAAAATATAATGTTTGTCTAAAATTACTTTGCACTGGAAGAAGGTGGGAAATTGCATTTGCTAAAACATATGCTAACTTTGAAAGCTCACAGCTAGGCGAATATTGAGATTAAAAGAAAATAAAAATATGAAAGAAAATATACAGATTGTAACGTTTTTCGGATTCAGTATCTCATGAACCGTGATCTGTTGAGAGCTGGACATTGGCAAAGTAGGAGTTCTAGAGTTCCCCTAGCATTTACCTCGTGGCATGTTGTACATGCATCACTCTGTATCAAGCCCAATTTGGCTGCGTGGGAAGGTGTTAAACAGTGTCCCGTGAGTATTCCGACTAATAACTTGCAATCCTCTCTTGGGAGAGCTAAGATGTAGTTGGTAGTCTTTTTATTAACAGGGCAAAGCATGATTTTTGCGGTTCTGCAAGAGAGTGTGCCATTCCACATTCTCTTCGCCTCCTGAATCGTTGCTGCGTCGATTTCTGTTTTTAACGTGGACAGAGAGGGACGTAAGTATGACGCACTTACCTCAGCTTGGCTAGCGCCAGCTTTAGCGAGTGCGTCTGCTTCTTCGTTCCCTTCAATTCCTTTATGTCCCGGTACTCAAAAGATGGTGACTCGTCTGTCAAAATAGAGTTCGTCAATTTTGGTTCTACATTGTTGAACACAGTTCGATTTCGTCATCACCGCCGCTATTGCCTTTATGGCTGCTTGGCTGTCGATGAATATGTTTATTTGGGAGTTGAGAGGAGTTAGCTCGGCTGCTAATTCTGCAGCTTTTATAGCCGCATAAATCTCGGCCTGAAACACGCAGTCTGGAAGCTTATATGATCGTTTAAGGTCAAGCTCTGAACAGCTCCCACCGCCAAATTGGAGTCCCCTTTGCCTTTGCCACCCACTATGTTCTATTACTACACTAGGCCTCCGGGGCCTGGGGAATAACATAGTTCGAGCTAGTGTTTAAACCTTCATGTTGACTTCTTTGCAGTGTTCTTCGTTGCCAAGCCTATAGGTTGAAGGTCAAGTATTCTATCAAGTGCTGTTGTAGGGGTGGTGCGCATTGCACCAGTTATACAAAGCCCTGCGATTCTCTGTACCTTCTCCAACTTTTTGACGTATGTCTTCTTGTTGACACTTGTCCACCATACCAAGATACCATAGAGTAATATAGGTCTAACCACTGCCGTGTACATCCAATATGTTAGACGGGAAGATAAACCCCATGTCTTTCCGAGCATTTTCCTGCAAGCATAAAAGGCATTGAGAGCTTTCCTCACCCTTTCTTCCACATTTAACTTCCACGTCAGTTTGTTATCCAATATGACAGTACAATGTTTCCTAATTTAGGAGGGAGCCAGTGCGGAATCTTGTATTTTGTTGTGAAAAGTACTAAGTCCGTCTTGTCTGGATTCACATCCAGTCCCACATTGCTTGCCCAGTCTTTAATTTCTTTAAGTGCCCCCTCGAGTACTTGACTCATTGAGCTAAGGCACTTGCCTGAGATGATTACGGCCAGGTCATCTGCATAGGCAGTTAACCTTGCACCTCCACCTCGCATTTTATTAAGAATTTTATTCATTACAAGTGTCCAAAGCAGCGGAGAGATTACGCCCCCTTGAGGCGTACCTCTGTTTGCCTTCCTTGCCAGACTCGTCGCACCCCATTCAGCCACCACTGTCCGGCAGTTCAGTAGACTGCCGAACCAGTGCCGTATGGATGGATGTGCGTCAATTGATTCAAGACCCTCTAACAGCGCTTCTGTCGAAACGTTGTTAAAGGCTCCTGATATGTCAAGGAAGACACCTATGGCATACTCTTCGTACTGTATGGCCCTTTCTATCTGCATCACGACCTTATGAAGCGCAGTCTCAGTGGACTTGCCTTTCGTATAGGCGTGTGTGTCTCTCGATATTAGATTAAAAAGATGAAAAAAAATATAATGTTTGTCTAAAATTACTTTGCACTGGAAGAAGGGTGGGAAATTGCATTTGCTAAAACATATGCTAACTTTGAAAGCTCACAGCTAGGCGAATATTGAGATTAAAAGAAAATAAAAATATGAAAGAAAATATACAGATTGTAACGTTTTTCGGATTCAGTATCTCATGAACCGCACTAGGTAGACACTTGAAATTTTCACAGAATGTGTATTGCCATATATATATAAATACATTTTAATAATTTGCCGAAAACCCACCGGAAAAATCTCAAAAAAGAGATTACAATTCCACAACGTCAACATGCAGTTTGTGTGTTTAAAAATGTTTATAACAACAACATGCATGCAAACATCGATCAGCTACGCCGACTTTCTTTTCGTCTTCTTCTGTGTTTTATTAGTCGAATGTATGTTTGTGCATCAGGGAAGCGAGTCAATGCGAGCGGGTTTCCCGATGTTTCTCTTTGTCTTCTTTCGTTGTTATTTCATTTCGTTTAGCGTTTGTAGAATGAGAGTGGGCGACGTGAGCGACGTGATCACATTAAATATACAGTTGTAAAATGCACAAAAAATTCCATGTACCATATTCACTCATACCAACATTCAACTTCATTCAAAATCTGGGTAGATAAGAACACATGAATGTGAATGACATTCATACATCAGAAATGAAACAAAACACACATTCACATCCACTAAAAATGAATGAATGACTACTCAAACACATTTTACAGTGAATGATTAAAAAGCCGTTTTGAACGCATTCACGCTCAAGTCTTATACAGACGGACATACTGAAAGACAGACATAGCTAAATTAACTTGACAGAATATTTTGTATGCAAATGTTATATTGTTGTATTTGTTTTGAGATGATCTCTGTCTCTCTCTTTCTGTCTGTTTTTAGAAGTTTCACTTCTATCACGTGTACGATGGCACACATGCAATTTTTTTCAGGATGATTAAGTTTTGTCTCTTTTTTTTAGTTTCTTCGCTGTTATTTTGTTTTTCCTTCTTACTTCTTTTTAGCTAACTAAGTTGTAGGGATTCATAAATTTATAGTTTTTTGTACTCTTCACGGGAGTGAATAGTAACTATTATAAGTTTATCCTGACCACATTAAGTATATATATTTGTGATCAACTCGAAACAGGTATTTGTAATTCACTACAACATCAAACAGCTCTTTTTGGTTCACAAAACAGTTCAAAAAGTAGTTCTTTTCCCATTTACCAATACTGTATTTTGATAATGTCACAGGTTGGCTTTGCGGACAAGTCCCGTTTTGTTCGCTTATAAAATTAATATAGTTGTAATAGTGTTATAATTTATGGAAAAAGCATTTACTGCTACTACAATATTGCAGCTTTTCATTCTTTACACAGCAAAGTTTAGAAGTAAACCGGATCAAAATTCGTTGCGTGGTTTAAAAGTAATCTGTATTCTAACTTCTTGAAATTTCGACTTTGCTTTATACTATGTAGGTTAGGTTAGGTTTGCTTGGCTGATCAAGAGATCTCACATAGACCAATAATGGTCCTTTGTGTTGCCAAGAAGAAGTATGGAGACTCTTTAAATGCTGTTTTTTATGCACTTTTTTGCGAGCTTTAACAAACTGCTACTTTTCTGATCCGCGATACTTTCCAAGGAGAGGAAAGACACAGATCCGAGACAGCTAAAGCGTGATCTGTTGAGAGCTGGACATTGGCAAAGTAGGTGTTCTAGAGTACCCCTAGCATTTACCTCGTGGCATGATGTACATGCATCACTCTGTATCAAGCCCAATTTGGCTGCGTGGGAAGGTGTTAAACAGTGTCCCGTGAGTATTCCGACTAATAACTTGCAATCCTCTCTTGGGAGAGCTAAGATGTAGTTGGTAGTCTTATTATTAACAGAGCGAAGCATGATTTTTGCGGTTCTGCAAGAGAGTGTGCCATTCCACATTCTCTTCGCCTCCTGAATCGTTGCTTCGTCTATTTCTGTTTTTAACGTGGACAGAGAGGGACGTAAGTATGACGCACTTACCTCAGCTTGGCTAGCGCCAGCTTTAGCGGGTGCGTCTGCTTCTTCGTTCCCTTCAATTCCTTTATGTCCCGGTACCCAAAAGATGGTGACTCGTCTGTCCAAACAGAGTTCGTCGATTTTGGTTCTACATTGTTGAACACAGTACGATTTCGTCATCACCGCCGCTATTGCCTTTATGGCTGCTTGGCTGTCGATGAATATGTTTATTTGGGAGTTTAGAGGAGTCAGCTCGGCTGCTAATTCTGCAGCTTTTGTAGCCGCATAAATCTCAGCCTGAAACACGCTGCAGTAGTCTGGAAGCTTATATGACCGTTTAAGGTCAAGCTCTGAGCAGAATACTGCAGCCCCCACTCCCTCTGTCATTTTAGATCCGTCTGTAAACAGGTTGCAAGTATGACCGCCAAACTGGAGTCCCCTTTGCCACCCATTATGTTCTATTACTACACTAGGCCCTCCATTGAAGTTGGCCTGGGGAATAACATAGTCAGAGCTATTGTTTAAACCTTCATGTATCTTACTGTGACCATAAGGCCTCCTGTATCAACTGTCCTGTTACCTTTAGTCTTAGCGCAGACTTCTTTGCAGTGTTCTTCGCTGCCAAGCCTATAGGTTGAAGGTCGAGTATTCTATCAAGTGCTGCTGTAGGGGTGGTGCGCATTGCACCAGTTATACAAAGCCCTGCGATTCTCTGTACCTTCTCCAACTTTTTGACGTATGTCTTTTTGTTGACACTTGTCCACCATACCAAGATACCATAGAGTAATATAGGTCTAACCACTGCCGTGTACATCCAATATGTTAGACGGGAAGATAAACCCCATGTCTTTCCGAGCATTTTCCTGCAAGCGTAAAAGGCATTGAGAGCTTTCCTCACCCTTTCTTCCACATTTAACTTCCACGTCAGTTTGTTATCCAATATGACTCCAAGATATTTTGTAGACATCTTTGGTGCCAGTACAATGTTTCCTAATTTAGGAGGGAGCCAGTGCGGAATCTTGTATTTTGTTGTAAAAAGTACTAAGTCCGTCTTGTCTGGATTCAACATCCAGTCCCACATTGCTTGCCCAGTCTTTAATTTCTTTAAGTGCCCCCTCGAGTACTTGACTCATTGAGCTAAGGCACTTGCCTGAGATGATTACGGCCAGGTCATCTGCATAGGCAGTTAACCTTGCACCTCCACCTCGCATTTTATTGAGAATTTTATTCATTACAAGTGTCCAAAGCAGCGGAGAGATTACGCCCCCTTGAGGCGTACCTCTGTTTGCCTTCCTTGCCAGACTCGTCGCACCCCATTCAGCCACCACTGTCCGGCAGTTCAGTAGACTGCCGATCCAGTGCCGTATGGATGGATGTGCGTCAATTGATTCAAGACCCTCTAACATTGCTTCTGTCGAAACGTTGTTAAAGGCTCCTGATATGTCAAGGAAGACACCTATGGCATACTCTCCGTACTGTATGGCCCTTTCTATATATATATATATATATATACTATGTAAAGAAGTTTGCCATTTAATTTGGGTTTGTATGGCAGGTACCACTCCTGGTAACCCTAGGATCATGAAATTTACATGATTGATGGCGATAGATTACAAACTTATCGTGTCCAAATTTCAGTTCCATATGTTAAAAAACAAAAAAACTTTTTTTGATAAGAACATTAATTTAAAGGGGGTTTTGTATGGGAGGTACCCCCCTAGTGGTCCGATTCAGCTGATTCCGACAAATGTGCTGCGTATGGTAAAAAGACACCTATGTGCAAAATTTCAGTTCTCTATCTCAAACTAAGGGACTAGTTTGCATACATACAGACAGACAGACGGACAGACGGACATGGCTAAATCAATTCATGTCATCGAGGTGATCACAAATATATATACTTTATGTGGTCTGCGATGTCTCCTTCTGTGTGTTACAAACTTCATGACAAACTTATAATATTATTCACTCCCGTGAAGAGTATAAAAATTTCGCTTTTGTATTGATAGCATGAAATTTTTTTAATTAACTTTTTAACAAATTTTTGTTTTTACTATGTCTTTGTATCCAAATTTTACAGCTTTTTTGTCATTACACAATACGAACTGAATTCACGCGTGAATGAGCTACATATAACTGTCCATGGGAAAAACACTGAATGCTCAGGTCTAATCCCACAAAGTTAAATGTTTGACCTTGTAATTTGATAATTGTCATTGAAAATGATAATTTTATAGGAAACTGCAATTTTCTAAATTGGAAAGGTAGATCCGTTAGTATTAATGGAATCCGGGGAATTAAAACGACTTCTCCAGTTCCACATCCGCTCAGTATTGTACACTCAATTATGTAGTTTTTTTTAATGATTTTATCTGTAAACGTGTACCATTGCACGATTTTGGTGGATTAAGGTTCAGTAATAAAAAAGAGACACCGTACTTTTAAAACTAATTTATGTGGGCGCAAACCAGAAGGCTGTAGAGAATTAAGAAATTCTGTTGGGAAATGAACAGCCACTTTCAGATCAATACCAAAACGATATTTTTTAAATTGCACTCGTGCAAAGCAGGGCGGTTTGCTAGTTTAAAGAATAATTGTACAATAAAATTGCCACTCAAACTGATGTGATGCTAAGAAAGGAAGGTTGGATGCAACCTGGAGGAGCATGAAGAGTATAACGTATGTGGCATAGCCAATAATCACCTTCTTTCTGGTTTAAATTTTCATTGTTATTTTTTTTTTTTTTGTTTTTAAAAACACTTTGTAACTACAACAAATACAACAAATTTTATTTGGGGCCAAAAAGAATAAAATTTCAATAAATGCAGCAAAATTAGAAACAAGCTTCTATCGTGCATTTGCTGTTACAACCAGCAATACCAGAACAAGCAAGAGCGTTTTGTTTCATATTCTTTTCCTCATATTCACGTATAAAAAACTTAAAACTATCATTCTCTTTTCACACACGAGCTCGAGCGAGAAATTTTTTTTTATTTTCCCATACACGAACGTGTGCAATTTCGATCTCGTTCATGAGTGAAGTGCTCTTTAATGAAGCGTTCATATTCGAACGACTAGCATATATGCATGTGTAGTCAGAAGAATCAACCAACGGTTGAGTAAAACAAATAGAATAGACAAAAGGAAGCTCTTTTTCTTATTTTCAATTTTTGCATACCCAACAACAAATTATGTGTAATTTTGTTATAACATATCCCGAGATGACACAATCTGAAATGTACATGAGCAGAGCGCATGAGAAGACGTTCTTTTGTTTTGTTTTTTTGTTAAGCGAAACAAGGAGGTAAAAATCTTCCAAAGATACCTATGACCCGTGCCACAAGTTATGTCGGATTCATTAGCCTACCGACTAAAAACCTCCTATCGCCTCAAGCCCATTTCATGCACCACCGAAGCATTCCTTCGTAGAGAGGGATATTAAGCTTAAAATTAAGCAAGCGCCATTGTTCGCTCGTACATTCGAGCACCCCTCAATTCAGCAATTGCAAAAGAGAAGTATGGCCAGTCATCCACCGATGTTTCCATGCGCCTTACAATCTCATGTGAGCTACAAGGAGATCCAAGGTGCGCATACACTTTTAGTCGCTCCGCTTCGAAACGGGGGCACTCATGAAGAAGATGCTCCGGATCCTGCACGACATCTCTGCACAAACCACAGAACGGATCCGCATCGAGCCCAAACCTGTGGAGATACTGCCTGAAACAGCCATGGCCAGTTGCAAATTGAGTAAATTCGAATTCCACATCACAAGAACTACACTTAAGCCAATTCGTTATATCTGGGATAAGCCGGTGTATCCTCTGCGACTCTGCTGGACTTAATCTCCTCCATGTCTGCTACCTGAGAGAATGCACGTGCGATGTACTTGTCCCTGGCAGCCAGGGCTTCCAGATCGATTGGCAGTCTGCCTGCAAGTACACCCGCTGCAGCGTCTGCCACTGTGCGATACGCCCTACAGATCCTGAGCTTAGCAACCCTGTGAACACTCCTTATACCACGAAGGTATGACTTGGTTGCAAGTGCCCTGGCCCAGACTGGAGCCGCATAAAGCAGTATGGACTTACTCACCGAACCTAGCAGAACCCGAGATTGTTGTCTGGGGCCCCCTAGGTTTGGGAGAATCCTGCTGCTTTTTTGGCTGACTCGTTTAAGTGCCACTTGAAACATAGTCGATGGTCCAAGAGTACACCCAGGTATTTGATGCAACGCCTCGACTCAATAGAATTGCTCCCAATTCTCACCGAAAGTGTTTCCACCTTTTTTCAGGAGCTCATAAGAACAAACTCGGTCTTATACTCCGCCAGATCAAGGTGATTCTGTGTTAGCCACCTCGACGCTGTTACTGTCTTCCTTATTCTGGATGTGACCTCACTGAGAGTCTTTGCTACCACGACAATAGCAATGTCATCCGCATATCCGACGATCTCCACCCCATCGGGTTTACAAATCCGCAGAATGCCATCATACATGACATTCCACAGAATTGGACCTAGTACCGAACCTTGTGGGACACCTTCAGTAATGTCAAATATCCTAGTGTCTTCTTCCGTGTCACAGACCAGGATTCTCTCTCTGAAATAGGATACTACTATCGGATTAGGTAACACCGTATGTCCAAAATGCTTAGCGCCTTTATGACGCAGCTCCAATCTGCAGAGTTACAGCCATTTTTTACTTCCAGTGTGACAACTGCGCAATACTTCTTGTCACCGCCAAGCCATCTAGTGCCATTTCAGGCCTCCCTTGCAATATCGCAGACCTTTTGGATTGCTCCTACGGTATCCCTTCTCGGCCTGAAGCCAAATTGCATTTCAGCCAGACCATTTGGTGACTCCTGTACTGCTGCAATCTGGCGCAAATAATCCGTTCAAAGATTTTTCCAGTGGTACTCAGGAGAAACAGGGGCCTATACGAAGATGGTAGCTCTGGGGGCAGGTTTCCTTTCCGAATGAGAACCAGCCGTTGCTTCTTCCAGCATTTGGGGAAGAGTCCTTCTCTCATGCACCTTGAGAAAACCTCGCAGAAGACGTGAGGTTGCGCTGCAATGGCTCTCTTAAGGATGAAATTAGGGATACCATTCAGCCCAGGCGATTTGTTTACCTTCACCATACTCAAAGCCGCTTCTAGCTCAAGAGTGGTGATAGTGGGCACATTATCATCTGTCGAAGTATCTTCAACAATCCTCTTGGTAGGAAGAGGGCGGCTACTATTTTCTCCATTTGCAAGGCGGAGGAAGTTACTGACGCCTTGAGGCCATTGAACTTTCGCGTTACAATTTTGTAAGCGCTGCCCCAAGGATTCGGATCCACTTCACCTGGTTTCAGCTTCCTAGGCTACGGTGCTTTTATTTTTGCTGACCTTTATTTTCCTTATTTCTTCCATTCTTCTCTGTTTGTTTGCCAGCGCATCGTGTGCAGGGGAGCGGGCCGTAATAGTCAGGAAAGGGTATACCCTTGGGACACAGTCCCTACTCCAGTTCCCTGAGGTCTGACCTACGCTTTACCAGTCCCGGAATACGCGGACGGACTGGAGCTCGCCCGGGGCAACGCAACTTACTGAACTGCGTCCAATGTAGACTCCCTGACCAGGGTCAAAAGTGGCTGGTTTCTGACCCACGTCACGCCTGCCGCCTCGGCAGAGCAGGCTCTTATTAACCCTTCACCATCATTAGCGGAAATTACTGCTGACCTATCAGGTTCAGACGCAGATAATAAGCTGCCCAATATGGGAACAGACGCACTTGGATTTGGGAAAGTTTATTACGAAGGGCGGCTTCCACCTGCCCCGTCACGAGAACTTCACAAGGGTGTGCAGATTTTTTACCCAACCCCTTCCATTCTCACCGCTCATTGGTCGGGGACTGCTTATTCATTATTCGCAGCTAACTTACATATCTGCAGCCGTCCACTATTCGCCACCTGTGACCTCCACTCCAGCTTGAGCAACGCCGAATGCATGAGAGCATGTGAACGCACATAAATGAATTGTTATCAGCAATGAGCTGAGGGCAAAATGCAAAATGAGCTCGCGAGCAAGAGCAAGAACACATTTTCAAAACGTTCATATAAGAACGCAAACAAAAACGAGAAATCTTCATTTAGAAATTTTTCATAAATAGGCGCTCATGAGTGTTTGCACGTGAAGATTTTTGTACTCTGATTTAAACCTTAATGTCATGAAATTATCTATCCAATAAATCCAGTTTAATTGATATTAAAAATATTTTTCTTTGTTTTATTTTAATTTTAAGTTGTGTAACTTTAAAAAAAACACCATTTACAACAAACATTAAAACCAAAAGTTAAGCAAACAATCAAAAGAAAAGAGAGAACGCATAAACAGTAAACACTTTTGATAACGTGCCCCGTTTCTTATAAAAAAAGTTATAGACTACAGGTGTAGCGCAGAGGTGAAAGCATGCATGACAACAAGAGCTGGGACCTGTTTACACAAAAAACGACATTCAGGCTTCTAAACTATTACTCACAACACATCCCCAACATATTGGTATCCCTAAAGGGTCACCCTTATCAGTTATCCTCTTCCTTATTGCCTTCAATAGACTCAATAGAACAATCAGCATCTATAAACAATTTGATTTCTGCGCTTATGCAGATGATTATCGCTCTAAATTGTATGCAGCGCTTCCGCCTGGAACGTCCAAAAGATTCAGTAGCAAAACAGAGCTGACGGGCCTTTCAGTTTGCTACTTATTGTATTAATTTTTCCTTTCAATCACTTAGCCTAATAATCCATTTTGTACAATGCTCATAGGTAAACAGTAGATAATCTAAAGAAGCTAATGACAACTCAAAGTACAAAGTAAATAATAAAATAGCTCCATTTCATAGAGCAGTCAATTCCAAACTATGATACAACTTAAGTTTAAGAGACTTCAATAACAATTAAAAATAATAAGAGATAAAGATTAGTAAATATTAAAAGACTTCAAGATTAGTAAATATAAAATATTCATGTGATGTACGGGCGTTATCGGAACTACAGTGTGGTTGGCAATGTTCGTTCGCCAACACTGTAGTACGCATCGATATTTTAACGTCAGCTGTTGGGCATGGGGAAATAAGGAAGAGGAAGAACCAAAACAAAGAAACCAAAGGTGAATGACTTTTGCTTTGTTTTGGATCTTTTGGAAACTTTGGTTTTTGCTGGTGACCGTTGGATGCGATGCGACATCCATTTTGGGAACAACGGACTGAAGGAGGGAACCATCTTGGCGAGTAAACTAAAATTACTTGTGCAAAACCGCTGAGTGAACAACGACGGGTTGAAAATCACTCCACCATACTTGTGTTTGTTTTATTCAACCAAATTTGTATATTTAATAAACATTCTTTAAACAAAATTTCTGATTGTGTTATTGTGATCTGCATACTTGTTAGTGCCCCTGAGCCAACCATCATTGACTCATCTATAGTTACACCATCGACTATTATTATTATTATACTCCTGAAGGCTCCTACAACCAACTTTAGTCATATTTTACTCCAGAGGTAGCGGGCATATCTTGAGTATGCTGCGCTTCAATACACCAGACCATGTCTTCAATGTGACTACTCTAATGAGTACGTCCTGACCAGGGTTCAGTTAAATTACACGTCCAAGGCACCATTTATTTGGCAGGGCTTTCTCATCCGCCAGAAGGACCAGTATTGTCATTGTAAACCTCTGGTAGATGCTTTCAAATCATTTGCATCAGCGATAAGAGGGGAAGAGAGTTCATTATTGCCTCTACTTGCGCCACCACTGTCGATATTTCTTCAAAGTTTAACGCCATCCCGTTAACCTGGTTTGCCAACAGCCTCTTCGCTACCTTAATCGCACTCTCCCATAGTCCCCGAAATGTGGGGACCTTGAAGGTATAAATTTGAACTCTAAACCTAAGGATCCACATTCATCGAAAAGCCTTTTTCTAGCTGAATACTTATGTAGCTTCATTGACATCTCTCTTAGTTCTCGGCATGCTCCCACAAAACTTGTGGCATCGTCGCAAAAGATTTCACTACATATTTCCCTTCGCGCGAAATACATTTTAAGCGCAGCAAGGAAAGTCTCTGTGCTTAAGTTCATCACTAACTCCAAATGGACAGCTTTAGTGACTACACAGATAAACAGACACAGATACACCTTGATTGTGAAAATGTGCTCTGCAGTGAGTGATATTAATCAATATAATTAAAGAAAAATACAAAAGATAAAAAGACAAAAAGTGAACCAAATATTTGAATAGAACACAATCTGTAAAAAATAGATAATAAAATTAATTAAAATATAAAAGAAAAAATAATACAACAACTTTGAAAGAGAAAATAGCAGTAGCCGTTTACGATGCAACGCTCACCAAATAAACAAAACCAAGATGTGGACACACCGTCAGGAAAGAGGTCCCGAGGAGCGCTTTCGCTAATAGTAAGCCTGCATGATGAAGATGCGATCAAATTGGTAGAAATTCAGTTTAAAGTGAAAAGAGCTGATAAACATATTAAACGGTGACCATGAAATCAGTTTGAAGACTCTAGCAAGCTATGTATGCACAATATTAACTTATAGAAAATTTCTAATATCAGAATTCAGACATGCTGTAAAATCACTCGTCCATATTCTCTTTATCCAAAAATCTGTACCTATGTATATACGTAATAAATGAATTAAATAAAAACAAGTCCCCGTTTCACTATTTTCTTTACTTATTACCTGGTGGGTATTGCATTCGCCAGTCAAAGGTAATACAGAGGCGAACTAGCATGTGCGCGTTCATATACTAAGTTATTAGCCCCTTTTCGCATTACCGGTGGATATTGCTTTCGCCAGCCACGCCAATACGTGTTTTATGATTTGTCGTCGGAGTCATCAAAAAAAGTGAGTTATTATTTTTTATTTTACAATTTTACATTATATAAATTAATAAAATGATAATAAACAACATGATCTGTAAAAGACATCTAAAATTAAAAATTTAGTGAAATAACTGGTATCATTTTGCTTTTATTCACGAGTAAAATCAACAGTCTCATTTCCCCCCTTATTTATTATTGAAATCAAAGGTCTCATTTTGCACCTATTCACTGATGACACGACTGGAGAACGGTAATGCAGGCTGATGATATGATTGGTGCCACTGCCAATGCTATCGCCATGTTAAATTCTACAGTTTTTTGCGTGCAAAAGTGATAGAAATTGAACTACTGCTGATTCCAAAGGGGCAAGCTACGAAACAGGTTTGGACCAGTGATTCATACTATAGCTTGATTGGTCGCCGTCCAAGCCCATTGAAATTCATATGCGTTGGGCATTCAAAGTCAACCCCAGCTCTTTGAAACGGTTTGACGGCAAATCTCCATGTTGTTGGCCAGTACGATCGCAGTCGAAAACAACCTCGAAATGTCTGCCGAGCTAGAGATCTACAATTAATAATCAAATATTTTTGACGTACAAATGCACATAAAGCTTGTGCACCAGCATGAGCGTTAATCAGATGCATAAAACACAAAAGAGACCTTACCACAAAATGGTCCCTCGGCAATAATACAGAATGATTGATTCCGAGTGCGATATTCGCTCTAGCCAAACGTCCACCCACCCTTATCATAGCCACCCCTTCAGAGTGATCTATAAACGGAGTTAACTTCTGAACCTTTGCTGATTTTGCTATCTTCTCTGCCCTCGCTGCGTCTTAGCAAAGTCAGTTACAAATTTACAACTGCCGACAACATCCTCATATCCCACAGAGAGTTGTGTCGCTGAACTAAACGTCGATTTACGCTCCTCAGGTACACTTGATTCTGGTCCTTGTAGCCATAACTAATTCGTACCTGGTTTCCCTGGATACATCCTTCGTGATACAATATCCGCAGGGTTCAAAACATCGTATCCATTTCCAAACGTTGATGAATAGTAGATACCTCCTTCATCTTATATTGGCTTTATTTAGCGCTATTTTAGTATCACAAACAGTAGTTGTTTGCTTTGATAATTTTTTTTTTTTCCTTTTTTAACACTCCTAATTGGAGCATAGGGCCTCCACAAGGCTTCTCCATCGCACACGATTCTGCGCCGTTGTTTTAATGCCATCCCATGTGATGTTGACATCAGCTATGAACTTTTGTATCCGAGGCTTATTCTTGTGCTGGTTACAGTAATCGGTTTTTGATTTCACTAGAGTAAGTGATTGGCCTACCGCTAGCGATCTCAAATAATGGGGCTGCCATCTGACGTCGCTTAAGAGCAACGCTTCCGCCTGAAGCGCTGTCTGTTTTGCTGATGTTGAACGGAAGTTGAGCACATATGGTTGAGGACTTCGCTAAAGTGTTGTGGTGCGTAGTACATTATATGACCGCATCCCCTTGCTGTCGCTGCTGTGCACCACTACTCAACTGTACATTCTTGTTCTCCTCCTTAATTTTTATTGCAGCTGCATCGCACAAAAGTTCGTCTATTATTGCGAGCAGATCGGTGGGGGATTAAAGGTGATTTTGGATGCAAATAGGAAGTGTTGTTGGGGTTAGAAGGTTATAGAATGACGGGAAAAATTAGGAAGATGAAATAAAGTGCAGGAGCAGTTCGTCGCCACTGCTACTCGAACCTGTGACCTCCGGGGTAGTAGTCTAGTGCGCTTACCGCTAGGCTACTGAGCTTTTGTTACACATACAAAGAAAAAAATTGTTGAATAAAGAGATCGTAAAAGGGAAAATTTATGTGAAAATGAATAATGATAAAATATTATTAACTGCAAGCACGTTGCTCCGCTTAAATATAAAATTTAATGATTTTATACGAAGCAGAAGATGATATTACCAATGTAATTTCGAATTACTTGAATAGACGCGGTCTTGGTTTTCCACGGAGCATTTGGACAATTGTAAGTTAACGTTTTGAGTAAGCAAAATTTGTTGAGACTATTCCAGTGGATGCAAGAGTTGCCATTGCATTTTATAGTTTGGCCTCGTCAGCGGAATACCGAAAAGTGGGTGGACTGTTTGGTGTGTCAAGTTCATTGGTTTGCATAATTCTCCACGAATTCTGCCGGGAAGTAATAAAAAAATTTAGCACCACAATACCTGTCTCTGGACTTTATAACGCAAGCAAAGATCGAAGAGTGTGTGGAAGGATTTGAAGTTCTCCAGTGTTTCGGAGCAATTGGTATGTAAAAATAATATTTCATAGCAGACAAGAATGTAATATTTTTCATTTAGATGGATGTCATATTGAAGTTAAGCCACCAGCAAGTGAAGTCGTTGACTACTACAAAAATAAAAGGTGGTATTCTGTTCTGTACTCTTTGCACATGTTGATTACCGGTATGTTTTTAATAGCAGCCAAATGCAAACGTCATTCACACAAACAATTTTAGTTACAGATTTCATTATATTAGCGGGGGCAGTCCCGGGCGATGCCACAACATGCAAATATACAATCAGTCGCGGATGAAGACTCTAGTGGATTCTTCAGACTTATTTGAAAAAAATGCGAAATTGCTTTGTGGCACTTAAGTGCCAGTTTTGTTGATTGGAGATTCTGCATTTCGCTTTTCAAGAAGGGTTATGAAACCTTACCCATTTTCAGTAAATGCAACGGAAGAGCAAAAGAAATTTAACTACTCTCTTTCCAAATTACGGCGAGTAGTTGAGAATGCATTTGGACATTTGAAAGAAAGGCTCCACCGACTTGGCAAGAGAATGAAGATACGTTGGAGAAATCGTCGAACATTATACTATATTGCTGTATTTTACATAATTTTTTAAACACTACAAATAATAACATTAATAAAAATTGGAAAACCAACATGGAAGGCAAGCCGCAACCAGACATAGGCTATGTTGTACGCAGCGCAATTTCCCAACATCTCTCCGAAAATGTAGCAAAAAAAACCTTCAATATCAATACTTTTTAACATTTCATTATAAATCATTTATTTCAAAAACTTAAATATAACTAAAAAACTTAATTAACAAATAAAGCGTACTCCGAATACTACACAATTAAAACAAAAAACTAAGAAACTTAATTAAAAACCAGAAAGAAGGCTATCATTGGCTATGCCGAAGATGTAATACTCTTCACGCTCCTCCGGGTTACATCCAACCTTCCTTTCTTAGCATCACATAAGTTTGAGTGGCAATTTTATTGTACAATTATTCTTTAAACTAGCAAACCGCCCTGCTTTGCACGGGTGCAATTTAAAAAATATCGTTTTAGTATTGATAGCATAAAATTTTATAAAGTAATTTTTTAACAAATTTTTGTTTAAAATATGTCTTTGTATACAAATTCTACAGCTTTTTTGTCATTACACAATACGAACTGAATTGACGCGTGAAAGAGCTACTTATAATAGTCCATGGTCAAAAAAACTCAGAATGCTCAGGTCTAATCCCACAACGTCAAATGTTTGACCTTGTGATTTGATAATTGTCATTGAAAATGGTAATTTTATAGGAAACTGCAATTTTCTAAATTGGAAAGGTAGATCCGTTAGTATTAATGGAATCCGGGGAATTAAAACGACTTCTCCAGTTCCACATCCGGTCAGTATTGTACACTCTATTATATAGTTTTTTTTTTAATGATTTGATCTGTAAACGTGTACCATTGCACAATTTTGGTGGTACTTTTAAAACTAATTTATGTGGGCGCAAACCAGAAGGCTGTAGAGAATTAAGAAATTCTGTTGGGAAATGAACAGCCTCTTCCAGATCAATAGCATTGTCTATAGAGTAGTATGTTTCAGTGTGTCAGTCCATTGATCTTTGACTGAATTAAATGATTTACTATAACTATTTGATCATTGGTAGGGACATTTTTTCCTTATATTGCAAGTAAACAAATGTTTTCTTTACCTTATAGTAAGGCTTAAATGATAATAATAATTACTTTAATTTGAAGAAACTTTGCTGTGTAAAGAATGAAAAGCTGCAATATTGTAGTAGCAGTAAATGCTTTTTCCTTAAATTATAACACTACATTAATTTCAAAAGCGAACATAACGGGACTCGCAAAGCCAACCTATGAAATTATAAAAATTCAGTATTGGTAAATGGGAAAAGAACTACTTTTTGAACTGTTTTGTGAACCAAAGAGAGCTGTTTGATGTTGTAGTGAATTACAAATACCTGTTTTGGTGAATGTTGTTGTCTTTAGTGAATGACAAATATGGATAATTAATGATAATAAACATAATAACTTTTATTATTGAATCAATTATTTATATTCATGCAAACTTTTCTAAGGAAATTCTTTAATTAACAGAAGTAATCAGTATTCTAACTTCTTGAAATTTCGACTTTGGTTTATACTATGTAAAGAAGTTTGCCATTTAATTTGGGTTTGTATGGGAGGTACCACTCCTGGTAACCCTAGGATCATGAAATTTATATGGTTAATGAATATAAATCAGAAACTTATAGAGTCCAAATTTCAGTTCGATACATATCAGAGTCGACGATTAGCTCTCATTGCGTACGGTCGTCATTGTAACAGTTTGATTGCACCTGTTTTCAAACCATTATCGCGAGTTATAAATCGATCAACTTTGTTCTTAAATCGATCAAGTTTGTGTTTAATAATATCTAAATGGCAACATAAAGCGACTCCAAGATACTTGCGCAGTCGGCCCTTTAGACAAAATAAAAATGAGTCGTTTGAATAAGAACGATAAAACTAACACCCCTGAGAGCAGCCAGTTTCGTAACTTTTTTCGGCCTCTTCAAACCATCGATGACGATGACAGTTCCACGGTAACTGACAGCGAGGGTGAGCAGCCTGCACCTTTAAAAGAAATACTGCCACCATCTATCACGGTCTTGAAGAAGCCAGCAAAAGCAGTTCATGATATGGTCCGAGCATCCACAGTGACAGAATACTGTGTCAAAACCATATCTATTGGAATCAAAATATTTTATATACTACGGCGGATTTCAACTTGGTCTGTCAGAAGCTTAGCAAACAAGAATGTGAATTCTACACCCACGACTAGAAAAACAAAACCATATAAGGTTGTTCTATCCGGTTTGGATAGATTAACCAATGATTCATTAAAAAACCTCTTGAATAGCCCTGGGATTCAATGTATTGTTGTTAAGACCATTGATAAAACAACACGTTCTGGCTTCAATCTTTTATTATACGTTGTTTACTTTCAAAACGGTTCCATAACACTCCAAGATCTGCGTAAACAACACTCATGCATATATAATACCAAAGTTCGCTGGGAGTTTAAATCCAAGCCGCCTAATCAACTCACTCAATGCTATAATTGTCAACTCTTTGGCCATGGATCTAGCACTTGTAATGTTAAAACATCATGCTCTTTCTGCGCTGGTCCGCACAAATCAGCTCAATGCACTAAAACGGGTACCTCTCGCTGTGCAAACTGTAAAGGTGATCACCCCTCCACTGATCCAGTATGTCCTTGTCGCACATCATATGTGACTATGATCAAAGCAAGGAATCAAAAAGGTCAACGTTCTGGAAGAAAAAACTTTAACATCAATCATAACACCAAAAACGCCAACTATCAGCAGCATAAGCTATTAACTACCAACAATGCGCCAAATAGAGTTTCAACGACAAACACAACGGCAAACCGCACGGCAAACGCAACGGCTGATTCCAATGCTAACAACAACAACTTCATTAGTTACAGAGAAGCACTCGTAAGTAACAGTAGCAACATAAATCACAATAATATAAACAACAACAACCGCAATGCATTAAATCAAAGTTCACCTGATCTGTTTACGTTCGATGAAATAAATTCGCTTTTGAATGAACTTTTGGACAAATTAAGCGGCTGCACAAACAAAAAAGCTCAGTTTCAAGTAATAACACAGTTAGCCGTTAAGTATGTATACACAAAATAATAATTTAAATAATTGTTTTAACATCATGGCATGGAATGCGCGTGCCGTAAAATGTAAGAGAAATGAACTTTTACATTTTCTTAATATAAATCATGTCCATATCTGTCTATTAAGCGAAACGTGGTTAACCAATAAAGATAGATTCCTCCTCCCAGGCTACCTTGTCTATAAGAACGATCGTCGTGGTTATAGGGGGGTGGAGTAACAATAATCATTAAAAATAACATTAAACATAAGCAGATAGCTGAAATAACAACCCATCTTATAGAAAACGTTGGCATATAGCTGGAATTAAATGGAGGGAACACCTTAAAAATTTTCGCTCTCTATTTTCCAGGCTCTCCTGCGAAATGTTTATTGAGCTCAGGCTGCTTCTCAAAAGATGCTAATCACAAAAAAGACATGTTTAAGGCAGACTTACTTAGGATGAGTCGTATTGATGGTAGCTATATCCTAGGTGGGGATCTAAATTGTAGAAATCGTCAGTGGAACTGCATTAAAGCAAACTACTGGGGTAACATACTATACGACCTGTCAGTGCAAGGTAAATTCAGTGTTATTCACTCCAGAGATCCCACATATGTCCCGCCCAATTACAAGTCTAAACCTTCTACACTAGACCTTTTCTTAGCAAGTTCCCCCCATTTTCTCACTGAACCACTAGTTCTGAACGACCTTTCATCCGACCATTTACCCATTGTATGTAAAATTACGTTTACCAAAACTGCTTTCAATAAACAAACTTTACTATACTCAAAAGCAAATTGGAACTTGTTCAGGCCCATCCTCAACCAAAGCTTCCGTTGCACATCATCTTTAAATATTAATACACTATCTACCTGTAATGAAATTGACTCCTTTATTGACTTCTTAACAACTAGCGTGTCTGGAGCAATTGGCCAAGCAGTACCTAAATCAAATGTCATTCGACCATTTAACTCCAAAATTCCTGCTAATATTATTGAGCTTATCAAAATAAGAAACATTGCACGAAGACATTGGATAAGATCTAGGCAACCAATCGTCAAAGCCAGATTAAATTTTCTCAACCGTCAAATTAAAATGCTAATGTTTGATTTTCATAACTCTGCCTGGAATAATAAACTATCCTGTTTAGACACAAACTCTAATCCATTTTGAAAAATTACCAAAATATTTAAAAATAAAAAACAATTCGTTCCTAGCATTTGTTACAATAATAAGGTTTACAGTATTAGAGAAGAAAAAGCTAATATCCTGAGTGAAATATTTGAGCAAAAGCATCACCTCACTGATTCGCTTTCTGATCCAACCACCGTGGCACTTGTTAACAGCTCATTTAGCTCTTTGAATAATGATATATTACCAATCGACGAAACTATCACTTTTGTGGATGTTTATAAAGTTGTTCGGGTTCTAAAAACGAAGAAGTCCCCAGGCCCTGATAACATACCAAATATCTGCCTGAAACATCTCCCAAAACGAGCCCTAACGTTATTAGCTATAGTGTTTAATAAATGCATGAGCATCGGCTACTTTCCACGCTGCTGGAAGTTAGCTAATATCGTTGCAATTGCAAAGCCAGGTAAACCTGCTGACTCTCCAGAAAGTTACCGGCCTATCAGTCTTTTGAGCGGTTTCTCCAAAATATTTGAGCGATTACTCAAATTTAGGTTGAATACTTTCATTGAAGAAAACGATATTCTTCCGTCTTCACAGTACGGTTTCAGGCCTACTTTAAGCTGCATTCATCCGCTGATGAATCTTAAAAAATTTGTCAAAAACAAGTTAAACTCCAAGAAATCTGTGGGCATGGTCACATTGGACATTCAGGCTGCTTATGACACTGTATGGCACAAAGACCTCATCCATAAGCTTTTACTCACCGGTGTGTCCTTGTATCTAGTTAAAATGATAAATAGTTTCCTATCCGACAGATATTTCTGTGTTACTATGGATGGTGTCAAGTCTGTTAAAAAACTTATTACTGCAGGCGTTCCTCAGGGTTCTGTGCTAGGTCCCACGCTCTATAATTTGTACACCTACGATATACCAACGCTAAATCATTGTCAAGTTTTAATTTTTGCTGATGATACTGCTCTCTACTGCTCCTGCAATAGCTATAGTGAGATTCAACATTTCCTTACAGAGGCTTTTAACAACTTTGATCGATACTTTTATAAGTGGAAAATTAAGCTAAATTCCAATAAAACAAATGCTATATATTTCACCCGGAAGCGTCTTGTCACTTACCAAACACTAACCTACTGCATAAGATATCTCGGTTTACATATAGACAACGAACTAACGTTCCGTTGTCATATAAGCAGGACAATTGATAAAATTAATAAAAATATAAGAATTTTGTACCCATTTATTAATAGAAAATCAAAACTATCAATACAAAATAAATTAATAATTATAAAATCTATATTTGTGCCAATCATGCTATATGCGTCCGAAGTTTGGGGCGATTGTGCTTCCTGTCATCGTAAAAAACTGCAAACATCTCAAAATAAACTTTTAAAAATGATTTTTGATCTTCCTTTCTACTATTCCACTTCTCTGCTTCATGAAATGGCAAATATCGGCATGATAGACGAAAAAATCTGTATAGCAATTACAAATTTTAATTTAAAAAACGAATTATTACACTCTTCTAGTGTTGATTAATACTTAACAGGCTAATTCACCAATTAGCATTATTAAGTATTGATCCTTAGTTTTAAATTAGTTCTAGTTTTAGGTTAGGTATGTAAATAAATTATAAATGTAAGATTTTTGCATCCCCTATTTTCCTTACATTTTTTAAAATAATAAATTTTTAAAAACAAATGTATTTATTCTACCAAATCTTAATCTTCTTAGTGGTTAAGTTAATTTAATGTAACTAAACTCTAGAAATGTAAAATAAGCTAAAATATAAATAGTATGGGTTTCAATAAAATAAAATAAATAAAAAACGGGACTCGTCCGCAAAGCCAACCTGTGAAATTATCAAAATACAGTATTGGTAAATGGGAAAAGAACTACTTTTTGAACTGTTTTGTGGACCAAAAAGAGCTGTTTGATTTTGTAGTGAATTACAAATACCTGATTTGGTGAATGTTGTTATCTTTAGTGAATGACAAAAATGGATAATTAATGATAATTAACATAATAACTTTTATTATTGAATCAATTATTTATGTACATGCAAAATTTTCTAAGGAAATTCTTTAATTAACAGTGAAAACAGTATCAAAATACGTTGCGTGGTATAGAAGTAATCAGTATTCTAACTTCTTGAAATTTCGACTTTGCTTTATACTATGTAAAGAAGTTTGCCATTTAATTTGGGTTTGTATGGGAGGTACCACTCCTGGTAACCCTAGGATCATGAAATTTATATGGTTAATGAATATAAATCAGAAACTTATAGAGTCCAAATTTCAGTTCCATACATATCAGAGTCGACGATTAGCTCTCATTGCGTACGGTCGTCATTGTAACAGTTTGATTGCACCTGTTTTCAAACCATTATCGCGAGTTATAAATCGATCAACTTTGTTCTTAAATCGATCAAGTTTGTGTTTAATAATATCTAAATAGCAACATAAAGCGACTCCAAGATACTTGCGCAGTCGGCGCTTTAGACAAAATAAAAATGCGTCGTTTGAATAAGAACGATAAAACTAACACCCCTGAGAGCAGCCAGTTTCGTAACTTTTTTCGGCCTCTTCTAACCATCGATTACGATGACAGTTCCACGGTAACTGACAGCGAGGGTGAGCAACCTGCACCTTTAAAAGAAATACTGCCACCACCTATCAAGGTTTTGAAGAAGCCAGCAAAAGCAGTCCATGATATGGTCCGAGCATCCACAGTGACAGAATACTGTGTCAAAACCATATCTATTGGAATCAAAATATTTTTAAATACTACGGCGGATTTCAACTTGGTCTGTCAGAAGCTTAGCAAACAAGAATGTGAATTCTACTCCCACGAGACTAGAAAAACAAAACCATATAAGGTTGTTCTATCCGGTTTGGATAGATTAACCAATGATTCATTAAAAAACCTCTTGAATAGCCCTGGGCTTCAATGTATTGATGTTAAGACCATTGATAAAACAACACGTTCTGGCTTCAATCTTTTGTTATACGTTGTTTACTTTCAAAACGGTTCCATAACACTCCAAGATCTGCGTAAACAACACTCATGCATAGATAATACCAAAGTTCGCTGGGAGTTTAAATCCAAGCCGCCTAATCAACTCACTCAATGCTATAATTGTCAACTCTTTGGCCATGGATCTAGCACTTGTAATGTTAAAACATCATGCTCTTTCTGCGCTGGTCCGCACAAATCAGCTCAATGCACTAAAACGGGTACCTCTCGCTGTGCAAACTGTAAAGGTGATCACCCCTCCACTGATCCAGTATGTCCTTGTCGCACATCATATGTGACTATGATCAAAGCAAGGAATCAAAAAGGTCAACGTTCTGGAAGAAAAAACTTTAACATCAATCATAACACCAAAAACGCCAACTATCAGCAGCATAAGCTATTAACTACCAACAATGCGCCAAATAGAGTTTTAACGACAAACACAACGGCAAACCGACACGGCAAACGCAACGGCTGATTCCAATGCTAACAACAACAACTTCATTAGTTACAGAGAAGCACTCGTAAGTAACAGTAGCAACATAAATCACAATAATATAAACAACAACAACCGCAATGCATTAAATCAAAGTTCACCTGATCTGTTTACGTTCGATGAAATAAATTCGCTTTTGAATGAACTTTTGGACAAATTAAGCGGCTGCACAAACAAAAAAGCTCAGTTTCAAGTAATAACACAGTTAGCCGTTAAGTATGTATACACAAAATAATAATTTAAATAATTGTTTTAACATCATGGCATGGAATGCGCGTGCCGTAAAATGTAAGAGAAATGAACTTTTACATTTTCTTAATATAAATCATGTCCATATCTGTCTATTAAGCGAAACGTGGTTAACCAATAAAGATAGATTCCTCCTCCCAGGCTACCTTGTCTATAAGAACGATCGTCGTGGTTATAGGGGGGTGGAGTAACAATAATCATTAAAAATAACATTAAACATAAGCAGATAGCTGAAATAACAACCCATCTTATAGAAAACGTTGGCATATAGCTGGAATTAAATGGAGGGAACACCTTAAAAATTTTCGCTCTCTATTTTCCAGGCTCTCCTGCGAAATGTTTATTGAGCTCAGGCTGCTTCTCAAAAGATGCTAATCACAAAAAAGACATGTTTAAGGCAGACTTACTTAGGATGAGTCGTATTGATGGTAGCTATATCCTAGGTGGGGATCTAAATTGTAGAAATCGACAGTGGAACTGCATTAAAGCAAACTACTGGGGTAACATACTACTTTCAATAACCAAACTTTACTCTACTCAAAAGCAAATTGGAAGTTGTTCAGGCGCATCCTCAACCAAAGCTTCCATTGCACATCATCTTTAAATATTAATACACTATCTACCTGTAATGAAATTGACTCCTTTATTGACTTCTTAACAACTAGCGTGTCTGGAGCAATTGGCCAAGCAGTACCTAAATCAAATGTCATTCGACCATTTAACTCCAAAATTCCTGCTAATATTATTGAGCTTATCAAAATAAGAAACATTGCACGAAGACATTGGATAAGATCTAGGCAACCAATCGTCAAAGCCAGATTAAATTTTCTCAACCGTCAAATTAAAATGCTAATGTTTGATTTTCATAACTCTGCCTGGAATAATAAACTATCCTGTTTAGACACAAACTCTAATCCATTTTGGAAAATTACCAAAATATTTAAAAATAAAAAACAATTCGTTCCTAGCATTTGTTACAATAATAAGGTTTACAGTACTAGAGAAAAGAAAGATTATTATCTTATTATTATCCTGAGTGAAATATTTGAGCAAAAGCATCACCTCACTGATTCGCTTTCTGATCCAACCATCTTGGCACTTGTTAACAGCTCATTTAGCTCTTTGAATAATGATATATTACCAATCGACGAAACTATCACTTTTGTGGATGTTTATAAAGTTGTTCGGGTTCTAAAAACGAAGAAGTCCCCAGGCCCTGATAACATACCAAATATCTGCCTGAAACATCTCCCAAAACGAGCCCTAACGTTATTAGCTATAGTGTTTAATAAATGCATGAGCATCGGCTACTTTCCACGCTGCTGGAAGTTAGCTAATATCGTTGCAATTGCAAAGCCAGGTAAACCTGCTGACTCTCCAGAAAGTTACCGGCCTATCAGTCTTTTGAGCGGTTTCTCCAAAATATTTGAGCGATTACTCAAATTTAGGTTGAATACTTTCATTGAAGAAAACGATATTCTTCCGTCTTCACAGTACGGTTTCAGGCCTACTTTAAGCTGCATTCATCCGCTGATGAATCTTAAAAAAATTGTCAAAAACAAGTTAAACTCCAAGAAATCTGTGGGCACGGTCACATTGGACATTCAGGCTGCTTTTGCCACTGTATGCCACAAAAGCCTGATCCATAAGCTTTTACTCACCGGTGTGCCCTTGTATCTCGTTAAAATGATAAATAGTTTCTTATCCGACAGATATTTCTGTGTTACTATGGATGGTGTCAAGTCTGTTAAAAAACTTATTACTGCAGGCGTTCCTCAGGGTTCTGTGCTAGGTCCCACGCTCTATAATTTGTACACCTACGATATACCAACGCTAAATCATTGTCAAGTTTTAATTTTTGCTGATGATACTGCTCTCTACTGCTCCTGCAATAGCTATAGTGAGATTCAACATTTCCTTACAGAGGCTTTTAACAACTTTGATCGATACTTTTATAAGTGGAAAATTAAGCTAAATTCCAATAAAACAAATGCTATATATTTCACCCGGAAGCGTATGCCTTGTCACTTACCAAACACTTACCTACTGAATAATATATCTCGGTACAAAATAAATTAATAATTATAAAATCTATATTTGTGCCAATCATGCTATATGCGTCCCATATTTGGGGTGATTGTGCTACCTGTCATCGTAAAAAACTGCAAACATCTCAAAATAAACTTTTAAAAATGATTTTTGATCTTCCTTTCTACTATTCCACTTCTCTGCTTCATGAAATGGCAAATATCGGCATCATAGACGAAAAAATCTGTATAGCAATTATAATCTTAATTTAAAAAACGAATTATTACACTCTTCTAGTGTTGATTAATACTTAACAGACTAATTCACCAATTAGCATTATTAAGTATTGATCCTTAGTTTTAAATTAGTTCTAGTTTTAGGTTAGGTATGTAAATAAATTATAAATGTAAGATTTTTGCATCCCCTATTTTCCTTACATTTTTTAAAATAATAAATTTTTAAAAACAAATGTATTTATTCCACCAAATCTTAATCTTCTTAGTTGTTAAGTTAATTTAATGTAACTAAACTCTAGAAATGTAAAATAAGCTAAAATATAAATAGTATGGGTTTCAATAAAATAAAATAAATAAAAAACGGGACTCGTCCGCAAAGCCAACCTGTGAAATTATCAAAATACAGTATTGGTAAATGGGAAAAGAACTACTTTTTGAACTGTTTTGTGGACCAAAAAGAGCTGTTTGATGTTGTAGTGAATTACAATTACCTGTTTTGGTGAATGTTGTTATCTTTAGTGAATGACAAAAATGGATAATTAATGATAATTAACATAATAACTTTTATTATTGAATCAATTATTTATGTACATGCAAAATTTTCTAAGGAAATTCTTTAATTAACAGTGAAAACAGTATCAAAATACGTTGCGTGGTTTAGAAGTAATCAGTATTCTAACTTCTTGAAATTTCGACTTTGCTTTATACTATGTAAAGAAGTTTGCCATTTAATTTGGGTTTGTATGGGAGGTACCACTCCTGGTAACCCTAGGATCATGAAATTTATATGGTTAATGAATATAAATCAGAAACTTATAGAGTCCAAATTTCAGTTCGATACATATCAGAGTCGACGATTAGCTCTCATTGCGTACGGTCGTCATTGTAACAGTTTGATTGCACCTGTTTTCAAACCATTATCGCGAGTTATAAATCGATCAACTTTGTTCTTAAATCGATCAAGTTTGTGTTTAATAATATCTAAATGGCAACATAAAGCGACTCCAAGATACTTGCGCAGTCGGCGCTTTAGACAAAATAAAAATGAGTCGTTTGAATAAGAACGATAAAACTAACACCCCTGAGAGCAGCCAGTTTCGTAACTTTTTTCGGCCTCTTCAAACCATCGATGACGATGACAGTTCCACGGTAACTGACAGCGAGGGTGAGCAGCCTGCACCTTTAAAAGAAATACTGCCACCATCTATCACGGTCTTGAAGAAGCCAGCAAAAGCAGTTCATGATATGGTCCGAGCATCCACAGTGACAGAATACTGTGTCAAAACCATATCTATTGGAATCAAAATATTTTATATACTACGGCGGATTTCAACTTGGTCTGTCAGAAGCTTAGCAAACAAGAATGTGAATTCTACACCCACGACTAGAAAAACAAAACCATATAAGGTTGTTCTATCCGGTTTGGATAGATTAACCAATGATTCATTAAAAAACCTCTTGAATAGCCCTGGGATTCAATGTATTGTTGTTAAGACCATTGATAAAACAACACGTTCTGGCTTCAATCTTTTGTTATACGTTGTTCACTTTCAAAACGGTTCCATAACACTCCAAGATCTGCGTAAACAACACTCATGCATAGATAATACCAAAGTTCGCTGGGAGTTTAAATCCAATCCGCCTAATCAACTCACTCAATGCTATAATTGTCAACTCTTTGGCCATGGATCTAGCACTTGTAATGTTAAAACATCATGCTCTTTCTGCGCTGGTCTGCACAAATCAGCTTAATGCACTAAAACGGGTACCTCTCGCTGTGCAAAATGTAAAGGTGATCACCCCTCCACTGATCCAGTATGTCCTTGTCGCACATCATATGTGACTATGATCAAAGCAAGGAATCAAAAAGGTCAACGTTCTGGAAGAAAAAACTTTAACATCAATCATAACACCAAAAACACCAACTATCAGCAGCATAAGCTATTAACTACCAACAATGCGCCAAATAGAGTTTCATTTGGTGGAGTAGCAATAATTATTAAAAATAACATTAAACATAAGCAGATAGCTGAAATGACAACCCATCTTATAGAAAACGTTGGAATATAGCTGGAATTAAATGGAGGCAACACCTTTTAAATTTTCGCTCTCTATTTTCCAGGCTCTCCTGCGAAATGTTTATTGAGCTCAGGCTGCTTCTCAAAAGATGCTAAGCACAAAAAAGACATGTTTAAGGCAGACTTACTTAGGATGAGTCGTATTGATGGTAGCTATATCCTAGGTGGGGATCTAAATTGTAGAAATCGCCAGTGGAACTGCATTAAAGCAAACTACTGGGGTAACATACTACATGAGCTGTCAGTGCAAGGTTAATTCAGTGTTATTCACTCCAGAGATCCCACATATGTCCCGCCCAATTACAAGTCTTAACCTTCTACACTAGACCTTTTCTTAGCAAGTTCCCCCCATTTTCTCACTGAACCACTAGTTCTGAACGACCTTTCATCCGACCATTTACCCATTGTATGTAAAATTACGCCTACCATAACTACTTTCAATAACCAAACTTTACTCTACTCAAAAGCAAATTGGAAGTTGTTCAGGCGCATCCTCAACCAAAGCTTCCATTGCACATCATCTTTAAATATTAATACACTATCTACCTGTAATGAAATTGACTCCTTTATTGACTTCTTAACAACTAGCGTGTCTGGAGCAATTGACCAAGCAGTACCTAAATCAAATGTCATTCGACCATTTAACTCCAAAATTCCTGCTAATATTATTGAGCTTATCAAAATAAGAAACATTGCACGAAGACATTGGATAAGATCTAGGCAACCAATCGTCAAAGCCAGATTAAATTTTCTCAACCGTCAAATTAAAATGCTAATGTTAGATTTTCATAACTCTGCCTGGAATAATAAACTATCCTGTTTAGACACAAACTCTAATCCATTTTGGAAAATTACCAAAATATTTAAAAATAAAAAACAATTCGTTCCTAGCTTTTGTTACAATAATATGGTTTACAGTACTAGAGAAGAGAAAGCTAATATCCTGAGTGAAATATTTGAGCAAAAGCATCACCTCACTGATTCGCTTTCTGATCCAACCATCTTGGCACTTGTTATCAGCTCATTTAGCTCTTTGAATAATGATATATTACCAATCGACGAAACTATCACTTTTGTGGATGTTTATAAAGTTGTTCGGGTTCTAAAAACGAAGAAGTCTCAAGGCCCTGATAACATACCAAACATCTGCCTGAAACATCTCCTAAAACGAGCCCTAACGTTATTAGCTATAGTGTTTAATAAATGCATGAGCATCGGCTACTTTCCACGCTGCTGGAAGTTAGCTAATATCGTTGCAATTGCAAAGCCAGGTAAACCTGCTGACTCTCCAGAAAGTTACCGCCCTATCAGTCAATTGAACGGTTTCTCCAAAATATTTGAGCGATTACTCAAATTTAGGTTGAATACTTTCATTGAAAAAAACGATATTCTTCCGTCTTCACAGTACGGTTTCAGGCCTACTTTAAGCTGCATTCATCCGCTGATGAATCTTAAAAAAATTGTCAAAAACAAGTTAAACTCCAAGAAATCTGTGGGCATGGTCACATTGGACATTCAGGCTGCTTTTGACACTGTATGCCACAAAGGCCTCATCCATAAGCTTTTACTCACCGGTATGTCCTTGTATCTAGGTAAAATGATAAATAGTTTCCTATCCGACAGATATTTCTGTGTTACTATGGATGGTGTCAAGTCTGTTAAAAAACTTATTACTGCAGGCGTTCCTCAGGGTTCTGTGCTAGGTCCCACGCTCTATAATTTGTACACCTACGATATACCAACGCTAAATCATTGTCAAGTTTTAATTTTTGCTGATGATACTGCTCTCTACTGCTCCTGCAATAGCTATAGTGAGATTCAACATTTCCTTACAGAGGCTTTTAACAACTTTGATCGATACTTTTATAAGTGGAAAATTAAGCTAAATTCCAATAAAACAAATGCTATATATTTCAACCGGAAGCGTATGCCTTGTCACTTACCAAACACTAACCTACTCCTTATCTCTAAATCAATAAAATGGGAGAACTGCATAAAATATCTCAGTTTACATATAGACAACAAACTAACGTTCCGTTGTCATATAAGCAGGACAATTGATAAAATTAATAAAACTATAAGAATTTTGTACCCCTTTATTAATAGAAAATCAAAACTATCAATACAAAATAAATTAATAATTATAAAATCTATATTTGTGCCAATCATGCTATATGCGTCCGAAGTTTGGGGCGATTGTGCTACCTGTCATCGTAAAAAACTGCAAACATCTCAAAATAAACTTTTAAAAATGATTTTTGATCTTCCTTTCTACTATTCCACTTCTCTGCTTCTCTGAAATGGCAAATATCGGCATCATAGACGAAAAAATCTGTATAGCAATTACAAATTTTAATTGAAAAAACGAATTATTACACTCTTCTAGTGTTGATTAATACTTAACAGGCTAATTCACCAATTAGCATTATTAAGTATTGATCCTTAGTTTTAAATTAGTTCTAGTTTTAGGTTAGGTATGTAAATAAATTATAAATGTAAGATTTTTGCATCCCCTATTTTCCTTACATTTTTTAAAATAATAAATTTTTAAAAAACAAATGTATTTATTCTACCAAATCTTAATCTTCTTAGTGGTTAAGTTAATTTAATGTAACTAAACTCTAGAAATGTAAAATAAGCTAAAATATAAATAGTATGGGTTTCAATAAAATAAAATAAATAAAAAACGGGACTCGTCCGCAAAGCCAACCTGTGAAATTATCAAAATACAGTATTGGTAAATGGGAAAAGAACTACTTTTTGAACTGTTTTGTGGACCAAAAAGAGCTGTTTGATTTTGTAGTGAATTACAATTACCTGATTTGGTGAATGTCAAACTTAGTGTTGCTGGGTTTAGTGAATGACAAATATGGATAATTAATGATAATAATCATAAGTACTTTTATTATTGAATCAATTATTTATGTACATTCAATTTTTTCTAAGGATATTCTTTAATTAACAATAAAAACCATATCAAAATACGTTGCTTGGTTTAGAAGTAATCAGTATTCTAACGTCTTGAAATTTCAACTTTGATTTATACTATGTAAAGAAGTTTGCCATTTAATTTGGGTTTGTATGGGAGGTACCACTCCTGGTAACCCTAGGATCATGAAATTTATGTGGTTGATTATATGAATATTGATCAGAAACTTATAGAGTCCAAATTTCAGTTCGATACGTTAAAAAACAAAAAACTTGTTCTAACAAGAAGATTAATTTAAAGGGGGGTTTGTATGGGAGGTACCCCACCTGGTAGCCCTAGGATCATGAAATTTACACAATAGATGGCCATAGATGGCAGACTTATCGTGTCCAAATTTCAGTTCGATAGTAGCCCTAGGATCATGAAATTCACATGATTGGTGGCCATAAATTACGCACATATCGTGTCCAAATTTCAGATCCATTTGTTAAAAAACAAAAAACTTTTTTTAATAAGAACATTAATTTAAAGTGTTGTTTGTATGGGAGGTACCCTCTCTAGTTGCCCGATTCAGCTGATTCCGACAAATGTGCTGCGTATGCTAAAAAGAAACATATGTCCAAAATTTCAGCTCTCTAGCTCAAAAACTGAGGGACTCGTTTGCATACATACAGACAGACAGACGGACATGGCTAAATCAACTCGTCTCATTGAGCTGATCACAAATATATATACTTTAAGTGGTCTGCGATGTCTCCTTCTGTGTGTTACAAACTTCATGACAAACTTATAATACTATTCACTCCCGTGAAGAGTATAATTATAGGTATAGAGTGCAATTTACTATTGCGACGCAGCTTTCACATACTGACCCAATTTTTTTTGGTTGAAGGCGATTGTTAAGAATACTTCAGTGGCAACTTGACCAAGCTCAGCTTAGCGCCATCTAACGTTGAGCGTAGCAGCTGTCAGTGCACAAAAAGCACCACTGTGGGCGTGGGTTGCTGTTGCGCAACAAAAAATGCAACAAGGCAACACGTGATCACACGTGCTTAAATAGGTTAGTCAGTAAGAAAAGAAACACGAAAAGGAACTAGAGTAAGTCTAAAGATGATCAATCAATCGCGATCAAGCGATTGGACTAAATAAAGTAAACCTTTTCCATTATCTTCAAAAATTTTCTACTCAACAACAAAAACTTGTGTTCTTTATTTAACCACAAATTATTAATGACATGGCGGACCAACCACAATCTAACCTCAACGAAATATCGGCATGTAATTGCTTATTATGTGATGAAGCCGACAATGAGTTGATGGTGACGTGTGACGGATGCAAATCGCGATTTCACACAACATGTGTTGATTCCAGACTATCGACAAATACAGGTTCTTGGCTGTGCAGTGATTGCTACGATTTCAACGATACGACCACTCACGCTGCTGCATCAACTCCTTGCCACACGACGCCGCAAGACTATTTGACACTTGCTAAAGGCGACACAGGCACTATCGGAATTAATGCAGCACATAACCGGTCGCCCAGAAACAGATCGCTGCGACGTCAATTTAGAAAAGCCTCATTGTCCGTTTGCAACTGTAACATCTGAACCACAATTACAACAAACTGCGTTTTCAAGTCAACGTATCGACGCTGTGGGAGCAACTTCGACCAAAAGAATTCACCCTAACTCACCAAGTGCGCTACAATCGCGCAACCATACACTGCATAAACAAATACTACTACTACGAGAGGAACGGCGAATCTTAGCGGAAGAACGAGAGCTCTTGGCACAGCTGGAAGAGGAGGAAGGTGTAACCAGGCAAGCAAGCGCGTATAATCAACACTTCGTGGCTCCTATAGAAAATATTATTCAGCCAAATCGATGCTCGCATGCCCGACACCCAGGCCCAATTCGAGCAAACAGTTTGCCTGCATCACCTGCAACACTTAATTGAAATCAGCCTCTTACCAACGCTCATATAGCAGCTCGAAAAGGGCTGAGTAAAGAACTTCCTCAGTTTAGTGGCAAACCGGAAGAGTGGCCCCTGTTTAAAGCGACGTATGATCAATCGACTGAGCTGTGTGGATTCTCTGACGCTGAGAATTTACATCGACTACGTAATGCACTTGAAGGACCAGCACGTAATGCAGTAAGGAACCTTTTGCTTCACTCGTCGTTTACCGCCACCGAAGGAGTCGCGGTTAGAAACAATAGTGGATTTTGCTATCGAAGTACAAAATGTATGTGCCACCATGAAAGCAGCATCGCTAACAAATCATTTAAACAATCCCGAGTTAGAACAGGAGCTTGTTTGCAAGCTTCCTGGTTTACTGCCAGCCTTCTGGGGTATGCAAAAAATAGAAAAGGGAAATACAAACCTAGAAGACTTCAGCGACTGGCTTTTACAATTGGCCGAGGGAGCAAATGCTGTTATAATACCAAGCACGGCAGGCAGAATGCATAAACGTGGCGCTCTAAACACACATTTAGATGAATCTCAATTTAACAAAAACGAACCACATGCACAGTGCTCTTCATGTCAAGGTACGTGCACAACGTATTCAGACAGTTAAGCCGTTCCGCCAAATGGGATTTAATTCGGAAACATAACCTCTGCAAAAGATGTCTAAAACCTCATGACTATTTTTCATGCAAAGCAACTACACGCTGCGGCGTCAACGGGTGCCAATATCCACATCACTCGTTGCTGCACCCCAATCAGTCAACATTCAACAATTCTGCATCACCTGTGGCACCTA